>OY986048.1:47527031-47896244 GCA_963920205.1 Stenodema calcarata | reverse complement strand
ATCGAAACAAATATTCGATACTACTCAGATATCGAATAAAAATGTTCGATACTGAAGACTATCGAATCATATGAGCACTTTTTCACACAGTGAATTAAAATTTTAATAAAATGGAAATAACAGATAGAAAAAACACTATTAAACCCTTAGTTATTTATTTACTTTCAACAAGGTTAACAGGGCATTTCTACATCTAAAAGTTAGTTATAAAGATCAAACGAATGGCCAAGAAGGAAAACTTGACATCGACGGTGTCATTCAGCGATAGTTGCAAATTATTCACATGGGTTTACTATTCTTTATTGTTCTTGAATCGTTAAGAAAACCTCTCCGTGATCATAATCTCTACTACCCGAATTAAGCTTGTAATAAGCAGGGTCATAGATCCTATTGTTTGATAAGAGCTGGTAAAAACTCGATTCCTCCGTAGTAGGACTCGTGAGCCTCCGTAGCATTAAATAAACCAAAAAGCCATGCAGGCGTACTATATTTTTAATGATTCAGCGAATTTTTGTAGAAAAATTTTGAATTACATTAATTACAAATAATTTTGAATTACATTAAAAACACGTAACAACATTTAACCCTAGAACGGTACACCACGTAAGTTTTACGTGTGGGTGGGGAAGTTCTACCTGCCCCGCCCCACCATTTTGACTGAGTACACTCCCCCCTCACCAGTGCCTCGGCGAACTAGTAGTGAAGTGACCTGTGACTGCAAAAGGTGTCCTGGGAAGAGTGAGACCACATGACAGCACTTTCTTGGTAAGCCTATACGTCATTTTTACGTAGTGTACTAATACATGTAAATTTTTTGCACGTCAGTTTTACGTGAGTGTACCAATAAGGATGTTTATATGTACGTTGTTTTTACATAAGTGTACCAATAAGAATGTGTTCATGTACGTTGTTTTACGTAGGTGTACCATTAAGGGCAATAAGCGTTTGTCATGCACTCATTCGTCCCTCTCTTTTACAGACAAAAAAATATGGATTTGAAACCTAGTACGTCAAGGGGCGATAGAACCAAAGGTGAGGAACTTCGGAGAAAGAAGGCAATGACAGACGACGAGATCGTGGAACAACTTCTAGTTTTGTCGGATGAATCAGAGGTCGAAGATTTTGAAGAAGAAGAAGAAGAGTTTGACGATTCAGAAGGGGACCCGGATTTCGAAGTTTACGATGAGGATTTGGTGAATGAACAGCTGTTGGAGAGAATCGATGAAGCCGAACTAATGGATCGTCCAAAACCAGTCAGAGCTAGAGCTAAGAGAGGAAGGGGGGATGATGAAAATTCGCGCTCGGAAGCCAAGTTTATAGAAGAATCTTCACTGTCAAAACCTGCAGACAAAAGAGGAAACACAAAAAACCTGTAGTGAATGATGAAAATTCACATGATTTAGTAGTCAAGTGTGATAATCCCACGATGACGAGTAAAAATGGTTATGTCTGGCATACTGCAATAGAGCAAGTACCTGGAAAAAGGCCTCAACGAAATGTAATCCACGTCAGACAACGCTCTAATCCTTGTGTTTCGCAATTGAAGGAACCGGTTGAGTGCTTCCGTTCATTTTTCACCAGTGACTTGATGGAAACCATACTCCAGCATACTAACGAGGAGATATGTAGGCAGAAGCAAAAATACAAAACGGAGACCTCCTCACTTCAAGATTTATGCATGGCGGAGCTAGAAGCGTACTTGGGAGTGCTTATTCTTGCAGCTGCTTTGAAAGATAATCATCTATCAGTCTCAAGCATGTTCGACACCCTGCTTTGTGGGGAAAGGTTCAGAGCCACAATGTCCGAAAGAAGATTCAACTTTATCACCAACTGTTTGCGTTTTGACGATAAAGCGACCCGTGAAGAAAGAGTAGCATCAAATAAACTTGCGCCCATATCCAACATTTGGGAAATTTTGCTTCGAAACTGTAGAGCCAATTACAGTCCAGGTTCATACGTCACCGTTGATGAGAGGCTTGTTGGATTCGGGGCAGATGTCCCTTTCGGATGTTCATGCCAAACAAACCTAATAAATATGGTATGAAAATTGTAATGCTTTGCGATTCAGGTACCTACTATATGGTGGACGCGATTCCTTATAAAGGAGCCCGAAAATACTGCGCTTTCTGCCCCTCAAGAGACAGAAGCATGACAACAACATACTGCCAATGTGGGAAGCCCATATGTGGTAAACACCAAACTCGAAAATGTCCTGATTGCTAAATTTTCATTTTTCCGTTTTCAATTTCACTTTTCGATTGCTGGATTTTCAAAATTCGATTGAACTTTTATTTGCTAAATTTTGTTCATATCTCTAAGTTGTTTTTTTATTCTATGGATCTCTTTTTATAACTAGTTTCGACTATCCTACTAGTCTCAATTTTGTGATAGAAAATTTAATTTTTATGAATAAGAACGTAATACATGAGTCTCACTCTTTCACAAAAGGTTTTTATAAGCTTTTTTTATACTTGGGAATAAAGTCTGAAGAGAAGATGAGCTTTATTTTGTAATAGGTACTCAGTAACTATATGATACGCGGTTTCTGAATTTTTAGTTGTTGAAGTATTGTTCATATCGTTGTTCCCTTTTTGTAAATAGTTTTGAAGATCCTACTAGTCTCAGTTTTATGTTAGAAAATCTGATAAAGAAGGTGATACTTGAGTCATTTTTGTACCAATTCTTTGCAAAAGGTTTTTATAAGCTTTTTTATACTTGAGAATAAAGTCTGGAAAGAAGAGGAGCTTTACTTTGTGATACGGTTTTAAAATGAGTCAATATTATTTATGTAACTATGTACTACAAGTAAATACCTACCTCTTACACTGTTTTCACGTAAGATTGTTAAATAAAATTGGCCTTTTACCAAACAGAAACAATTTTTGTTTATCATTTTCAATAATGAACCTGTTTTCTTCGTAGTGTAGATCCAAAACGTCATTTTTACGTAGTGTACCAACAACACACAAGTTTTGAAGTGTACCGTTCTAGGGTTAATGTTGTTACGTGTTTTTAATGTAATTCAAAATTATTTGTGAGGCGTTCATCACGTTTGTAGGATGTTGAATTGGTTGCAAGTAGTCGCGGCCCGTTTTGATTGCACCCAGAGGTCCAAAATCACAAATACTGAGGTCCATAATCAAAAAATAGCGTATTAGCCTACTTTACTTTTGTTTTTCTTCAAAAATTCGATCCTTGCTGCATGGAGCAAAAGCGTGGAAGGAAATGTTTAAATGTATAGGTGCTGTACACTACTTACCTCAAATATGGACCGTGTTTTGCAACAACCAGCCAAGTCGACTTGGCGGCCACATTGAGTTAGCTTCATATTCTAATTCTGGAAATAGTTCTCCATCGTCTATGGTTGATTATTTTCAAAAATTTACAGCCGATGGCAGTCAAATCGTGAAAACGATAACTGTAGACGATGGAGAACTATTTCCAGAATCAGACTATGAAGCTAACTCAATGTGGCCGCCAAGTCGACTTGGCTGGTTTTTACAAAACACGGTCCATATTATCTTCGTACTTTTTTTTTTTACAATTATACAAAACGAGCCTATAATTAACAAAACGGTTATAACAAAACGAGTACCTAGTAGGTAATTTCAAAGTGGGTAGGTAGGTTATCACACGTTATCACACATTATCACTTACGTGTGCCGCGGCTCTGTTCGCTGCTCTGAATCGACTGAATTCCGTCCACACTGCGCACCGCACGAGCCTGCCGCGGTCCGTGCTCACTTTGATGGACCGACAGTCGATGGCTCAGGCCGCGCACCGCACGCGGCAGACTGAGCCTGTTTGCCGCGGTGTTGGGGACCCGTACACACTTGAGCATCGCGCCGCGCAGAGGCTGCGCGTGCGGTGCGCGGCCTGCCTCTGCTCAAGTGTATTCCCGGCTTAACACTAAGGTGGTTGGAGCGACACTGACATCACTGACCTCAGTCTCGCTCCAACCATCGCAGACGTGTTCTCCCTTTCAATCGTCTCTCACCAGACGAGCCTCAGCTACTGGGCGGGTCATAAATGGCGGATATAGATATCCACTATACCATATGGGGAAGGCTGTTTGCCGATTCTTCTGTCCTTCTGAAGGCCAAGATGGATGTGTTCCATGCTGCAGTCCGGTCAGTCTTGTGCTTCGCAGCGCCGTGCTGGGGATTCCGGGAGTATGAGCAGGCAGAGGGGGTACAGCGGATTTTCATCAGGAAGCTGTTCCATTTGCCGAGGTTTGCTCCAAGCTACATCCTGCATCTGGAGACTGGTTTGGACACTGTCTCGGCCTACACGCTGGAGGCCCACCTCGGGTACCTGCGGAGGGTGGCTCTTCTTCCAGATTCGCGTCTACCATGGATCTTCGCGAAGGAAGTAATAGGGAGGAGAGTCTCTTGGGCCCAACAACACCTGGACCGTCTTTCAGATGAGCTCCAAATTCCAAACGAACTGGCGTCTTTGAGAGGAGACTCCATTAGGGTGCAGGCTGGTGGCCTTCTGCAGAAATTCAAAGAATTGAAACGTAAACAGTTCTGGCAGAGAGCCCTAGACTCTGAAAGATTCTCGCTCTACAGAGAACTGAATCCCCTTGTAAAGCCGTCTAGCCTGATCGATGATCCAAAGACAGATCTTGTGGCTAGTAGATGGCTTTTCAAGCTCAGAGGAGAGCTGCTGCATCTAAATGGAAAACCGTATGCCACCGATTCCTTATGCAACACACACCAGAGGACGGACGTGTTCCACTTCCTTTGCATCTGCCCAGTGCTGGCTGAATTTAGAAGAACAGCTTTTGGAAGGCCGCTACTTGGGCGTGAGGAGGCATTGGCTCTGCTGGATGGCGAGGGGTGGGGTGAGCTGGTGATTTTTTGCCAACTAGCGTGGCGGTATAGGTCAATGATGGTGACTGAATTTAATTTTTGATTTTGTAAACTTTGTGATTTTGTTCCAGTTTCTGTTCCCTTTCAAGTCAATTTATTTCCATTTATTATTCGGTGCCGACACTACCGACAGACGGTTTAATACCATGTTGTATTGTTTATTTTATAAGAATAAGAACAAAGTCATTTGATTTATTTAATAAACGTTTTTCTTCTTCTTCTAGATATACACTAGATATAGTGGAAAGCTGCGAATAGGGGAAACCTGAATAAGCAGTCCCGGACCGAGGCGACAGCTCTCAGACGGCTCTCAGTACGCCGCGAAATCATTCATCGCCAGGTCCTGTTTCGACTAAGTTCGAGATCCCTCTGATGACTAAGGACTCGTTTTGTAAGATAGTTTCGCAGATGAGGGGGTATTCAGCACCTGTTGCTGACGGTATACCGGACAAAATCATTAAACGATTTGCTTCATATTTATCTGCGTTAAAGTTCCCATCCTCTTTCAAGGTAGCCAAGGTGGTTCCTCTCTATAAAGGGAGTACGAGGCTTGATCCGGGTAAATATCAACCAATATCAATGTTAGGGGTTGTGGGTAAGATCCTGGAAAGATGGGTCAAGTTGAACCTGGTCAATTTCCTCGAGTCAAATCAATGGCTGAGCCTCGTCCAATTTGGATTTAGGGAATCCCGAGGAGTTGATGATGCCTTGTTCAGGATTGTTTAGGATTTTTTGAGACCATTCGCAGCTTCTTACGACCAACTGTTCGTTCACAATGAGGGCTCAAAGGTTGAGCCGATATGAACCTGTCGACGCGATCGAGAATTCTGAATCTACGTATGTTGAAACGTAAACCAACAAATTTTGAGATGGGTTTAACAATTTTTTTCTTTGGGCGATCCCTATGGTTCATTATCGAAGATAATAAACCAAAATACCGTTACAAGTTCTCAACTACCTACCATGCTAGAGAAAAAAGATGAAGATTAGGGAGATGTTACAGAGAGAAGAGATTAACAACTCAACCTCCTGTATGTTTGGAAGAAAACCTCAAAGGAAGAGTAAACACTACTTCAAGTTTATTAGAGATAAATGTAAACAAACCCCGGGCCTACCGTAAACCTGTCCATAGAGGTTCAGTTATGTGTCCCTTAAACAAGGACTGATCAAAATCGAAGACGTTGGCCATACGTAAACATGTGAATTAAGTGAATAGCGTTAAAACATGACCACGACAGAATTTTTAGTCGGTTTCTGCTTGAGGGAATTAACAGTCAGTTTTCTGCATGATGAAATTCCCAGACATTTTATGGCAAGTTGGTCATGATAATTAATTTACAGCAACTGAGAATATTCTATACATACTACCAGAATGACACTCACTTTTTTTGTGTGGCTTCTGACCCGATCATATCCACTTTGCAACGCAGTGAAGAAGAATGTGGAAAAACAGTGGACAGTCGGATATTTTTCCTCAGTACCGCCCCTTTGGGCAATAAGCTCCATATAAAAATTAATAATCTGGAAAAAATGTCAACAAAATTTGTTACGCTACGCGGGTGTACAAGGTACGAATGGATGTACGGGTTTTATTTCTTCGTCACCCTCAACATGACATAATATATCGAGAAGTAAGTGGCAACATGACCCTACTCATTTTTAGCGAATATTCGAAGAAAATGTAGCTATTGTTCTCGGTCCAAAATTTTTAAAACTCGAATTTTCGAAAAATGTTCATGCCAAAATCCATATATGCTCTTCATGTTAAGTCTGCTCTAATCTGATAACGGATTGAGATATCGCAATTCTGACTTCACTGTCGTGATAAGAGTTGAAATGTCCAAAAGCTGAGGGGGGTTTTGGCAAGTTTGAGGAGGGGGGGGGGATCAGTCAAAAAATGAAAGTCTGTATATTCTCTGTATTCTTCATGGTTAGTCTGCTCTAATATGATGACGGAATGTGATATCCAAAAATTCCAAAAATGAAACGGTCTGTCAAGTGACACCTCATTTTAAAGGATGAATTGCTATATCTTATTCCGCCCTCAAACTGGAGCACATTGAAGATGAAGAAACGTGGTTGATACATGAGATGTTCTTCATGGACATCATGTTCTTTAATGGAGACATTTTACATAAAACAAACTATTTCTTCGGAAATTCGCTCCTATAGCCATGCTACATGACTGTGGATTTGTATCCTTTTTATCCTATATAGGGTATTTCTATACTTACTTTTCAACAAGTTTACAAGAATTTGGAATTAAATATCAGAGGAAATCATGTAACAGTGAGTCAGGGTAGGTGGAAGAGAGAGCCTTATGGCCCTAACCTGCCCTGTTGGTAAAATAAATCATTTCAATCAATAATCTAACTCAATTAGGCCAAAAATGAGTTGTCGTGTTGCCACTTCACCCACGTTATGTGACATAGCGACGTTACAGTTCGTACCGTCATACATGATAATGAATCAAATAGAATGAGAAAAAATGTAGGGTAATGTACTTTTTGGAGTTCACAGAACCGAAAGGGAACGACTGTGTCCTTGAACATAAGATGTATAAACTAATGCTACTGTATAAACTAACGCTACTTCTTCAGCTCATTTTGGAAACGTGCATTAATTTGAATTTTAAAAGGGCGATTCTACGAGTATAACTCATTTCAAGGGAACTTCTGCTGGTGTTGCCTCAAAATAAACCAAAAGAGGTCGCATAATTCTATATTATAGAATGAATACAGAAAGACGTGTTATTCAATAGAACGCAAGGTTCAAAAGCAGGAAGATTGAAAGTTTCACTTCAAAGATATCTAACCCTAACATCGCCCCTCTTTAAAATGAGTCACCTTTCACTCACCATGCTGTTTCATCGTGGACAAATGAAAAATGCATCCAATAATGAAATATATTGTTATTTTTTACTGTCGAATAACATTGGTGTTGATTCATTTAAAGGCGAAAAAGATTCAGTTCTTTCGCTCTAAGATATTAGTGTAACTACTGTGTATTGGACTTACCGAATCATTCAGCCAATTGCGTGGCTTCAATGTGAGGATGTCCTCACATCTTATGTTGAGTCGAAATTTGGTAATGAGAACATGTTCCTCATCCTGCACAATGGCCTAGAAGGAAACAAAACATAAAATTGTATAGGATGAAGCGAACGAATTGATCGAGGAGTTCCCTAGGGGTTTTCACCTGAAGTCTGAAGTGGAAAAAAAAACAAATCGTTGTGATTTCCAGAAAAGAAACCCATCGAATCTTACCTCCTCGGTTGTCACTTCTTCGGTAGTTTCAATCCTCCTCTCTACTGATTCTTCTTCAATGTTCACCATTTCTGTATCTTCTGTGGCTCTGAAAACCACCGTAACATATAGCCATATTGTTAAGAACATAGTGCATGTTTTATAAGAGACAACTCTATATAAACGAAAATATTACTGCAGTAAATTGTTGAAGACTTCTTCGGTAGTTTCAATCCTCCTCTCTACTGGTTCTTCTTCAATGTTCACCATTTCTGTATCTTCTGTGGCTCTGAAAACCACCGTAACATATAGCCATATTGTTAAGAACATAGTGCATGTTTTATAAGAGACAACTCTATATAAACGAAAATATTACTGCAGTAAATTGTTGAAGACTTCTTCGGTAGTTTCAATCCTCCTCTCTACTGGTTCTTCTTCAATGTTCACCATTTCTGTATCTTCTGTGGCTCTGAAAACCACCGTAACATATAGCCATATTGTTAAGAACATAGTGCATGTTTTATAAGAGACAACTCTATATAAACGAAAATATTACTGCAGTAAATAGTTGAAGTCTTCTTCGGTAGTTTCAATCCTCCTCTCTACTGATTCTTCTTCAATGATCACCATTCCTGCATCTTCTATGGCTCTGAAAACCACCGTAACATATAGCCATATTGTTAAGAACATAGTGCATGTTTTATAAGAGACAACTCTATATAAACGAAAATATTACTGCAGTAAATAGTTGAAGACTTCTTCGGTAGTTTCAATCCTCCACTCTACTGATTCTTCTTCAATGTTCACCATTTCTGTAACTTCTGCGGCTCTGAAAACCACCGTAACATATAGCCATATTGTTAAGAACATAGTGCATGTTTTATAAGAGACAACTCTATATAAACGAAAATATTACTGCAGTAAATTGTTGAAGGCTTCTTCGAGGGTTTCAATCCTCCACTCTACTGATTCTTCTTCAATGTTCACCATTTCTGTATCTTCTGTGGCTCTGAAAACCACCGTAACATATAGCCATATTGTTAAGAACATAGTGCATGTTTTATAAGAGACAACTCTATATAAACGAAAATATTACTGCAGTAAATTGTTGAAGACTTCAACTATTTACTGCAGTAATATTTTCGTTTATATAGAGTTGTCTCTTATAAAACATGCACATTTAACGTTAACTGGAATTCCAAGATAACGAATGAATTGTGTACAAGTAGAATATGAAATCTTTTAAAAAACCGCCACGGGCGGGGGGTCCTTCCCCTTTCGTTTTGAGCCTTGCGGCTAAATTTCTATAAGCAAGGAACATGTTTTAGCCACGTCGTCATCTTCCTTTTCGGGAATATGAATAATTCATATTTTCGTAACAAACGGATGGTTCCACGTAAAAAAAAGTCAATTTATGTGGTTCAACGAACTATGAAAACATGATTCAAGCTGAGGTTTTCCAGAAAACAGTTTCTGAAAATCGAGCATTTTAATTAAAATCAGTATTTTCGTCCACACGGTTTAATACCAGTGATTGTGCTCATCATGCAAACCCTTATCTGCATTTCGTGACTGGTTACGGACATTGATTATTATTATTATTATCGTGTGCGTCGCCAGCTGCTGATCTCGTATCATACGTCCACGGATTTTTGTAGAATTTTGATAATCTAAAAATTTGGGTTTTCATGTTTTTCTGACTGTGAATAAAGTCAAGTTGAGTCAACCTAACTTCCGCTATAGTATTGGACCCGTATCTGAACTTTTGCGACGCGGTGACCTACATCCGGCGCAATGATGAACGAAGGTTGTCTACTTGCAAATCCCGACAAAGACAATGACCAAGACAACAATCTTAACTTTCAGTCCGGAGGGACGTCGATTAGACCGCGACTCTAACTTTAGTATGATGGGGGATGGTGATAACTGTATGTTATCCCCTTAAGATCTTCAGTATCCTCCGCGTTCAGGATGAGCTACGTTATGTGTGTGTCATTGACATCTTTCTCAACTCTTTTCCCGCCCTAATTTCCCAAACTCTTTTCACCTGACGTGTTTTCGCGGTCATTCAGACCGCTCCCTCCTTCCCCAGGCTAGTGTCTTTTAGACCGCTCCCTCCTGCAGCCGTAAGTTTTCGACATGGCACGGAAAAATATTAACCCTGATGATCCCAAATAAGGCTGTTATTATGGCGTCGACAACAAGTAAAAATGCCTAGTATTTCCTGATAATTCTGAAAGTTATTGTTGAGTTACTATTCCCGGAAGTCAACTGATATATTTCGACAAAATTTACTTACCATCCTTCATTTTTTAGTGGATGTAAATTACCTAGATTGATTACCTTTCCTTTAATTTCTTATTTTCCTTTGAATTAATAATTAATCTAGGTAATTATTGTAGATTGATACATACCTTGCAACTTTGAATCAATTTGTTCCACAAAATTTCGAAGTTTTTTGATATTTTATTTTAGCAGTTTTTTTGTTTAAACTTATATACGTATTGTTTGTGGCTTGGAAAAGTGAAACCTACCTAGAAAAATCTTATTGTGATAAAAAAGAAATGAAAGCCTGCCAAACAAGAGAAACATTCTGACGCAAGTTGAATGGCTGAAAAATGAATATTCCCGTGTGGAAAGCCAATAAAATTTGTTGTGATATATTCTAAGTACAACACTATTTCGTTTTGACGTTTCTAACAGTTTATTTTCATATTTTTACCCCTATATAATGACCTCCAAGTGAAGAATCACCAGCGGTCTGAATGACCGCTCCCTCCTCTTGGTGACAGAAGTCGATTTGACCGCTCCCTCCTCCTGAGAGCTCAAATCGTCCCTCCGGACTGAAGGTTAAAAAACACCAAATCTGTAGGTGATTATTATAGGGATTATCCGAGAATTAACAGACAGGGAGAATTAATTAACAGACGAGAATTAACTGACAGGGAGAATGGTACCTGTCAGGTGAGGGTGTGGTTGGCTGCCCTTCAAGCAGGATGCTGGTTGGGGCTGCCGGAGTCGGTTCACGGTGTTGCGGTACTGCTCGGGTCCGGTTGCACATAAATTTTAAATATATATAAGCTAAATTTAGTTCTTCCAAAACGTCTTTTTAAAAAAGGTTTTTATTCTTGATCACAAGTTACAGAGGAGAAAATGACAACTGTGAAGCTAACGGTCTGAAGCGTAAACACCAACTGACTTGCCGCGCAGGGCTGGCTCCTTATATAAACTTGGGATGCTGATGTCAGCTGGGATATTATCTCAATAGTAGTAAGCAGATTTACGTAAGGAAGCTGTACATAAGTACTCCCCCCCAAGATTGAATTTGGGGAAGACGCTATTGACAATTAGTGAATATTGTGAATTAGTACGTGAATAAGTACCTACAATGCAACATTATGATAATGATACAACTAGTAGTGTTACAATTCAATGCAAAGGAAAAACAACAATGAATAATACAATAATACGTAATAATACGATAATAATACAATACAATAATACAACAATACGTAATAAGTAATACAATAATAATCATAATAGTAGTATAAGCGTAATAGCTTGACGTCAAATTGAATTTCGAGTTTGAATGTTTCGTTTAGTTATTAGAACGAATTCCTCGTTTGTATTCGGCATACGCCTTGGCTACGTAAAAGATAATGACAATAATTACCAGGTAAAGTACAATGGTCCAGATGCTTGGCGTTAGGTACTGCAGAACTAATTGTTTATTTGAAAGAATGGGGACTGACGGGGGCACTAAGTGTCTGAGGCTTTTTAGTTTGACTTCTGCTGAAGGTTTTCGGTTAGAATCCCAGGGTGATTTAACGAATTTTACCAATGACGGGATATGTATAGTTCGGGTCGAAAGGGTAGTCAAGGTTTGGTTTCGATATTCAAACGTACTATTCCTTGGTGAGACTAGGAAGATGCCTTGGAGGTTTCGGAATTCAATATTTCCATGGGGGTGCCTTGGGATTCCGTCCCGGGAGCAGGTAAAACCCACGCACGGTTAATCCCTCGGCTCGGGCGAACCTTGGATTTCCGTCCCGCCCTCTCTCAGCGTTGATTAGAAGTCTTTGTGAACAGCCAACATAAACACGTTACTTAAAAAACGTTTCACGGTTTTAAGTGAAGATCAGGAATGGCTAGTTCCTCCGATAAACCTCCCCCAATCAACTGATTAATACCATATAGATTAGTTGGACATATAGATCATGTGGACGGGGTTGCGGAATAAAAACATCCCCTAATCAACTGATTAGTACCATATAGATTAGTTGGACATATAGATCAAGTGGACGGGGTTGCGGAATAAAAACATCCCCTAATCAACTGATTAGTACCATATAGATTAGTTGGACATATAGATCAAGTGGACGGGGTTGCGGAATAAAAACATCCCCTAATCAACTGATTAGTACCATATAGGGTACTGTCACAACTGGCCTTGCGTGTATATTATATTATTAGTGTATATTACACGATGATATGTTTCACAATGTCTGTAGTTTTTTTTTTACTTTCCTCAGAACGGAGTTCCAAGGTTTCAGTAGGCGGGGTCCAAGTTGTTGGGACGGAATCCCAAGGTGCCAGTGAGCCCCACGCTAAAGGTAGGGACGGAATCCCAAGGTTTTTTAAGCCGGCTTAATATTTTAATGAGGTTCCGGGACGGAATTCGTAGCCGCCCTTCCATGGTTTGTTGTTCTTATTTTGTCTTCATAAGGGAAAAGGAAGATGTACCGTTTGGCTTCGTCTAGAAATTCTATGTGGTTCTGTTTCATTTTAAGTTGGATTAGGTCGCAATTCCCATTTATTCCTTTCAGGAGAATGTCTGATTCACACTCGTGTTCGTTGGACAGTTGTAGGTTGTTGGGGCAAAGGTAGTACTTTTGACCAGGTTCGCAGGCGTCGTTTGCAGAAATTAGGTTGGAGTTTGTCTTTGATTTTAGAACGTATTTGGTTGATGGAGAAATAGTTGCGTAAACGTCCTCTACTACGGTCGGTAATGGTTGTAGAAAGATTAGGTCGTGATCTTCGTGATATATACGATTGGGACGTCGAGGAAATAGATTATTTCCTCAGAGCTCATGTAACAGTTGACTCTAATATGATTTTGAATTTCCCAGAGCGATTCTCCATCGAAATCGGGTTAAAGATTATTGTAATGTGGAGCGAGATATCCAAGGGTGGTACGCAAGAGCTGAGCCTTTATTATGCTAGGGTGGAGCTTCTTCAATTTACAAAATGTTATTGAGCTCTCTATGTCTTGGGTGATGTCTAGGATGATCTGTAGTAATAACTGGTTATGTTCGAGGGCATTTTCGACCTGCTTTACGTGGGTAGCAAAAGAGCTTAATTCTTTGAGGCTATTAATTTCAGCGGCTAAGATGTCATGGTTGTAATTTATATTGTCAATGGTGGTATTTAGGTCGTTAATTAATTGGTTATTTATGGAGTAATGGTGATCGATTTGTTCTGAAAATGTTTCATGGTTATTTTGGAGGGGTTGGATGATCCGGTTATACTTCTCCTCGTCGTTAGCGTCGAGGTTTCCAGTAATGAATTTTACAACTGAGCCTAAGCCGTTAAGTAAACCTCGTTTCTGACGATGTGGTAAAATAGATTCAAAGACTCATTCTTCGGCTGTCTTTAGCATGTGTTCAATTATTTGTGTTCTTGGGTGGATTATTTTTTGGCTTCAGTATCCGTTTCGGTAATTTTTAGGATTTCGTTGTAGTGATGCCTGGGTTCAATTTCGGCTATCATCAGGTCTGAATTAATGTTTACTATCTTCTCCTTGTTACATAGGGGATTGGTTTTCGATTGTTTCTGAACTGTGTTTACAAAGACTTCTTCAGGTATTGGTGGAAGTTCTTCACGTTTTAAATTTGGTTTGTCTATGTGTTTCTGTTTGGTGGCTTCCAGTTGTTCTCTTGTTTGTGAGTATAAATGTGTCATGCGTTCCCTGTGTTTTTCGAGATAGTTATTTACGAGTGTTTGGTCTGTAGATAGATCAAGAAGTGTGTTCTGTCGGATGTGGCCGTAAAGAATTTCAAAGGGTGTGTACTTCCCGAGTGCGGAATGGATGGAGTTGTTGTATGCGAGAAGTGCGCGAATAACTTTGGTACGAATACTGTCCTTTTTGAACTCTGTTCGCTCGCCAAGGAGGCGAATGTGTTCTAGCAAGGTTCCGTGGAATCATTCGACAATTCCTTGCGATTCTGGGTGTTGGGAGGACACGTAGTGTAAGTTGATACCGTGTAATAGCGCGAATTCTCTAATCATTGAGGATTGAAATTCCGGGCCATTGTCGAGGGAAATCGTTTTAGGTATGCCGTGGTGTGTACAGTGATTCAGGAGAGCATCCAATATATCGAGTGCGTTTGAAGATTTTAGTGGATAAGCCTGTGCAAATTTCGAAAATTGGTCTACGACGGTTAGAAATTTCGTTTTGTCGCAAGTAACTGTGTCAATAAAGAGGGTTTCTAATGGTTTAGATGCTGTGGGGGTTACATTGTATTTCAGTTTGAGCGGGGAACGGTCGTATTTGGCCCGGACGCACACATCGCAATTGTTGATGTACCTTTGTATGGACTGTCTCATATCGGGCCAGCTGGTAGTAGTACGGGCCAGCCTACTAGTAGTAAGTCCGCATGAGATGTTTATGCGTTTCGTCGATACCGCGATGGTTGTTATACCCTCGTGGTATTTACGTATGATGTCCGTTTGTTGCTCTAATTCGAATACGTCTGTAAGGAGGGATGAATATTTTGAGAGGCTGAGTTGACTATTAGTGAAAACTTTCATGAGGACCCGAGTGAATATTTCGTAGAGGTCGTCTTCGAAATAAATACCATATTTAACTTTGGGAATCAGATGTTCTTTAACGAATTTAGTAATGTCTTGTTCAGGTTGTGTTTTTGAAATCTGTACGGTGATTCGTGTTCGGTTATTGAAAAGTCTTTTGATGTTGACTGGGTTAGCAACTGGAAGGTTGGAAAATTTAGCAATGATTTGGTGTCTCAATTTGTTTACTGGACTATCTCTAATGGGTATGGTAGTGGAAGTGTTGCCTATTGCGTTCGATTGAATAGTTTGGTCTTGGTCAGATTCGCATTCAGAGTGGTTTACTGCCACTGAATTTGAATCTCGATTTGAATCTAAGAGCGGGAGTTGGTTTATTATTTCCAGTTCGTCAGAGGTCAGTTCTGAAAATAAATCTTCTACGGTGAAGTCCATCGATGTATATACATCGATGGTGAAGTCAGGGTCATCGGGAAAGAGCGTTTCGTCTTCGGAAAGGTTCAACAATTCTATCCTAGATAGGGCGTCTGCGTTAGAGTTCGCGGAGCCTTTCTTGTATCGGATTTCAAAGTCATAGGCTGCTAAACGGGTTTTCCATTTAAACAGTTTTGAACTTGGTTCCTTGATGGAGTGGAGCCGTTGTAGTGGTCGGTGGTCACTAAGGACTTTGAATCGTCGTCCAGACTTTGAATATACGCACGAGTAATGGCCAGCTGATCGCATTATGTTGTCCATTAACCGTTGGAACGTGCTAGGGGCGTTTCGTAATCCGAATGGAATTCTCTTAAATTCTGAATGATATGAGGGGGTGCTGAAGGCGGTTTTTGCTTGTGAACTCTTTTCCATAGGTATTTGATGGAAACCTGCACGAAGATCGATCACGGAAAAATATTGACTTCTGCCTAATTTGTCAAGGAGTTCGGTTATTGGCGGTAATGGGTATTTGTCGGGAATTGTTACGTCGTTCAGTCCGCGGTAGTTAACTACTAGGCGGCAACGAGGTGGAGCGTTAGGAGGGCTACCGGTGATTGCCTTTTTGGGTACGAGAAAAATTGGAGCGTTGTAAGGACTCGTGGAATGAGTTACGATTCATTGATCCAACATTTCTTGTACTTGCCGGTCTACTTCGTGGCGGTAGGCTTCAGGGAAACGGTAGTTCCAGGTATAAATCGGTATTTCGTGATGGGTTTGTATGTAGTGTTGGATTTCTTTGTGAACAGCCAACATAAACACGTTACTTAGTTTCACGGTTTTAAGTGAAGATCAGGAATGGCTAGTGGTTCCTCCGATAAACCTCTCCCAATCAACTGATTAGTACCATATAGATTAGTTGGACATATAGATCAAGTGGACGGGGGTTGCGGAATAAAAACATCCCCTAATCAACTGATTAGTACCATTTAGGGAACTGTCACAACTGGCCTTCCGTGTATATTATATTATTGTGTATATTATACTGTAGTCTATTGTGTATATTATACTGTAGTCTATTGTGTATATTATACTGTAGGTATGATATGTTTCACAATAACTGTAGTCTTTTTTACTTTCCTCAGGACGGGGTCCCAAGGTTTCAGTAGGCTGGGTCCAAGTTGTTGGGACGGAATCCCAAGGTGCCAGTGAGCCCCACGCTAATGGTAGGGACGGAATCCCAAGGTTTTCTAAGCCGGCTTAATATTTTAATGTGGTTCCGGGACGGAATTCGTAGCCACCCGTGAGTTAGTGGTTGGTGATCGTAGCTAAAGATGTCGGGGAATTTCTGTACCAACTCGGAGATTTCTCTTTTCTCGTTCTCATTCATGTGGTTCATTTTGAGGTCTTGTAGGTTGAATTTGAACGTTTCGTCCCAAAAGTGATTTAAATCTTGTGCTGTTTGTGTGTGAGTTGAGGGTGAGAGAGTGTCTACTTTGAGAGGGGCAATTTTGGCAAATTTAGTGACTTTAGGTTCGGGGTTCAAAATGCTTACAGTGGCTTCAAAGTCTTCGATTTTTACTATGCTTTCGGGAATTTCCAATTTGCCAATCTTGGTGTAAGGGATTATGGCTTCTCCCTGCTCGATGTTAACTCGGACCTTGATTTTTTGAACGGACCGGGCATCGATGAGATGGAGGTCGGCACACTGAGCCCAGGTATTGAAGTTTTATTGTCCCGTGGGGAGTCGTGAGTACATGACTCTTCACAAAGTCAAGAGAGCAACCAAGTTTTTTAATTATATCCAATCCGATGAGACAATCGAATTTAGAGTGAAAATCAAAAATTCTGAATTGGTGATTCAAATGTTTTCTGTCGAATAGGGGTCCTAAGGGTATTAAAGTCGTGAAGCGACCTTCGGTACATCCGTGGGCAGTGCGGACAGTGAAAGGGTTGGATTTTATCTTGTCTGAGAAGAGGTGTTCAGCTATGGTAGAGTTTACGTATGATTTAGTAGAGCCAGTGTCAATAAGAAAGCGAAGGTTAGATTTTGGGCATATGATGTAGGGGAGTTCAAGGATTGTTTTTTTTTTTTTTTTGTCTAAGTTCATCAGGATGTATTCGGGTTTTTTAGGCCCGTTTCTTCTAAAAAACACTGTTCCTGGGGTTTACATTTTGCTCATGAGTATCCTCTTGGAAATACTCTTCGGTATCAGGGTATGTTTCTGCGTCCTCTGGGCCTTCGTACGGGTCATCAGGGTTTTCAAGTTCATTTTTCGAGATCTGATGGTAGTTGGGGGTGGTTTGCCAGCTCATGTGAGACTGGGCTCTAGTCCCTTGAACGTTCTGGTTTTGCTGGGGCGAAGGCCTCCAGGGTTGCCAGGGGCGTTGTTGGGGACGCTGGGCGAAGTTCCCTGAAGGGGGTTTTGCGCCGGTACTTGGACCTGGTTTTGGGTTCGGTTTGAACTGAGGGTTCACGGGTTGATTAGGGAAATTCGGCTTTAGGTTGTAACCTATCATGAAATTTAAAAGGATCTTCCTGATCTTCTTGCCTGAAATGAGCCAAATTCTTTTGTCCTCGAATCCTCCTATTATCGCGTCTCTAATCTCTTTATACGTGGAGCAATCGCTAGCTGCTATGAGCTCCGCGGCGGGGGATATGATTTTTGATTTGATGGCAGAATTCAGGGCGAAATTGTGAAAAGACTCGGGGGACGTCTCGTCAAAAAATTGGTCGTATAACTTTTGGGTAATTTCTAAGAATGGTTTGACTGCCTCAAGTCGGCCGTCAAATAGGGGAATCATGTCTACGTATTGTTTTGAAAGGGTGGAGCGATTACTTTCCGGAATAACCTGGTTCACCATTAACGATTTTACTAGACCTGTTAATTCCGCTATTTGATTTTGATGTTGGTCGAGAATTCTTTCGGCGGTCCAGTGTTCCACGGGGGAGGTGGAAGGTTGTTGAGAGTCTTCCATTTGGTTTTCTGAGATTTCTGAGATACAAAGCTTTGGAATTTTGGCAAATTAGTTCGCGGTAATGAAAATTGATATAATTACTGATTTGAGAAAAATAGTGAGAGGAGAATAGCGGCTGAAACAAATTCAATCTGACGATTTGCTGTACAGGTAAAAAAAATTGATTAGCTAACATAAACGGATTACAACAATTATGATATATTGAAATATTTATAGCTAAGGAGGTCAAAGGAAGTGAAGGTCGAACGGAGTTCTCGACGAAGGAAGATAAGGTGACGCGCGTGGGCGGAAGTCGCGCGATGAGCAAGCTCGACTGAGCGAAAGGTACGATTCGGAAGAAGGGTGATTTAAATGTTCGCTTTAATAGCTCCCAAGTGCGAGTGGTTGAAGGAGATGATTATAGCGATATTTGATATGAAGAAATGTTTCTTGAAGATTCTCCCATGTGCGAGTCGTTGAAGGAGTTTGATGATTTAATTCGTTATTCGAATTATTGGTTCTCCCAAGTGCGAGTCGTTGAAGGAGTTGAATATAGTGGCGCCCCAACTGCAAGTTGTAGGGCGTTGAATTAATAATTTTGGTAGTCCCAAGTGCGTGTCGTTGTAAGACTCCGGTGATAAAATTATTAATTTATTATAGCTTAAATTAAACTCACAGAAGAACGGTGTAGGTCATTCTCAGTCGAAGATCCTGGAGGCGGCTTCCGTGAGGAGTGGTGATTCGCTTGGGACCGTTGAGGTTTCGTCTCGAGCCAATTCGTCGATGATCGATCGATGAATTCCGCTGAGTTGCCCGAACGACTGCGCCAGCTAAATTTGGTTCTTCCCAAAAGTCTTTTTAAAAAAGGTTTTTATTCTTGATCACAAGTTACAGAGGAGAGAATGACAACTGTGAAGCTAACGGTCTGAAGCGTAAACACCAACTGACTTGCCGCGCAGGGCTGGCTCCTTATATAAACATGGGATGCTGATGTCAGCTGAGATAATATCTCAATAGTAGTAAGCAGATTTACGTAAGGGACTGTACATAAGTTTTATATATATATATATACATAGTAGTAAATATCGATTGGTTTTCTCAGTGGGGAAAAAGCGAAATTTTATTTCCAGTTTCTCTTTACTAATGACAAATTACCAATTTTCACCCTGAAATTACAAATAGTTCGGTTATTGAAAAACCATCGTCTCGATTTTCGCAATATTTCGGATCACACACGACCAGTTTTTTAAATAGTCGTATAGGTATATTTGTCATTCCGTACGGTAATTGCCCTTGGGTACTTGATATAATACCTCCTCCACTAAAGGAACCAGCAATGTAGGAATACAGAGTGCCATACTCAACTCAACGTTTCACACGATAATTCAAAATCCATAGATACAAAACACCCATAATTTCATCAGACGTGATCAGACTATACTTCTGAACTACCAGTACAACTCAGTATTTTAATCCTAAAGAGTTAACAGGGATCGACATATACGTAGGATCATTTTTGTGAAACTGTCACCCAAATTTACTAATACAACTCAAATTTGAACAGCTTATCTAGGGACGCGGGTGCGTCCCGCCCGCCAAGAAAACCGAAGCGACTGAGACACTGATTAAGCGACGGAACAAGTTGGGGTTTTCACTAGGTATATATTTTTATATTAATATATTTATAGTTATAAATAATTAAAATATAATTCTAAAATATAATTATAATATAATTGAAGCATTACTTCATTATAGTTGTACCACCACTGATTACTCGTGACCACCAGTCATACTTATAATATATGGCGCTATTGCGAGACGTTTTTATTACTTCCACAAGCAACTAATACTTGTATAAAACGTTAACCACCATCAAGTACTTATTAGTTGCTTGTGGAAGTAATAAAAACGTCTCGCAATAGCGCCAAGGGGAGATTTCGAAAGGGTTACGGTGCTTGTGAAGTGGTTAAGCTTTTCATTATACTTAGCTCCTTAATGAGGAAAAGGGCGGGCGGGGAAAGTGGATATCATAACTTTTTCCGGCCTCTGAAGAATGATATTTGCGAAGCGGGGTGATTTTTACACGGAGTGTTTTTTGGGGGGATAAGTATTACTGGTGGTCACGAGTAATTAGTGGTGGTACAACTATAATGAAGTAATGCTTCAATTCAGGCTTGTTCTTCTGGCAAAATGCTCCCGACATCTGATGCATTCCAATACGCATAAAAAATGCTTTCAAAATCCAGAAGTATTCGAAAACCGATTAATCAGTAATAATAATCGATTAATACAAATTAAGACAAACCGTCTTTGTGATTGTTATACCTCCACGAATGAAGGATACCTCCTTCTTCCATGCAAAATCCAGGTGTATTCGAATACCGATTAATACAAGTAATAATACAGTTGTTGTATTTGATACAGCAAGAGTAATCGATTAATACGAATTGAGACAAATTGTCGTTGTTATTGATAGGTACTAAGTCCATGGATGTAGGAAAGAGGTATCCTTCGGCCAAAGAGAAAGAGGTACACCCTGTGGCTGGGTGGGGGGGGGGGGGGGGGGGTTAGATTTTACGATTATAATCTACCGTTGCAAATGAAAGTTGTTGACAATGGGATTTGAAAAATTAATGTTTTTTGAACCCTAGGTACCCCCCCCCCCTGGTGGTACGGAAAATTGAAATGAAACGGTATATTTTTTAGTTTACATTTAGAATTTTTTATGACCATCCGTAGGTTTGTACGACCAGCCGTTCGTTGACAACGAGGGCTAAAAGTTCTAGCAGATCAAGTTTTTTTAATTCGATTTTCTGAATCTACGTATCTTGAAACGTAACAGCCAAATTTTGAGGTTGGGGGGGGGGGGGGTTAAAAATATTTTTTCTTTGGTCGATTCCAGTGGTTCGTTATCGTAGATAATAAACCAAAAGTGCCATGTAGACTTCAACGCATGCTTTTAAAATGAATGAAATACGATTTTGAAATGACATACCTATCTTCCTGGTAAATTGATGCTGATCGCAGTCACTTTGTCACGTGCTACTTTAACGACAGAGGTGAAGGATGATGAAGAACTCAACTTCATGGTTCATTCATTGATAACAAATTTGATGTCGGACAAAAAGAATCTTAAATTTCGACAGGAAACTAAGAATGATGCAGCTAAAATAGTAAATTTTGAACTAAATGGTTGGCCCTGTGGCCCAATGGCCTTGTAGTTTACTCTAAAATACAGCATGAAATATATTAGGGATTACTGATTTTCCGTGACAGATTAATTCCTTCGACACTAAGACGAGATATGTTGAGATTATTGCACGTAGGTCATCAGGGCATTAATAAAACAAGAGTAATAAAAGCAAAACGGCCATTCTGCTGGCCAGGCATGTCGGCTGATATTGAACATTACATAATTTCATGTCAAATTTCCCTATGAGGGAGAAAATTTATAGGATTATAAGGGAGAAAATTTCGTTTTAATGCAAAAACGGGAGGTTGTTCAGCAAAATCGATGTTTGCCATGTTAGTATTTGGTTTGCATAGGATTGGCATGGTTGATAGCATTAAATTTGTTACAATCGATTGAAGGGTTTTCATGAAGGGTTTTATGAATAATTATTATTATTATTTTTTTTTTAAATAATAGGTAAGCTTCTTATATTTACAAAATTAGACAAGTAGGACTAAGTAACACGTAATTTTCTCCCTTAAGCTCAGTAACTGATTATTTTCAGTACACCGCTAGAAAGGTGAAATTTCAAGCAAGGTTTTCCTATAAACGACCCACCGAAAGACAAATTACTAAAAGAGAGGTGCAGTGATAACGGAATAACACATTCTGATTTCAATCTCGCGTTTCTTTGAATATTTACTATTATATCGCTGTCTCGAAGTGTTTTTCGACGGTCAAACCGTGCAGGAGGGGTCGTTACACGATCTGAAACGTAAATTTTGTTTTAGTGACAGTGGATTGTCAGGCTGGAAGAAAAGTGTCACACCGAGTGGCATTACCGGCCGGCGCGGACCTCTTGTTGATAAGGCAATAAGTAGGTACACCTCAACTATTAGTACACCTACTTATAATATTATATTATTATAATATTATACCTAATTATAATATTATGTTTACTTGCGCTTTCGAAATTTGAGATCCTTTCTATCTTCGTTCCAGCCTACTCACTAAATTGCCTCGTCTTAATCATGTCGACGGTTGATAGCAAGTTAGACGAAATACTGGGTAAGCTGTGTAAGCTCGACTCGGTAGAGACTGAAGTTAAATCTCTAAAGGAAATGGTGTCGGCCTCCAACAGAGTTATCGACCAGAAAATTAGCAAGCAAAATGAAAGGATCATAAACTTGGAAAGGCAACTCAAAAAGCGCAATTTAATCTGGTTCGGCATCTCAGAAGGCGGCGAAATCAGCGTCTTCGGGGAGGTTATCAACATTGTTGCCAATAGCTTGGGACTATCGATACTGGAGAGCGATGTCCTAGATGACTACAGGTTGGGCAAAGTTGCGGCTCGGCCGCTCTGCATTGAGGTGGCGTCAATGAGGATGAAGAGGTCGATTCTGGCAAAGCGCACTATGTTGAAGGGGACAAATATTTTTGTCAACGAGGATTTGCCGCCCAAGATTCGTCAACAACGTAAGATGTATTGCGAAGAAAAAGCCAAGACATCAAAAAACGGGAACAAAAACTGACGTGCTAAAATAAAGTCCCCTATCGACCATTTTGGTGTTTTTGGAGTTGGGCACATGGCTTCGTAGATTTCGACGTGGCGCGTCTTTTCTGCCAAGGTAGAATTTCCTATCTCCATTGGAAAGGTTCGAAAAAAGACCATATCTTATCTCCAGTTTGATGATCTGGGCCCCCTTCCGCACTTAACTGCATTTTTCTCGACATGAAAAAAATTGAGATTTTTTGGTGGTTTTAACTTACGGCGGCCGAAAAGCGACTACCCACTTCACCGCCAGAGGTGGACGAGTTGTACCAGAAGAAGCCCACTCAGGATCCGAGCAACACGCCGGTGAAAACAACTCCATTGAGGCCGGCGAGATTCCAGCATCGGCAGTAGTGAATCAAGTACCTTCATACAATAACGGCGATTACAATAATGAGTTATTTTCTGGAATTGTCATGGTTTCGAAAATTTTGAATTGGAGAACATTTATTTTGTACAAGAGGGTTTTAATTTAATTTGTTTGTCAGAAACATGGCTTGAGAGGGATGTCAATAGGTTTGTCGATGGCTGAAGCAGCGGTGGCTTTTTCATTATGTTTAAATCCTCTCTTAGAGTTACATTTCTGCGAGAGTCCCGATCCTGGGTGTTTTTGCTGGTTCAGGGAAGTAATGAAAATATTATAGTGGGTACAGTGTACTTTAATCGAGGTTTTTGGGGGGAGAGCGTGGGGGAATTAGGAGAGGATTTGGATTATGTCCTTGAGCGTTTTCCGGACACGAGAGTTGTCCTTGGGGGGGATTGGAATGCTCGAGTGGGTGGGCTGAACCAGTTTCCAGACTCTGAGGTTTTCTTGGGTACTCCACTTCCAGACGTCAGAAAGTACATGGACAGGGTAAAACATAAAGAGGGTGATAAGCTGATGGAGATCATGGAGGAAAAGAATATGGTATTGCTCAATGGTAGATCATGTGGGGATAGTTTTGGTGAATATACTTTCATAGCGGCACAGGGAAAAAGTACGATAGATTTAATTTGGGTTGATCCGAGCTGTTAAGCTTCCGTGAAGGATTTTAAAGTGCAAGATATCGGATTGTGGTCTGACCAATTTCCTTGTCGACTTGAACTGAACGGGAGACATGAAAATACAATGTTAAGTGCTAAAGACTTCATCTTCTTGGAGAGTAAGTTCTGTTGGATTCCTACTAGAGCAAAGGATTATCAGCAGGTGATGTCAGACCTTCTTATCCCAGCTCTGGACAACCCGCAAGAAATGTACGACCTCCTTATTTCTAGTATAACTCAAGGGGTAAAAAAACGTAATTTATTCAAAGAAGCAAAACTTGTGACTGTTAGGAGATTGAATAAGGTATGGTTCGATGCAGAATGTCGGTCAGCTAAATATGCCATGAATAGGCTTACAGGAAGACGAAGCGAAAGGGGTTTAAGGGACCTGCACTGATTGATTACTTGGAATCGAAAAAAGCCTACTCAAGTTTGGGAAGGCGAAAAAGGAATTGTACTGGGAAAAAGTAAAAGCTTCGCTTTCAAATGTGAGAAATGGAAAGGAGTTCTGGGGGAAAGTCGCTAAATTCAGAAAAGCAGGCAGTTTGGCTTGCCGCTTAGAAAAGAGAAAGGTGGAATCCTACCTGGATGAACTTTACCCAAAAAGGAACTTGGTGGATTGTTCGACTGAGGAGTCGGAGGATGGGCAGAATTCTGTTCTAGATGGTCTCATCGCCCTTGATGAACTGCAGATTGCGCTGAAGTCTTTTAAAAGCGGGAAGGCCCCGGGAAATGATGGAGTTGCCTACGAATTTTATAAAAATCTACCGAATACTTGCCTTGAATTCTTGGTGGTCATGTTCAATTGCATTCTTAGGCAGAGATCTGTCCTGGACTCGTGGGCGAAAATTAAGACATTTTAGCTATTTAAAAAGGGCGATGCGCAGGACCTGGCAAATTGTAGGGGAATAAGTCTATTGAATAGTGTCGTGAAAATTTTCAACCAAATCTTGCTGAACCGGATGGTTTCGGAGGCATAGGGGCTGCCTTGACAATATTTTTACATTGCATAGTCTAATTATAATCAATACTAGACTGAGAGGGAGAAAGGTGCTGGCTGCGTTTATTGATTTTAAGCGAGCGTTCGACACAGTGAGTCATAGGTTGCTGTGGAGAAAACTGGAAGGGCTCAAATTTGGACCCTACTTTATTGATCCCCTTAATAAGAGTCTGTACGGACGTAAGGCCGTCTTCTCCGTTAATGCAGGTGGGCAGTACACCAAGGAGTTCGATGTCAGTCAGGGACTTCTTCAAGGAGATGTTTTATCCCCACAGCTTTTCTCGGTTTTTGTGTCGGATTTTGAAAGCTTCTTGAGAGACAGAGGTCTTGTGGGTATTAATATTGATGGACAGAATGATGTTATATGTTTGTTTTACGCCGATGACCTAATTTTGCTCGCGGATAATGAAAGGGGAATGCAATACCTTCTAAATGCCTTGAATGAGTATTGTGGAATCCACGAATCAATTGTTAATGTGAAAAAAAGTGCTGTGGTAGAGTTCCAGAGAACAGCAGGGGGAAGGAAAAAACACACGAAAAGACTTCCTTGGAGATAGGAGAATTGAAACGGCCACACGATACAACTACCTGGGGTTGATTTTCTCGGCGTCTTGCAAATTCCTGGAAAACGCGAATGCTGCAAAGAAGAAAGGCAACCAGGCAGCAAAATCAGTCATCCCAATTATTAATAGGGTGCAAACAAACTGTAGAACAATACCTATCAAATAGTCCAATATCTGTTTTAGCGATCTCTGAAACATGGTTTGTACCAGGAAGAAATTATAAATTTCAGGGATACAATGTATTAAGAACAGGTAGAAATTATGGTAGATCTGGGGTTTGCCTGATGCGTTGGTAGTAGCTATACAGACCCAAAAGGTCGTAATTATTTCAACGCCATGGACACACATGGATTAGTATTTCTGAATAATGGCAGCCCAACCTTAATTCCGTCACGAACACACATAAACAAATCCGCAGTAGATATAACATTTACCTCAGCATTGATCCTACCAGAGTTTCAATGGGAACTATTAAATGACTCATTAGGATCGAACCATCTCCTGGCTCTCATAAGCTCTAATATGTACAAACACACTTCCTGAACCTTTCATGGCCTCGAGAAGGTGGAGCACAGTGGCGGCTGCTGATAGGAGCATAGGAGCATGTGCACCCCCAGCCAATAAACCAAAAATAATAACCAAATTCTCCCATCCCATTTGAAAAGTAAGTTGGACATTGACAGAAAAAAGGATTTAACTATTTGAATCGACGTGCGAAACAGCTGCCCTGGTAGGAAGCCCAAACGTGACCAATGGGAAGCACCTTGGAGCAAAAGGCCTTGCTCCAGCTCCCTTCCCTTGTCGCGAATTCCTTATGAATTCCCATTGATAACTTTCTAGTTATGAATGTGTCGCCCTGTGAGATATAATCCCCAAAATAAAAATCCCCAAACCGCAGATCACATATTATGTATTACATAATACAATCGCTGGACAGAGAGAAATGTCGACGGCGATTACAGCCCTGGAGTTGTTCAGCGGTGAAAATTGAACTATCTGTTATCTCAAATCAGCCAGTTATCATTGATAACATTGAGAGTGAAAAATCGTCATGATTTGTGTCGGAAGTTCAACGCCGAATATTACCTACCAAAAGGTTGACTGGCTTTGCGGATGTGAGGTGAGTAACAAATTATCCTGGGGTAGACACCCGATCAGTAATATCTTCGTTCCTGGGGTTGATACCTATGGGTGCTGGTGATACATATTTTTGTTCCTGGGGTGTGATCGTCCATTTATATACGATAATTTTATTTTATTTTTGTATTCCCCACTATTTACCTCAATGATCACTAACCCCTCACTTTCCCCATAACCGTTTCCTCTACCCATCCTCTTTCCTTTCCCTCCCTGGCAAAAGTTGCTTATTCATATCAGCTTTGACAATAACATAAATTTGTTGGGTTTACCCCATTATGATTATTTCAGAATTTCGTTTTCCGTTAGAGAACATTTTTCATGTCTATTGTACGAGTATGTATTTAGTCGTGTTTGTAATTTGAAGATGAGAAAGCTTACAGGATTTATCCCATTTGCATATGGTTGAAATTTGTATTTGGCTGAGAAAAGCATCTCTCCCGTCCCCTTCGCCATATTCCCGCTTTATCTATGTGCACCCCCTGAGTTTCAGGGCACGAGCCGCCACTGGTGGAACATACAAAAAAGCAGATTGGGCTGAATTCCGAAAACTCTTAACAGAAAACAAAAAAGCTTTAGAAGATGAAAACTTAACATATAAGGATTTTATATCATTGATCACTCAGGCATGCAATCATGCTATACCCACAAACAAATCTGGATTGAAGAAAAAGAAAAACTACTACCCTTGGAGGAACGAAAAGTGCGATGAAATGAATAACTAAAGAAAAATTTTTTCTTTGGGCGATTCCAATGGTTCATTATCGAAGATAATAAACCAAAAATAGGCTACATCGAATACAAAAATTATCCATCTCTACAAAATTTTATGAAAATGAACGAAAGCGACGCTATTGCAAAGAGAGTTTTCGGAGAGGCGAAACGAAACTCATGGACTCATTTCTGCGGAACTCTAAATAGAAATACACCAATTGCAACCATCTGGAAACGTATCAGGAAATTTACAAATCCTAAACTTCAAGAACCGCCGAATAGCAGGAAACAAGACTGGGTTGACGAATTTTTTACGAACCTTACACCCGACTCAGTTAACTACGACCAAAACTCGAGTATTACAGTCGAAAATGAAGAGGAGGCTAACGACCAACTTTCCTTTGGTTCTCAATGACGGAACTAGATAAAGCTGTAAAATTTGGAGGAGACACATCCCCTGGAAAAGACAATATTATATTGTCTTTACACTGTATAATACACTACACAATTATTGCCATATTAACCTACGTTTATCGAAATACTTTACTGCAATTGTATAATAAATTTTGGCTGTCTGGAATATACCCGAAAGAATGGGCCGAATACATCGTCGTTCGCATTAAAAAACCAAACAAACCCGTCGACGAAGCCACATCATATCGCCCAATCTCCCTTGCATCATGCATTATGAAAACGTACGAGTGTCTTATCAAGACACGGTTACAATGGTGGATAGAATACAACGAAAAATTACCAACAAGTCAGTACGGATTCAGGCGCGCAAGATCCACTACAGAAGCACTGGCCAGCTTCATCAGTGACATAAAAGCAGGATTTACAGAACGTCAAATCACATTAGCACTTTTTATAGATATTACTCATGCTTATGACGATGTATTGTTAGACATTTTGAAAACAAAAATGATAATAATTTGACTGCCAAAACAATTTGTTAAAAGTGTTATAGAACTTTACAGCTCACGAAAACTCTTTGTTAGAACGGGGGGAAAATACTTTGGTCCAAGAGTAACATATAAATAAGGGTCTCCCACAAGGAGGAATTCTATCCACACAATTATAGGACATTGAAAGCGTCCTTTCCGAAGGTGTGCGTATTATACAATATGCTGACGATATTTGCATTTATTGTACGGATAAAAATATTGACGACTGTAAAGTTAAATTATCATCAACAGTAGAGCGTTTGATAGAATATTTAAATGATAGAGGTCTTTCGTTGTCCTCCGAAAAGTCAATGTTATGCCCCTTCACCAAAAGAAGGAGAATACTTGTTCCACCAACAATTGAACTAGGAGGAACACATTTTAACGTGGTGACGACAGTGAAATTTCTTGGAATGCATATGACGAAAACATTAAATTGGAATACACACATCGAAAATATGATAGTGAAAATAGAAAAATATGTTAATATAATGAAAATGTTCACCAAAGTTAATTGGGGAGCCGACCCAACAGTTGCCAGGTTGTTTTACCGAGCTACAATCAGATCGATAATGGACTATGGATCCATGTTTTTTGGGGATGCCAGTAATACACAACTTTCAAAAATAAACAGAGTAGAAACTAAATGCTTGAGATTAGCACTAGGTCTCTTGAGCGGCACCCCACTCGTACCACTTTACGGAGAAGCGGCTGAACCACCACTCCAATTTAGAAGAATAAAATTGTTCATCCAAATCTATATAATAGAATATTACAGATAAGTATTACAGTATTAACACACACCAAAAAAAAAAAAAAAAAAAACACCGCTCATATCAAAATGTCTAACAGATAATTTTAACTACTTCCCAAATACCTCTACAGCTCCGTAAATACCCATATTTCAAGTCCCTTATAATATTCAAACATGCAAACCCGATATAAATGTTACATTATCAGGATCTTACAATGCCTTTCAGTTTACCCAATAAATCAATGAAAAATGGCCAAATAGCCTAGAAGGTAATGTAGGATGCGCAATATATGACGAGGTAAACGATGTACGAATACTTTATAAATTAAACGAGTGTTCCTCCATAAATACTGCAGAGCTGATGGCAATAATGAAAGCAATACAATACGCAAAATCCACAGCCCCTACAAATGACCAGACTCTCATCTTTACCGACTCGCTAAGCCCCCTTGAAAAAATACGAAATTTAAATTATCTCCTGGTTGACATATTAAAGGAGCTACTTTGCATGCAAACTTTAGGGAGGAGGGTTACTCTTGTGTGGGTGAAATCTCACATTGGAGTAAGTGGTAATGAAATTGCTGACAGGTTAGCAAAACCGGCGAAATGATTGCACTAGTTTTAGTTGCTGGGCAAAAGAGTTACGCAGCCTCTTGGGGAAAAAAGTCATTCGTTCCATTTTTAAAGTATTGAAATTCTCTAAAATTTCAGTGGTAATAAAACTCCGTATACCTGGTGAAACCCAAAGTAGAGCTCTACAAAACAGCCAATCTTTTCCCAAAAGTGCGAATTTACAAAACACGCGTTCAAGATTGGGAAAAATGACAGCACTTAACATAAAATTTGAACTTTTGGGGGGAAAATTTCCTGTTTGGCAGACTTATTTAATTTGGATCCCTGGATTTTTCTTTTCATATAGATACACTTTGTTTTTCAATTGTTTTTAAAATTTCGTCTCGTCTATTTCCGCCTTTAAAACCACCACATTGTTACCAAATAATAATTATTTATACAATAGTACTAGCTGTGTACCCGCGCTTCGCAACGGTAGAACAGACACCCCCTTTATTCACTTCTCTGCTTCCAATTACCCCCTTTTCACTCCAATTCGTCAAGTAGTTTTTGGATAGCCGGTAACCCCCCCAACCACCACACACAACCTGTACCCCCCCTCCTAAATTGGTCAGAAACCTTCCCCAATGTTCATTCATCATATTCCCGAAGTTTCATTCAGATCGGTCAAGTAGTTTTGAAATCCCACTACCGTAACTGCCTTTAACCCCCCCTCCCCCCCTCCCATACTATTGGCCCACCCTACCTGTTTAGAAACATTCCTCAATGTTCACACAACAAATTTCCAAAGTTGCACTCCAACTGGTCAAGTAGTTTTGAATGCCTGTAGACCCCCCCCCCCCCTCCCATCCTGATTGAAGTACCACTTGAAAGTACTCGTCGAGCTGAATCCAGAGACTACTTACAATCGGATTTACGTTCAACCGTTCAAAAGTTATTTATAAGCATAAACGTCCTCATAGAAGTGATTATAACACGTTTTTTAGTAGTAAGTATTTCATTCATAGCGTTTCAACGGATGGACAGATATAAACGCGGATTTTTCATAAACCTTCCCAGATAAATTCTGCGTCAAATGTTACAAGCCGCAACTTTCTACGTTCAGCCGTTCTCAATTGATGATGAGACAAACAGACAGACACGATTTTATTATATAGTATAGATAGACTAGCAGTCACATTGGCGTACGTGGGAAAAGCGAATTGGTTTTGGTTCTCCAAGGTGGCTGCTGTTTTAGGAAATGAGCTTTTTCTTGGTGGTGAGTCGCCCATAGCCGTTTGATGTACTGGGGCTTGTGATTTTTTTTTTTTTTTTTGTAAATTAACATAAGTTGGGCATCCTTTATAATTTGCCATATGTTGGCCCAGACAGTTAGTACAAGTGGGAGGTGTTTTATTTGGTTTTTGACAATTTACGGTCGCATTTGACGCAGCGTGGGTTCTGGTGGCAGTAGTTCTTCGAATGGTTGAACTGTTGACAACGTGTACATTGAATTATTGTTCTTTTAAGCTTTGGAGGTTCCACTCGGACGACGGCGTCATAGAGTCTTGTGACATTATAAATTTCGCCGTTATTAGGGTTGGGTTTCAGATCCACAACAAATAGTGGCATTGGAACTTTAGTTACAGGGTCTGTCGGGCGGCGATCATTTGAGATGGTCCGAATTCATAGACACTTTTTAATTCTTCCATGACTATTTTTGTATCAATAGTGTGGTGTAGGCCCCTGATTACTACACGAAATGATCGATCATTTTTAAGTTGATAGGTGTGAAAATCTGCTTTTTCTGTTTCAAGGTAAGACACGATTTTTCTATAGCCATCAATCGTTTCAACGTTTAATTTCACTGCTATTTCAATGGTTCGATGGGTGAATTTACCGGCACCGAGTGCTTTTATAGCCGTTTTATAGCTTTTATAGAAAGAGTTGATATTCGAGATGTTATGATGTTGTCTGCCTCGGTTTGTTTTGTTGTGCGTGACTGTATCTGAGTTCCGAGGTGTCCAATTTTACACCAAGGGTCTAAAGTTGATAGGTTACAATTTTTTGATCACACCGTTGGAAAGTTGAGCTTTTGGGCCAACTTTTAGGGTTACAATATGCGTAACCAGAAGATTCAGCTAGGCTTACAAATTTCCTATTTGGGCTCATTTTTCAATATCTGAATCTTCTTCAAAAGTTCATTTAGCACTAGGGGGATAGAGAATTTAGCGCTCTTTTCTACGGTATTATCACATTTGAATTTTGACTGAAAAATGCGGGATTTATGGCCATTTTAGTGACGGTCGAAAACACGAAAAAATATTTTAAAAGTGAAAAAAGTCGGATTTCATTCAGCCTAAAAAAAAAAAAAAAAACAATTTAGGACACTTCTCATCAGAAATTAGTTGTACAATCGATCCATGGTCGGTGTTACGTCCTTAAGGGTAACACCCTGTATAGGTATCATTGCAATTATGTATGAACCTATCTAAGCAATCTCACCCACTGAAACCTTCCATTTTCCTTATTCCGAGCTGCGGTCTCTGCAAAAATGTACCGGGGTGCCAGTATAAATTGATCAAGTAGGAGATTTATTATATAGGTAAAGCAGATGCTATGAGCTGATACTGGTTGTCCTGGTGAAATTCCAATTTCACTTTATAGAACACCAATAACATATCTTTACAATGTTATCACATGCACTTGATATAAATTCTATTTCCTTACCTTTCTTTCGATCGTTTTGCGTCTGATCAGAAAAAAAATCAATTATAAATATATTATGCAGTGTTGATGGGGTTGACTAGTGTGAAGAAGCAGGTTGTATTCAAATGACCAAGCTAGTCTTTTTTCCGTGTTTATTTTTTCACGACCTTTCGGCAATGGTACAAAGCCCTCTATTCATGTGAGATTACCTACAATAAGATCGGAACAGAATTAATAGTTAGGTACATGAATGTTAGGAATATTATTTATATGATACGTTGGGAATGCTACTTACATGTAGAAGTGAAAATGTCTTACATTAAACTAACGAACTATTGTAGAGAAGTGAAGAAAGGTAGGTGGATCAGTTTGTGGATAATATAAAGATGGACCTGACTAACTGCTGTGTGGAAGTGATTCTATGAGGAAGGGGTACATTAGTTTGTGTGTGGTGGAGGATGAAATCTAATGAGACATGATGAATATGGACAGGAACTTAGAATAATTACTATGAACTATGAAGTGACAGTGAACGTAGATTAAAAAAAGGTTATAACATGAACAAAAATAACAACAAGAAAAACAACCGCAATAGGAAAATAATAACAGATTGCAATTGTGAACAACAACAGAAAGGAAATGAAGTGACGTGCAATTGTAGATAATCGTAATTAAAAATAACATGAACAAAAATAACAACAAGAAAACAACAGCAATAAGAAATTGATAACAGATTGCAATTGTGAATGAATAACAACAAGAAAACAACAACAGAAAGGAAACAAAATGACGTACAATTGTAGATAATCGTAGTGATTGCAGATGAAAGTGTTTATGATTAATTATAATTTGTAGAATGATTGCAAGTGGTAGAAGGATTATGGCTTTAATGACATACGGCTATAATTTAAAATGGGGTTAGAAAAAACAATGGTGGGCATGTTGGAATGTTGTGTTAAGGGTTAGTGAGTTTTATTTTATGAGTCTGTGGTATGTTGTAGAAAGTCCTTTCACATCTTTTTTAAAATTTATGTTGTTATTGTTTTGGTTTTTCAAGATATATGCCATTTCTTTGAGACAGGGTCCCCTGTCTCTCCACTAATTGCAGATCTAGTGTTAGACGAAATCTACAAAACAATAATTCCTAAATTCGGTGATAAGATAATGTGGGTTAATAAATATGTAGACGATTCAGCACTCATAGTACATCATTCAATAATAGATTCATTACTCTCTGATTTTAACAACTATTACAACCCACAAATGAAATTCACATTGGAATTAGAAAATAACAACTGTTTAAACTTTTTAGACCTTAAAATTATCAGACAACCAGATGGTACCATAATAACTGATTACTACCAAAAACCAACGTACTCTGGACGCATCATCAATTTCCATTCACATCAACCTTATCATTTTAAATTCAACACCGCCAAAAATCTTTTTCAAAAAAGAATCAGCCTATCACATCCCCAATTTCATCCCAAAATTATCACAGACTGCAAAACAATATTACTAGCCAATAATTATCCACTAAAACTCATTGAAAAAATCATTTTCCGAACAACCAAACAACCCTCCACTCAAACGAACCAACAACATGCAAATAACAATCAACATCAACCGCAGAACATAGTCACATCTACACTCGACTCCATCGCCAACCACGACAACTAGCTTTGCCTCCATCAGATACATAGGGACCACATCAGACATCATAAAGAAAAAACTTAATACCTACAGCCCTACCACACGAATAGCTTTCTATAATCACCCAAACAATAGGAACAGAAAACATTTTTCAAAACTTAAAGACACCATGAAAAAAGAAGAAATTAGTAACATCGTATACTCTGCCAAATGCCAAGATTGTAATTCCACGTATATTGGTGAAACCAAACAGCTAGGTACAGAAAGAATGAAAGGCCATAAGTATGACAACAAAAAAGCGATACTTAAAAGCAGTCAAAATCCTGATGATGATTCCTACGCAACAGCATTGGCGAAACATGTAGTTGTGACAAAACACAACCCTGAAATAAAACAGTGGGAAATATGTTGCATAGAGCCAAACTTCCAGAAAAGAAAAATTAAAGAAATGGCATATATCTTGAAAAACCAAAACAATAACAACATAAATTTTAAAAAAGATGTGAAAGGACTTTCTACAACATACCACAGACTCATAAAATAAAACTCACTAACCCTTAACACAACATTCCAACATGCCCACCATTGTTTTTTCTAACCCCATTTTAAATTATAGCCGTATGTCATTAAAGCCATAATCCTTCTACCACTTGCAATCATTCTACAAATTATAATTAATCATAAACACTTTCATCTGCAATCACTACGATTATCTACAATTGTACGTCATTTTGTTTCCTTTCTGTTGTTGTTTTCTTGTTGTTATTCATTCACAATTGCAATCTGTTATCAATTTCTTATTGCTGTTGTTTTCTTGTTGTTATTTTTGTTCATGTTATTTTTAATTACGATTATCTACAATTGCACGTCACTTCATTTCCTTTCTGTTGTTGTTCACAATTGCAATCTGTTATTATTTTCCTATTGCTGTTGTTTTTCTTGTTGTTATTTTTGTTCATGTTATAACCTTTTTTTAATCTACGTTCACTGTCACTTCATAGTTCATAGTAATTATTCTAAGTTCCTGTCCATATTCATCATGTCTCATTAGATTTCATCCTCCACCACACACAAACTAATGTACCCCTTCCTCATAGAATCACTTCCACACAGCAGTTAGTCAGTTCCATCTTTATATTATCCACAAACTGATCCACCTCCCTTTATTCACTTCTCTACAATAGTTCGTTAGTTTAATGTAAGACATTTTCACTTCTACATGTAAGTAGCATTCCCAACGTATCATATAAATAATATTCCTAACATTCATGTAACTATTAATTCTGTTCCGATCTTATTGTAGGTAATCTCACATGAATAGGGCTTTGTTCCATTGCCGAAACGTCGTGAAAAAATAAACACGGAAAAAAGACTAGCTTGGTCATTTGAATACAACCTATATTATGCAGTATAGCAATATTAACAACAGGGCGATAACAATGTTATAATTTTAACAGTTTCAAACATGAGCAGACCAGTTTAACTGGACATCAAGCAGAATCCGATATGAAAATAATTAAAAACCTATGATACCAAAAAGGCAGTTCCAGGAATTTATTTCTCAGTAGAAACTGGATATAATCGTGAAAGGAGCGATGAACGACTCTGCTTTGTTACAAGAGTTTAGGGCATGCTTTCACTTTCATTGACCAAAGCTATGAACTTACCTCATTCTGCAATACAGCTAGCTTGCATACATCTAATTAAAACTTCACTTTCTGTTGTGAGGTCCATGTCACAGTCGTGTTTTCTGATGCTTCATGCTAATATCGGTTTGCTAGCTGAGCCTGAATTTATTGAAGTGGTGGAATAATTTGATTCAGTAGGGAAGTACGACAAAGGGACAAGAAATAGCAATTCATAATTACTCAATCACTGTGTTTGGGGTAATCAATGTTTCGAATTCCACTCTTCCTTCATTCAGTTAGGGAAGAGCGTACTCAGCAGAGTAGCCAAAGTAGGAATGAGGAAGGAAGTAGGTAGGTTGATCCCTGACATTCAGGGAAGGCTGCATAGAATGCATAGAAGTGAACCACTTCCCAACTTTCAACTGTGGACTTTCAAACTTTTCTGGGCCTACTTCGTGCCACCGCTACCACGAAGTAGAAGATGACGCAAAAAAATGGGTCGACATTTTATTTATTGTCTTTTCTTCAAGTATTGCTTAAATTACCTGGCAAGAGTGTGATGCATTAAGTTACTGTTCTGATGACGTAATCTTCTTCCTTTTCGTTTATCCTATACCGCAGCCTAACCTGTTTCATGAGATAATAACTATCAATAACAGAACATGTTAATTTGGAGCGCATTTCGCGACCTCGTCATTATTCCTCCGATTTCAATCCTAATAAATTTCACTAAACACTAGACTCAAATACTACCCATTAACACAGTACCTAGGTATCTTGAAAGCATCATAATGCAACATACCTGGTGACAATTGTAGGACGAGTCAGCTTGGAAGTGTAACAGTACTTCTTCTCTTTCCGAGGAGTATTAGCAGGAACCGTGTTGTTGGGACGAGGTCTCAGTACCATATGCCTGTGTTAAAAACATTGAAGATATTTTTTAAAAATTGTATAGAAAGTTATACTGAAAAAGTGTATGTAGACCATAAAAGTTATTTAAGTGAAAAACAGTTAAAGAAATAATAACCGCAATTATGAAGGTATTGACATGTTTTTTATACTATATCTTGGATATAGAAGACGGTTTTGCCAAACGCTTCATCAATCACTGATGAGATATTCATTTGAAATATCATCATTGATAATAAAGTATTTTTATCAGAAAGAGCCGCTCATTTCCTGATATCAGAAAAATGTTAGTATCTTTAATTCAATATCTGCCTCATCGTGGCGTTTTCTTACCGGATGAATAGTGCCAGTTTTGTAAAATTGAATATTCGGTTGATATAAAAAAAAAAGTTTGGGTACATGAGCGAGGCGGCCCCTAGATCTGTACACCCAAGCGTGAAAGAAATTATACATGGTCCAGCAGTGAAACCCGGCGGTTTTTGAAATGGGATACATCAATGAATTTTCAAGATAATTAAATATACAGGCTGGTTCTTACTTAATGAACGTACCACCCATTTGGTAATGAACCATTGGAATCGCCCGAAGAAAAACATTTTTGGTTTAAAAAAGAAAAACATTTTTTAACCCCATGTCAAAATTTGTTGGTTTACGTTTCAAGATACGTAGATTCAGAAAATCGAATAAAAAACTCTGCAAATTCTTGACACAACGGTTTATTATCTTCCTTGTGCAGATCACCCTTCTGTCTATACCAGACTGTGTTGCAAATCGGCACCATACCATATTCTCACCGTACTCATATCATACCATACGAATTTCTTTCCTATCATACAATACTGTACTATACTAAATCATACATACAATAATATACCATACCATACTCGTACCATGTCATACAAACCGAGTGAATATTGAAATGTCATCCATTTCTGACCTATATTTAAAATTTCAAGTATCTAGCTCATTATCAAAATTTAATTGGTTTAAACAAATTGGTATTATTTAAACAGTTTTACAGACAAGAAACCGAGTGAAATTTCGTTTTGAACCCTTTCCCCTTACCTAGGGTTATGAAAAGTTTCGAGGACCATTGTGGGGCTGGTCGAAACCCAGAAACCAAATTTCGTAATTTTAACTCAACGCTAACTGGGCAAAGTCATTGTGAACGAACAGCCGGTCGTACCTACAATGCTGTGGATGGTCTTAAAAAATTCTAAGGAATATACTCTATCTAAATATGAAATAAAAAACACCATTTCATCTGAATTTTTCGAGTTTTGGAATTTTCAAAATTCGTTTTGAACCCCTAATAAATAAAAGGTGTGTCCACTGTAACTACAGTAATCAACTTCCCGTAGATTGTAAATTCAAGGATGCCACTTGAAATCTTTGTGGTGTCAAAGGACATATTTCCCCGATTTGTGGTAAGAGAAACAAGGGTGAGTCGCATCATTCTTCAACTTTGCCCCGCGTACACGCCTATTAACCATGACTTAAATCCAAATTTATAAATTTATCATTAAGTCATGGTAAATAGGCGTGTACGCGGGGCAAAGTTGAAGAATGATGTGACTCCACCTATTTTTCCACAATGTTGATGAATACGAACGCCAGTTAGAAATTTTAAAAATCGAAGAGAACATCTATCTAAAGATACTCGTTCCCAATCCGAATCGATAATAAAAAAAAATTGTTTCGATTTTTCACACCATGGCAACTGGGCAAACTCTTAATTTTCACTAAATTCCAAAATTGAAATTTCGAAAATTTGTGACATCATCTATCGAGCTTTTGATCACCGTAATTGATTCCCGTTTGCAGATGTCAAGTAATATTAGATCCAAAGGCGTGGCAACGGGGCAAAGTTTCGATTATGAATTCGTACACAACTTCAGGGTAGTGGATTTTTCATAAACCTTCCCAGATAAATTCTGCGTCAAATGGCACCATCCGCAAATTTCTACGTTCAGCCGTTCTCAATTGATGATGAGACAAACAGACAGACAGACAAACAAACAGACAGACAGACAGACACGATTTTATTGTATACATAGATTATAAAAATGGACGCAACGGAGGAGAAAAACTAGAAGGAACTTATTGAAAGATTTGCTTAACCAACATGCAAAAATGAGGGAACTCAATAAATTTATGATTTAATTCATTCAAGAAATGATCGACATTGACCTTTTCCTGTACCTTTACCGCCGAGGAGACGCTATTCCATTAGCAAGTTATGATGAAGATTCCCCGGACACAGCCTGCTAATAACAATAATAGCAATATCACTAATCGTCGAAGGATAATTTAAAATATTGTAAGGAAGCGACGGGCCAAGTGACCGTGACCTAAGTACCTAACAGCTTGTTGTTGTTTAAACAGTTCGTCCGAAAATTGGTTGTCGAGAAAAAGATTCTTGAAAAAAAGAGTGCTTAATAGTGATAAAAGTGATTATTAGAATTATGGTATTCAAGTTATTGAATGTGTAAATAAATTGGTTCATTCCGTGAAATTATGTTGTTGTAAGAAGAGGCTGAGTGGACGATGGACGAACGACGCGACTTTTTAATCATTTTACAAAAAATTCTCGTATTGACAGTGATGTTAATTATTTGACGTTAGAATTATTTGAGTAGGAGAACGTCGAGCATCTCAACAACTTGAAAACACGCACAGACATCATTAAATCGACGAACAAGAGAATTGTTGGTCGCGCGGTCGAGTTGAAGGTTAATTGACCAAGACGTGAGAAGAGGATTCTTTTCCCAACGACCTCATTCGTTCAACAAATTCGTTATTAGATTATCCTACATTATCCCTCAACACTGTTAGTTTAATACTGAACTGAATACTGAAGCTTAAATACTGAATAAAGCACTTACTTGTGGATGAATCCTTTTGACAGCGAGCGTAACGAGTTTGGGCGGCAAGCGGCACGGAATCTTGATGGCGTATGAATCGTTTCTCAGACAAACAAAACCGACGCGAAGCCGCTGAAAACCGTTAAAAAAGTAGATCCATTCCAAACCTTTTTTTCACTTTTCAAAATCGATGCACGTTTTTTTGTGTGGATCATAAAATACCTGATCAATAAATCCTCGGCACGGGTCAAATAAGTGAAATTAAAATTGTAAATTTTCTTATCCCCCAACCATTAATTTCGATTATAACACCACATGATTAATCGCAAGCTTATAATCGATGTGGCCGACTAATTAATGCGAATAATCGATTTTCTACTGATCGAAAGCAGATAATCGAGTTTTTTAAGAAGGTACTTATTTCAAACGCACAATTATTTGCTTTCTCATGGTTTTCTTCGTCTGTAGGTGACGACCTATTGTTAAATTACAAGGCTAATGAAGATGAAGGAATGCCAAAACGAATAAAATAGTGGTTTTCAATTATAATGTGAGGGTACCATAAATTGATCCGATAAAAAGTTTATATTAAAAAAAGTAGTGTTTTGGGACATCTTGTAAAAGATTTGGTGATAGAATCACCAAAGAAATTTTTTTTAACCCCCCTCAAAATTTGACAAATTGTCTTTGTTACCTGTTTCCTTCATCCATGAAAGAAGGAGGTATTCATGGAGGTAGCAACAATAACAACGACGGTTTGTCTTAATTTGTATTAGGTAATCGATTATTATTATTGATTAATCGGTTTTCGAATACATCTGGCTTTGCAAGCATTTTTTAGCATATTAGAATAATTCGATTTGATAAATTATTTATCAAATCCTGATGTATTCGAAAACCGATTATTCCGTAATAATAATTGATTAATAAAAATAATCGGCAGCTAAACATCGATTAATGGGGGTCAGATAATCAATTATCTGATTTATCGAATATTTATTTGAATCCCTAGTAGTTAAATTGTAGTATCATAATGATATTATCGTGGGACTAAGATGTAACTACTACGTATGCATTATATGCATACTAGGATTATATTATACCTAATTCTACGTCTTCTTCACATAATTCAACTCAGTGTTCTGGACGATTTTTGACGAACTTTTCTCAGAAGTCGCCTAGTGGCAATGGTGAACTGACCCAAGTTTCACGGTAACGGGTTCGAAGGAATGGGGCAGGTAAATGCGGCAATAGTCACCAGAAATGGTCCGTTACCGTTACCGTGAACTGCCACTAGGCGACTTGCGAAAACGCTATGAAAAAGTTCGTAGAATATCGTCCAGAAAACTGAAGTAGAATTATAATATAATCCTAGTATGCGTATAATGCATCCCTAGTAGTTACATCGTAATGTCGTAGTACCCCAATTAATCGATTTGAGGGGGGTTAAAAAAAATTTTCTTTGGTGATACTATCACCAATCTTTTACAAGATGTCCCAAAACACTACTTTTTTTAATATAAACTTTTTATTGGATCAATTTATGGTAACCTCAAATTATAATTAAAAACAACTTTTCATAACCCTAGGTTAAGGGGAAGGGGTTCAAAACGAAATTTCACTCGGTTTCTTGTCTGTAAAACTGTTTAAATAATACCTATTTGTTTAAACAAATTAAATTTTGATAATGAGCTAGATACTTGAAATTTTAAACATAGGTCAGAAATGGATGACATTTCAATATTCACTCGGTTTGTATGACATGGTACGAGTATGGTATGGTATATTATTGTATGTATGATTTAGTATAGTACAGTATTGTATGATAGGAAAGAAATTCGTATGGTATGAGCCGATTTGCAACACAGTCTGGTATAGACAGAAGGGTGATCTGCACAAGGAAGATAATAAACCGTTGTGTCAAGGATAATTTAAAATATTGTAAGGAAGCGACGAGCCAAGTGACCGTGACCTAAGTACCTAACAGCTTGTTGTTGTTTAAACAGTTCGTCCGAAAATTGGTTGTCGAGAAAAAGATTCTTGAAAAAAAGAGTGCTTAATAGTGATAAAAGTGATTATTAGAATTATGGTATTCAAGTTATTGAATGTGTAAATAAATTGGTTCATTCCGTGAAATTATGTTGTTGTAAGAAGAGGCTGAGTGGACGATGGACGAACGACGCGACTTTTTAATCATTTTACAAAAAATTCTCGTATTGACAGTGATGTTAATTATTTGACGTTAGAATTATTTGAGTAGGAGAACGTCGAGCATCTCAACAACTTGAAAACACGCACAGACATCATTAAATCGACGAACAAGAGAATTGTTGGTCGCGCGGTCGAGTTGAAGGTTAATTGACCAAGACGTGAGAAGAGGATTCTTTTCCCAACGACCTCATTCGTTCAACAAATTCGTTATTAGATTATCCTACATTATCCCTCAACACTGTTAGTTTAATACTGAACTGAATACTGAAGCTTAAATACTGAATAAAGCACTTACTTGTGGATGAATCCTTTTGACAGCGAGCGTAACGAGTTTGGGCGGCAAGCGGCACGGAATCTTGATGGCGTATGAATCGTTTCTCAGACAAACAAAACCGACGCGAAGCCGCTGAAAACCGTTAAAAAAGTAGATCCATTCCAAACCTTTTTTTCACTTTTCAAAATCGATGCACGTTTTTTTGTGTGGATCATAAAATACCTGATCAATAAATCCTCGGCACGGGTCAAATAAGTGAAATTAAAATTGTAAATTTTCTTATCCCCCAACCATTAATTTCGATTATAACACCACATGATTAATCGCAAGCTTATAATCGATGTGGCCGACTAATTAATGCGAATAATCGATTTTCTACTGATCGAAAGCAGATAATCGAGTTTTTTAAGAAGGTACTTATTTCAAACGCACAATTATTTGCTTTCTCATGGTTTTCTTCGTCTGTAGGTGACGACCTATTGTTAAATTACAAGGCTAATGAAGATGAAGGAATGCCAAAACGAATAAAATAGTGGTTTTCAATTATAATGTGAGGGTACCATAAATTGATCCGATAAAAAGTTTATATTAAAAAAAGTAGTGTTTTGGGACATCTTGTAAAAGATTTGGTGATAGAATCACCAAAGAAATTTTTTTTAACCCCCCTCAAAATTTGACAAATTGTCTTTGTTACCTGTTTCCTTCATCCATGAAAGAAGGAGGTATTCATGGAGGTAGCAACAATAACAACGACGGTTTGTCTTAATTTGTATTAGGTAATCGATTATTATTATTGATTAATCGGTTTTCGAATACATCTGGCTTTGCAAGCATTTTTTAGCATATTAGAATAATTCGATTTGATAAATTATTTATCAAATCCTGATGTATTCGAAAACCGATTATTCCGTAATAATAATTGATTAATAAAAATAATCGGCAGCTAAACATCGATTAATGGGGGTCAGATAATCAATTATCTGATTTATCGAATATTTATTTGAATCCCTAGTAGTTAAATTGTAGTATCATAATGATATTATCGTGGGACTAAGATGTAACTACTACGTATGCATTATATGCATACTAGGATTATATTATACCTAATTCTACGTCTTCTTCACATAATTCAACTCAGTGTTCTGGACGATTTTTGACGAACTTTTCTCAGAAGTCGCCTAGTGGCAATGGTGAACTGACCCAAGTTTCACGGTAACGGGTTCGAAGGAATGGGGCAGGTAAATGCGGCAATAGTCACCAGAAATGGTCCGTTACCGTTACCGTGAACTGCCACTAGGCGACTTGCGAAAACGCTATGAAAAAGTTCGTAGAATATCGTCCAGAAAACTGAAGTAGAATTATAATATAATCCTAGTATGCGTATAATGCATCCCTAGTAGTTACATCGTAATGTCGTAGTACCCCAATTAATCGATTTGAGGGGGGTTAAAAAAAATTTTCTTTGGTGATACTATCACCAATCTTTTACAAGATGTCCCAAAACACTACTTTTTTTAATATAAACTTTTTATTGGATCAATTTATGGTAACCTCAAATTATAATTAAAAACAACTTTTCATAACCCTAGGTTAAGGGGAAGGGGTTCAAAACGAAATTTCACTCGGTTTCTTGTCTGTAAAACTGTTTAAATAATACCTATTTGTTTAAACAAATTAAATTTTGATAATGAGCTAGATACTTGAAATTTTAAACATAGGTCAGAAATGGATGACATTTCAATATTCACTCGGTTTGTATGACATGGTACGAGTATGGTATGGTATATTATTGTATGTATGATTTAGTATAGTACAGTATTGTATGATAGGAAAGAAATTCGTATGGTATGAGCCGATTTGCAACACAGTCTGGTATAGACAGAAGGGTGATCTGCACAAGGAAGATAATAAACCGTTGTGTCAAGGATAATTTAAAATATTGTAAGGAAGCGACGAGCCAAGTGACCGTGACCTAAGTACCTAACAGCTTGTTGTTGTTTAAACAGTTCGTCCGAAAATTGGTTGTCGAGAAAAAGATTCTTGAAAAAAAGAGTGCTTAATAGTGATAAAAGTGATTATTAGAATTATGGTATTCAAGTTATTGAATGTGTAAATAAATTGGTTCATTCCGTGAAATTATGTTGTTGTAAGAAGAGGCTGAGTGGACGATGGACGAACGACGCGACTTTTTAATCATTTTACAAAAAATTCTCGTATTGACAGTGATGTTAATTATTTGACGTTAGAATTATTTGAGTAGGAGAACGTCGAGCATCTCAACAACTTGAAAACACGCACAGACATCATTAAATCGACGAACAAGAGAATTGTTGGTCGCGCGGTCGAGTTGAAGGTTAATTGACCAAGACGTGAGAAGAGGATTCTTTTCCCAACGACCTCATTCGTTCAACAAATTCGTTATTAGATTATCCTACATTATCCCTCAACACTGTTAGTTTAATACTGAACTGAATACTGAAGCTTAAATACTGAATAAAGCACTTACTTGTGGATGAATCCTTTTGACAGCGAGCGTAACGAGTTTGGGCGGCAAGCGGCACGGAATCTTGATGGCGTATGAATCGTTTCTCAGACAAACAAAACCGACGCGAAGCCGCTGAAAACCGTTAAAAAAGTAGATCCATTCCAAACCTTTTTTTCACTTTTCAAAATCGATGCACGTTTTTTTGTGTGGATCATAAAATACCTGATCAATAAATCCTCGGCACGGGTCAAATAAGTGAAATTAAAATTGTAAATTTTCTTATCCCCCAACCATTAATTTCGATTATAACACCACATGATTAATCGCAAGCTTATAATCGATGTGGCCGACTAATTAATGCGAATAATCGATTTTCTACTGATCGAAAGCAGATAATCGAGTTTTTTAAGAAGGTACTTATTTCAAACGCACAATTATTTGCTTTCTCATGGTTTTCTTCGTCTGTAGGTGACGACCTATTGTTAAATTACAAGGCTAATGAAGATGAAGGAATACCAAAACGAATAAAATAGTGGTTTTCAATTATAATGTGAGGGTACCATAAATTGATCCGATAAAAAGTTTATATTAAAAAAAGTAGTGTTTTGGGACATCTTGTAAAAGATTTGGTGATAGAATCACCAAAGAAATTTTTTTTAACCCCCCTCAAAATTTGACAAATTGTCTTTGTTACCTGTTTCCTTCATCCATGAAAGAAGGAGGTATTCATGGAGGTAGCAACAATAACAACGACGGTTTGTCTTAATTTGTATTAGGTAATCGATTATTATTATTGATTAATCGGTTTTCGAATACATCTGGCTTTGCAAGCATTTTTTAGCATATTAGAATAATTCGATTTGATAAATTATTTATCAAATCCTGATGTATTCGAAAACCGATTATTCCGTAATAATAATTGATTAATAAAAATAATCGGCAGCTAAACATCGATTAATGGGGGTCAGATAATCAATTATCTGATTTATCGAATATTTATTTGAATCCCTAGTAGTTAAATTGTAGTATCATAATGATATTATCGTGGGACTAAGATGTAACTACTACGTATGCATTATATGCATACTAGGATTATATTATACCTAATTCTACGTCTTCTTCACATAATTCAACTCAGTGTTCTGGACGATTTTTGACGAACTTTTCTCAGAAGTCGCCTAGTGGCAATGGTGAACTGACCCAAGTTTCACGGTAACGGGTTCGAAGGAATGGGGCAGGTAAATGCGGCAATAGTCACCAGAAATGGTCCGTTACCGTTACCGTGAACTGCCACTAGGCGACTTGCGAAAACGCTATGAAAAAGTTCGTAGAATATCGTCCAGAAAACTGAAGTAGAATTATAATATAATCCTAGTATGCGTATAATGCATCCCTAGTAGTTACATCGTAATGTCGTAGTACCCCAATTAATCGATTTGAGGGGGGTTAAAAAAAATTTTCTTTGGTGATACTATCACCAATCTTTTACAAGATGTCCCAAAACACTACTTTTTTTAATATAAACTTTTTATTGGATCAATTTATGGTAACCTCAAATTATAATTAAAAACAACTATTTTATTCGTTTTGGCATTCCTTCATCTTCGTTAGCCTTGTAATTTAACAATAGGTCGTCACCTATAGACAAAGAAAACCATCAGAAATCAAATAATTGTGCGTTTGAAATAAGTACCTACTTTTAAAAAAATCGATTATCAGCTGTCGATTAGTAGAACATCGATTATTCGCACCAATTAACCAGCCACATCGATTATAAGGGTGATAAGAAAATTTACAATTTTAATTTCACTTATTTGACCCGTGCCGAGGATTTATTGATCAGGTATTTTATGATCCACACAATGAAAACGTGCATCGATTTGGAAAAGTGAAAAAAACGATCGGAATAGAACTACGTTTTTGCGTTTGTTTTGTTTTGCACCAAAACCGTTCAGAGGCGATCAAGGTTCCGTTCCGGTCGCCGTTTCGCGTGTCGGTACTGTGAGCTTTCTGTGAGGATTCATTCAACAAGTAAGTGCTTTTGTTCATTATTAAACAGTGTTGACGGACAATGTAATAACGAATCTGTTGAACGAATGAGGTCGTTGGGAAAAGAATCCTCTTCTCACGTCTTGGTCAATTAACCCCTTTGCTCGACCGCGCGACTAAGGTTAATTCTCTTGTTCGTCGATTTAATGATGTCTGTGCGTGTTTTCAAGTTGTTGAGATGCTCGACGTTCTCCTACTCAAATAATTCTAACGTCAAATAATTAACATCACTGTCAATACGAGAGTTTTTTGTAAAATGAATAAAACGTCGCGTCGTTCGTCCATCGTCCACTCAGCCTTTTCTTACAACAACATAATTTCACGGAATGAACCAATTTATTTACACATTCAATAACTTGAATACCATAATTCTAATAATCACTTTTATCACTATTAAGCACTCTTTTTTTCAAGAATCTTTTTCTCGACAACCAATTTTCGGACGAACTGTTTAAACAACAACAACCTGTTAGGCACTTGGTCCCGCGGTCACTTGGCTGTCGCTTCCTTACAATATTTTAAATTATCCTTCGACGATTAGTGATATTGCTATTATTGTTATTAGCAGGCTGTGTCCGGGGAATCCTCATCATAACTTGCTAATGGAATAGCGTCTCCTCGGCGGTAAAGGTACAGGAAAAGGTCAATGTCGATCATTTCTAATTAAGCATGGAGTTGTTGTTGAGTCCATGTGTTGGTGGCAGTTGGATCTTGGCACAGAAAGTCCCTTTGAAACCTTTGATACCTCTAACACCAACTAATGGATAGAGTGTTTAAGTTTAAGTTTAAGTGGATGTGTTTGTTGGGTTAAAGCCCGGGTGATAGATGAAGGTAGAACTCATTGAAAATCCTACCAAGCAACCGTACAACTCTTATAAAACAGGAGGCAGGGATAGTTGAGACAACGTACTGTTCTGAATCCACTTTAGCAATGACTGGATTTACTTGAATGAATTAAATCATAAATTTATTGAGTTCCCTCATTTTTGCATGTTGGTTAAGCAAATCTTTGAATGAGTTCCTTCTAGTTTTTCTCCTCTGTTGCGTCCATTTTAATAATTTTGTATAATACCTTGACTAACGTCTCCCCATTCCTCTTCACTTTAATCAGCCAATCAGAAGCTGTTTCCTTTCACTTGGTGGCAATATTTTATTTAATAATCCAATTAGTAGACCTTTCACTTTATAGCCCCTCCCCGTCACTTCAAGAACTACTAGCAATCTGGTTTCCCTTTCACTTCTATCAACCAATCCTATTCGCCTTTTCACTAATGGGGTCTCTATATAAGTTCACCTCCAGTACTGTTTCGTAACTGACAGTGGTTTAATCACCGAAACCAGTCTAACAGTGTACTCATATTTTAGTGGAAATAGGCAATTTTTCTAATTCTTCTTTTTATCCGGCGAGGTTAGTTTATGTCAGTGTTCTGCACCTAAACCGTTCTAGAGATTGATCGGAGTTGAATACTGTGGTGCTAAGCATTGTTTTAAATGTGATGGTTGTATTTAGGTTTTGATCTAATTCTGTGTACTATGATTCTAGGGTGGAAACTGTGATAATTGAGACTGAGGCTGATGGCCCCGTTGAGGAAGTTGCCATCGCTGAAGTGACTGCAAAAGAGCGTGGACCGGAGAAGACTCCTGAGGCAGAGGAGGCGAAGACAGCTCCTGACGAAGACCAAGTGGAAGCTCTTGTAACGGAAGAGGATCCGATGCCTGAAACAGAAGGGGTTTCAGCGCCGCAATCTGTAGAGGTTTTGGCACCTACGGAAGAGGTACCTGCGTTTGCTCCCGACATCACCCATCCCGGTGACGGTGAAGATGTAGAAGAAGAAGAGTTGAAACCAACTAAAAAGCTGCCGAGAAACCTGTACGTTAACATCATTACCTAAGAAAAACATATGGGTGATTCTCTCAATTTCATGGTTCTGACTTCTCATTAAAAAAAAGTACATTTTCAAATGATTTTTGACCATGAATTAGGCTGCTAATGTTGTTGAAAAAAAAAACTTAATACAATTAATTGATTGATCTAGAATCTCCTCTGCACCAAACTACACCTTTTCGGTTGGCTAGTGTTAAGGAGTCTCTCGGAATTTCTAATCTCAAGAACTGCAATAAGTATAAGAAATGTGTAATGTTTGGGAATTACGAATGCTATCTTTGGCTTCACCAGGTTCTCCAAGGAGGCGACTGAGGATGCTGCCCAGAGGTCAATCCCCCATAAATCGTCTAAGAATAGTACCATTAAAGAAGAGGAAGATAAGGAAGCATCGCCGGTAATTTGATTTGATTTCATTTGACCCAGTCTTCATTTTAATTTCTCGTTAATACTTATCTTGTTCTTGGTACACTGAGTGTTGAAAACCAGGTTTTGAGCTTAGGCACTAACTTTGATATTCAAATGGGAACTATGATTTATTTTCTACAGCAGATTCGGAATTTCATCAAGGCGTATATTGAGGTTTTAGAAATAAAACCAAGGTTTTATGCAATGGAAATGTATTAGATATTCGAGAATGACACTCAACAGTTTTATATTAGTAATAATGGCGAAGAGGTAATGTGGAGTTACTTATCAATCAGATTACAAAATTATGTTTCCACAACACAACCCTCTTAATTTTGTCATACACATAGTAGCCACAAAAAAAAAAAACATACAGGTATTACTTAATCAAAATAGAATTTTAGAAAACATTAAAATCATACATGCTTTCATACTAGTCTTACAATTTGTTTTTTAAATTCTTCAAATTGGTTTGGCCCTAGTGGCTTTGTAAGTAATTCAGCTATCTGTTTACCTGTTGGACAGTACTTATTTGACATGAATAGTTTTGTTTTCAATCAATTCTTTTATGAAATGAGATCTCACATCAATATGCTTACTTTTCCTGTTAAAATTTACACCTGTGGCAAGTGCGAGGCTCACGTGGAAGCTTATAGGGTTCAGCGAAACAAAACCAAAACTCTCGTTAGAAATGCCAAGAGGTTTAATATTGAAAATTCTTTGGATCCTAAACTATCATCCAAAGTACTCTGGAATAAACTGAGGAAGCTGGGATTGGTGGGGAGGGAGTCAAAGGACGATGGTGTAGTTGATTTCAGCTTAAACGAAATTAATTGTCATTTTTGTGCCAACCAACCTGCTTCAGCTTTGAGTACCATCACTGATGACTGGGATGGATTCTCGTTTCACAACGTAACGGAGGATGATGTTTTCTCATCTTTCTGTGTAGTTACCACTAATACAGTTGGATCTGATGAAATCCCATTGAACTTTATCAAAACACTTCTTCCTGTTATCTTGCCATTTGTGACTCACTTCTTTAATTTCTGTCTAACATCCTCTACCTCTCCTGATGGCTGGAAGCACGCTCTCGTTCACCCTCTAAATAAAATCAGTAAGCCCAAATCATTAAGTGATCTGCGTCCCATTTCCATCCTGCCAGCTTTCTCTAAACCTTTGGAAGTCCTAATCAATAATCAATTACTAGAATATTTAAATGTAAATAACATGTTAAGTCCCTACCAGTCTGGGTTTCGATAGGAGCACAGCTGTATAACGTCTCAGATCAATATTATGGAGAGTGTTAGGGAGGGGTTTGAGCTTGGCCAAATTACCATCCTGGTCCTCCTTGATTTCAGCAATGCCTTTGGTTCCTTGGATTTCGGTGTGTTCATTAATAAATGCCGAGATGAATACAACTTGAGTTCATCTGCCTGCAAGCTGCTGCTATCATTTTTGTCAGGTCGTACCCAGGCTGTTGTATCTGGCGGTGACGTCTCTTCTAGCTTACCCCTCACCGCAGGAGTTCCTCAAGGTTTGGTATCAGACTCTTCAGTTTGCGGATGACATTCAGGTCTTCTTGCGTTGTGCACCCGGTGACCTGGACCAGGGCATTGCTCTGATGAATGAGGATCTGAGACGCATTCAACAATGGGCTGACGCAAATTTCCTTCGTTTGAACCCCCTGAAGTCCCAGGCCATGATTTTTTCTATTAAACCTTGTGACACTACTAAGTGCCCACCCTTACTTTTAAATTCAGTCCCAATTCCATTCTCAGATAGGGTGAAGGACTTGGGCATATCACTTAGCTATGATCTGGGGTGGTCTAGTCATACTACGAGTATCTGTCAGAAAGTCTATGGGTCATTACACTCTATGAATAGGTTGTCATATTGTACTCCTGAACGTGTTAGATTGAACCTTGTCAAATCCCTTTTAATTCCAATTTTCACATATGGTGATGTCCTATTCATATGTTCCGCTGATTTGGGGTCCCTAAAAAGGTTACAATTGGCTTTCAACAATTGTGTGAGATACATTTTTAAATTAAGACCTCGAGGGCATGTCTCACCCTATGTTGATCAGGTGCTGGGCTGTGGGTTAGTCGATTACCTCAAAATACGTTTATTGAGATTCATTCACAAATGTGTCAACAATACGCCATCAACGCCCACGTACCTGAGCAACATGTTTTCTCCGGGTCCTTCCCCCCGTTTGGGTGCATTGGCTCAAATTCATGTTGAATGGCTTGCCACTGGCAATAAGGTCTCTTCCATTTTTTTTTCCATATTTTCTCTACCATCCTACTATTTTCTTTTTCTTCACCTTCTTCTTCAATACGCTTCTTTTCACCACCTTCTCCCTCTCCATTTATCTACCTTCATTTACTCTTCCTTCTCCATTCTTCCATTCTTTTCTTCCTCTTCACCTTCCTTTCCAATCTCTTCTTTTACCTCCTCCTCTTTCATTTTCTACTGAAATTTGTTATTTTGTTTTTCGGTTTTCTTTTCCCTTTAATTTAAATTTTATGTTCTTTTATAATAAATACATATATATAAGTTACTTTGAGCTTTCCAAAGCTAGGCGGGAACATTGTTCCTATTTTGGAAATAAAGTTATTATTATTAGGTATTATTATTAAAATTAACTTTTTTCATCAAACCTATAGCACTCTGATTTTCAATACGTATTGTAGCTTCAACAGTTTTTCCTATCATTTCTTCATACAGACTTTTTTAAGTATATTAGTTCCTTACAGTTTTCAGCAGCAGCAATGTGCTGGATGTGGCAACAATTGGCTGCTTCTTCGAGCTCCAGCTTATTGGGCCTCCAGCAAAATAAATGATGTAGCCAGATGTACTCTTCCTGGTATTTTAGGGATCTTTTAAGATTTATGAGATCATCATGTGTTGGGTTTTCTACCTTTCGACTAATCATACCAACAGCGTAAGCTAAATCAGGTCGAGTTTTTGTAGCAAGATAAGCAAGCTGCCTACGACTTCTCTGAATGGAAATTCAGAAGTAATTAAACTTTCATTTTCAGTCGTAGGTTTTAGAAGTGGTGTTGCTGCAGGTTTGGCACTATCCATACCATACTTTTTAAGTAACTGCTTGGCATATTCTGCTTGAGAAATTTCAACACCTTTTTCAAGGCGTGAGACTTCCAATCCCAAGAATTTTTTAGGGTTGTATACAGCTGCCATGTCGAATTCTTGAGTTAGCTTTGCAATTAATTTAGCTATTTTCCGTTCATCGTCAGATGCAAGGATACCGTCATCAACATGAATGGCCAAAAGAAGTGTTGCGTCAGCGGTTTTAAAAATGCAGGGTTCGTTTTTGAGAGTCCACTTTTAGTTTGAAATTCGGTGAAACGCTTGTTCCAGCATAGTGGGGCTTCACGAAGTCCGTAGAGGGCCTTTTCCAATCTGTATATTTTATTTTTAGATGTTTTCCAGCCTTCTGGCACCTCCATATAAACTGGGTTCTCCAGTTTCCCATAGAGAAACGCAGTTCGTATGTCAAACTTTGTTATGTGATAGATCTATTTTGCAATCAAAGCATGGATAAGTCGCAGAGCATCACTACTAACAACAGGGCTGAATGTTTCTTCGTTGCATTCAAGTTTTTGTTGACAACCCTGTGCGACGATTCTTGCTTTGTATTTCCCATAATTGTCGATACAGGTATACCATCGTGGATTGGAAAGAAGCAGGCACATAGAGAGTAATAACGAATAGATGGGTTTTTTCGTAGGTCTACGAAAAAACCCATCTATTCGTTATTACTCTCTATGTGCCTGCTTCTTTCCAATCCACGATGGTCCACGTACCGTTTTTAACAAGAGAATTCTTTTCATCTTCGATGGCCTGGAGCCATTGACATTTTTCTTTGCTTGAAACGTCTCATGGCTGGAAGCTGTAAGGCGTCTTTTTCGAAAAAATCTCGCGGCTTTTCACGTAGCCATTCGCGCGCAAATGATTCCACCTCATTGCTTTCAAAACGTTGTTAAAACCCTAACTCGTTCAGTGTTTCAATTGTAAGCCGGTATTGTACGCGTTCTAGCAGCAATATCGCACTACGGATTGGAGTATCGCATCATTCAATTTGTAGGTAGGCTTCACGGTGTTTTTTTGAAGGCTACTGTAATACTGCGCGTTCACACTTCATTTTTCAGTGAGAAAACCGAATGCGATTACCCCTTTCATGTCAGTTTATGGATCTTCATTGGATTTCATCAGTTTTTAGATCATCATCATTATTTATTAGATTTTCATTAGATTTCATTCAGTTTCTAGATCTTTACGATTAGTGAATTAATTAAATATGATGGTCTGACAGGGTAATATCGTTTTGTTCTTGTTTTCCAGAATTACTTACCGGACGTTATTGCGCAGATTTCAGAAGAAGAAGCACATTTACTCCTTGCACCACAGGAGAATGAACCTGATGCTCGGGAAGTCCTCTCTGGTGAACCTGCTGACGTTGTCAAAGAAGGAAGAAGGCGATCCATCGAGGACAGGAAGGCGACAAAAGTGTCCTCGCGTGATGAACCTACCAGAACTGAGCGACCAGTAGTGACGAAAGAGTCCAAAGATGGAACTCGGATGAAGTTCAGGAAAGAGATACGGCTATCGGAAGATGAACCTCTACCCAAAAAGAAGTACGAAAGTCCTTTCATGAACAAAATCACCGCCCGAGTGGACAAACCTGAAATACCTAGACCCGAGGAAAATAAAAGTGAGTTTCCAAAGATAACTAACACTATACAGGGTGTAAGCGTTAAGGTCGTACCACCAGCCAGGATCGATTCTACAACTAATTTCTGATGAAAAGTGTCCTATAACTTTTTTTTTATACCGGATGAAATCCGACTTTTTTCACTTTTGAGATTTGTTTCGTGTTTTCAGCACTAAAAATGGCCTTAGGTCCCTCCTCTTTTCAGTCAAAATTCAAATGTAATTATACCGTTGGAAATAGCGTTAAATTCCCTATCTCCCACGTGCTGAATGAAACTTTTTAAAGAAGATTCAGGTGTTGAAAAATGAGCCGGAACAGGAAAGTCTCGGAAATTTCGGAAATTTCGGGAATGTACAGTTTTTCAAACGTTTGTAAGCCAAACTTAATCTGCCTGTTAATTTCATACTGTAACCCCAAAAGTTGGTCCAAAAGCTGAGCTTTCCAACGGTATGATCAAAAAATTGTTTACAGTCATAGGGTTTCAGGGAATCAAAATTGTGCAAAGCAATTTTGCGCGCTTCTGGCGCACAATTGACGCAGTAGAAAAAAAATCCTCTCGCTTCTGTTAAGACTGGAAGAGAGGATGGGAATAGCAAATTACGAGTATGTAATTCATGTGCAAACACACGCCTCAAAACACGTTTTTTTTTTCATACAAAATAACCGACTTACGGCAATTATTTCGTTCAAATCGAGTCAAATCAAAAAACTGATAGCACCCTGTGAATCATCGTCGAAAAACAATGAAAAAATCATGTGCCACACTTGGGGATTACTAGACGCCATGTTTTGCGAAATTTGGCATCCGAGCAACTTTGCACGCTCGCAGAACAGGTTCTGCGCATTCAAATTTATCGATTGAGGGGTCAAATGTTCATGAAATTATACGTAGAATCTGAATCTGCAATAAAAAATTAGGGTTGAAAAAACCCATTTGAAAAACCGAAGTTGGTGTCAATTGCGCATGTTTCTGCGCATGCGCAAAGTGCGGGAATGAGATATTTGAATTCATTGTAAAAAATGAAGGGGGGTTACTTTAGAAGCTTTTTTTTCATTTTCCTGAAAGTAACGGAGTTAGAAAGGGTGGTCCACTACTTAAGAAACACCCTGTACCTATAGATATGTTTAAAAAAAAAAAAAAATAACCTAGGACACTTTTCATCAGAAATTAGTTCTAGAATCTCTGGCCGATGGTATTACGTTATCGCTTACACCCTGTATTTATACCAATGGGGAATTTGCGTAAATTGTCGATTCCGAAAATCATCCTCCTGTCCGGACATCGCCGGTCTTCTAAGGGGAGGGGGGATATTCTACATTCCCCACTGTAGAATATACACAGACGGCGATATGAATGAAAATCTCTGTGGACAATTCCCAATGTAAATTCATCTCAGTTCTTCAACAATAATGTATGCACGGTACCTATACCACCAATGTAGCGTACCAAGTATCTTTTCAGATTTTCTGACAGCTGTGACGTTTCCTGCGTTTTTTATAGAACCACTTGAGATGGACCTGCTAACACGGCTTTTTTCCTCTTCAATTTCAGGTGTGAGGAAAATAGCTTTGGGAAAAAAGGCTTCTTGCATACTGCTTATCACGAATCTGGTCCGGCCGTTTACGGTCGGCCAACTCAAGGAGCTCCTCAACAGAAGTGGCACCATCAGTCCAAATGGATTTTACATCAATGAGATCAAATCGAAATGTTTTGTTAAGGTTGGTGTAATGTTAACCATTTCTATCCTCGCTATGTGTTCGCACTGTGGAACGCGAAGCCATTCTGATTGATCGAGAATTCTGGATGGGCTTTTAGTGTAGTACTTTACAGCTAAGACTCAATACACACAAACTAAAATTTCACTTACAACATTTCAATTACTCTTTCCTATGAAATAAAATACAAAAAGTATTTACACAAATACCTACTTGTTGCGCTCTTTCAATTTCAGACAACTGAAGGGGAACCAGAAAGTTTTCTAGGTAGGTAGGTAGGTTCAATACTAGGCTGGTGTGGGGGGTTGTCGAAAGGAGTGTCACCTTGGGTACGTTCCATCACAACACGAGAGCGCAACTGAGATACATGGACCCTATGTACAAATCCCTGCTCCAACCTAACTTGACGCAAGGCATGTGAAATAACTGATTCAATCACCCTTTTTTCCCAAATCGGGTGGTGGGCTTGGGATGGAGCATTATCCACACGGGCGAGTTTACTTGATGAAACGGTCTGTCAAGTGACACCTCATTTTAAAGGTTTTTACACGCTGAATAAGATGGTTAAGTCAGAATTGCTATATCTTATTCGGCTCTCCAACTGGAGCACTTGGAAGATGAAAAAACGTGGTTGATACTTGAGATGTTCTTCGTGGACATCATGTTCTTTAATGTTGACATTTGACATAAAACCAGCAATTTTTTTCTCTTCCCAGTACAACGATGTAGAGACGGCGATTGAGACTCGAAACGCTTTGCACGGAGTGACATGGCCCATTAAAAACCGCAGGACACTCGGAGTTGAGTTTTCCACGGATGTTGCAATGGAGGCCTTCAAGAAGCAAGCGGAGGAAGAGTACTTCGTAAAATCTAGGAAGGTGAGCCATTTGGACCAATGTTATCCTATCATGCATATTCGTTCACTTTCATATTTAAATAACCATAATGTTCGTACTGTTTAGCAGTCTTGGTATTCTAGTCATCAGTTGTTGTGCGCTCAAGTCCTGGGTACCTACTGGTTTTCTTTTCGTCAGTTTCAGAATATCAGTTCTAGGAATGCGTTGAGGAAACTTGCCAAAAGCCGCTGGAATTATATTCTTTCCCTCTGCCAAACGAAAAGAGGACTTAGGCTGACACTATAAACAAATGGGTTACCTATTTTTACATTAGACAATCCAGGGATATGTACATTCAACTCATCGCCTACCCAACCCATCCTGGCCAAAGCCGCCACTGTTCTACTCACCCACACATACATAAACCTGCGCTATAGTAGACCTATAGTAGACCAGGATTCCAAAATTTACTTGATACCACTAAGGTTTCCCCCACAGCCAAATACTCCTGAAGAACCAACCTTCACTATCGTATTTTCGTGGACAGGGGGATAAACTCTCATAGCAGGTTAGGAAAAGTATTCATCATTCATCCTGAATAATAAGCACAAAGTCCAGAAGAGAAAAATGGTAATAATAATTAACAATCAAGGGCGTATAAAGCTAAAAGTGGAACGGGATTTCGTTCTATAGATCAGTTTCTTGCTGTTTTCGCTTGTACCTCGGATTCTGTTGACTTGTATTTATGACTATCAACAAGATTGGAGCTTATTGAATTTCCTTTCAAAATTCTAGTTTTGGGCGCCCAAGCTACCGACGCTCGAGCTATTGACCGAATCCTCTTCTTCCCTCTGGATTCTTATACATTTTCATTATTTTTCTCTGGAAGATGAAAGGAAAATTTGTGCTAATTTCCACGAAGTTCTGAATTTTATCCACTAGAGGGAGTTACTTTGCTTCAGACTGGTAACTCTTGGTTCGAAACATTTCCGCAAGCTTAGCACTATTGCCCAAATTCCAAGACTAGCGCTAACATCTCATTGAATATGGTTTTTGTATTGGCAATAACGTAGTTATTTTCAACGTATTCATAAGTTGAGAGCTGAATCAGTATAGCGGGTGGGAGTGGCTTGTTGGGACTAGCTCGCTGTACCACGAAATTGGTCAGTACCAGAAAGTTTGTCACCTTGGTCATCCTTCAGACCTGCTCAAAGAGAATTGGCAGGAGGAAGAACCTGTTAACGCATATTTTTCTCGTTAAATTGACTCTGTCTACATTTGCTCTTTTTTCACGTTCATCCGAAGAATTTGGTGGGGGAATGGGTTTGTTTGATTCTTGTATTGATATTCACTGCTGTAAAACGTCAAGGAATTTGATCTTATCATTTAAATCAATTGAAATTGGTCTGCACAGTCGCATAGTATAATACGGTATAATATTCGGTACTCGAGAGCACCCAGCACAGAACTGCGTTGTTTGGTGTGGGATAGTTCCTGTTTCGAAGGCTTGTTGTTTATATTATGTGACAGAGTATGGCAGTTTATGTTGATAGTCATGTATACTTTATGAAGGAATAAATTCATTTCATTTCATTTTTTCATATGGGTAAGGATGTGAACGAAGAAGTCGCTCAGATCAACGAAGAAGTCGCTCAGATCAACGAAGAAGTTGCTCAGATCAACGAAGTGAAGAATGGGAAAGAAGATGAGGCGAAGGACAAAACGAAAAAATATGGACTGCAGCGCCCGATCAGCCCATTTCTGGATAAAAGTGAATCAGGTACGATACTAGACCCTGAAAAGTTTCTTCGACTGTTCTCTAAATGTCTTGTAATGGCGAAGGAGGTAAATTGGCAGCAACATCTTAAGGTAGAGAGGAGTGTGACGGTAGACGGCGGGATTCTTATACCCTTGCTCGGAAGAGATAATGTTTCGTTGTCACCGGAAGCCTTCTCACCTCAATTTGTCCCCCCCTCGGAAAACCGCCATAGTCTATCGACCTGTCAAACATGAAAATAGAAAAAAACCTATGCATAACGGGTAGGCATTATAGCTTCCTCGCACACCATAACGCGGACGTACACGATTACTTGAGAAAATTGAATACAAATGATTTTTCAATTTTGAATGGGCTCTATATGAGGCCATCTTCAGACCAAATACCATGAGAGTTAGAGCGTGGTAACAACCCTAGTCCAAACAGTTGGAGATAAGACGAAAATGGGTGTAAAAGTACTCGTTTTATGTTCATTAAGGCAATTTATGCAAAGTTCCCGCCAAGCAACCTCAATTCCGTACTTCTGTATTAATACGAGAATCGTAGAATCGTAATGCAATCTGTTTAATTTCTGTCTCTCAATCAAAACAAATTATTAATTCCTATAGTGGAACATCTATGGAGTTAATCCATATGTATTATTATGTATTTACAATTGAAGTAAATTCTTGTTTTCACAGCAAAGAAGATAATACGAGACAAGAATGGATTTAAGATAGTGGATTTTCTATTTAGGAGAACCAACGCCAAACCTCACATATACTGGCAACCCCTCACAGCAGAGGAGGTAGGTCCTTCCTTGATTTCTCTCCTTAAAGTTATTGTCCAGTAAAAGTCCATAGGAGGGGGGCATCCTGTGTCCAAACACTGGCAACTATTTGGTAATGAATCAGATGGACTTACACGAGCGGTTTCACTTGACCGACCTAACGTGTGGGCGACATGGCGGTTTGCTGCCTGATAGCTTCCTGCACAGCTTCAAGTTTTAAACTCTTCCCCTTAAAAGCAACAAAATCCTTAGTGGTTTTGGTGGTATCAGTGAGCTGGAGTTCGGATGTTCCAACATAAATGTTCTCAATGTCCAACTGTAATCGTTCGGCAAATGTTGAAACTTTCACAAAGAATAATTTTTCATTAATACCAACTGGATCAATCCATGTTACTAATTTGTTAATGTTCAACCAAATTAAGCAGGGTCGATCCTCCTAGATTGCAATTGATTTGTCGGTGTAATATTTTCACCAGCAACACCATAGAGAACCATGAACGTTTGTGGTGGGACCTTCATGGTCAAGGACCATCTTTTTCTGATTCACTGGCCACAGGCGTGGAGTTTGTCAAAATTCGAATAAAACCGCTCCAACTTACTCAAAAATAGATTGAACTAAATGAGCTGGACGTATGAGGGATATAATAAGGCATACGAGAGGGATAACAAATGTTAAATTTCTGTTAGGGGGTTCATAACACAATGTGATTTGTGAAAGGGTAATTTTCCTTCTGTACACCGACTCCAGATTCGGACTAAAGAAAACTAAAGGGTTTTGGTAGGTTTGCTTGGTGAAAAAACGTTTTTGTGGCATTTTGTAAAAAAATATTTTTGAGTATTCAATGATAACGCAGCCGCACAAAAAACCATTTTTTTCCCACCAACGAAAGTCACTAACACTTTAGTTTCTTGGGTCGGTTGACCTTCACCACGTCACGTTCAAGATCATTTCTGGCAGTTTTCTGAAAATAGGTCATTTTACCTTCAATTGACGCGATGAAGGTCAACCGATCTCAGGTTTGGAATCAGCGACCCCAAAAACATAAATACATACGGGTTGCATTTACTCTTTTTGTAAACCTGTGTTATTGTTAGTTACTAATAATTTTTATTTATTTATTACTATTAATAATTACAAATTAACTCGATATCTGAAAAAATTGTGCTATTCGAATCAGCTGTGCCAGTATGAACATTGACCTGTCAGGCTGCCGCATGATTCACCCTCATTTGAAGACTTTTGATCTGCTCCAACTTTGAGCCCTCATTGTGAACGAACGGCTCGTCGTACAAAGATTCGGAAGGTCTTGAAAAATTCTAAAAATTAAACTATTTAAATGTTAACTAAAAACTATACCTACCGTTTCAATTGAATTTTTCAAGATATGAATTTTCAAAATTCGTTTTGGACCTCTTCCCATTGACCTAAGGGTTATGCAAAGTTTCAAGGATCATAGTGGGGTTGGTTCGCACCCGTAAACCAAATTTCATAATTTTAGCACAACGCTAACTGGGCAAAGTGCATCGGACAGAGGGAATCTACGTGTCCTTGAACGTTAGCCCTCAAATTTTGAGGGGGGGGGGGGGGGGTAATTTTGGTTTTTTATCTTCGATAATGAACCATTGGAATCGACCAAGAAAAAAAAATACACCCCCCCCCCCTTCAAAATTTGAGGGCTTACGTTCAAGGACATGTAGATTCCCTCCGTCTGCTGCACTTTGCCCAGTTAGCGTTCTGCTAAAATTAAGAATTTTTTTTACGGGTTCGGGCCAGACCCACAATGACCCTCGAAGCTTTTCATAATCCTAGGTCAAGGGAAAGGGGTTCAAAACGAATTTTGAAAATTTCAAAACTCGAAAAATTCAAATGGAACGGTACAGTATTTAGTTCAGATTTAGATAGAGTTTATTTTTAAGAACGTTTTGAGACCACCCGCAGCTTTGTACGACCAGCCGTTCGTTCACAATGAGGGCTCAAATTTGGGGCAGATCGAGAGGCAGTTTGTCGGGTCAATTTTCATACTGGCTCAGCTGAATCAAACAGTACTTGATTTTCAAACTTAGAGTTAATTAATGATAATGAATAATACTAGTAATTTATAAAAATTATTAATAACCAACAATAATTATTAATAATGCACCCTACTTGATAATAATTATTAATAATTGATGATAATTCATAATAATAATAATTAATCTATCAGTCAGTGATCTAGATAGAGGGGGGATCTGTACAGAGAAGATACTCGTAATAAACCTTTGTGTCAAGAATTTGTAGAGTTTTATCGAAGACCATAAACAAAACAAAATCTCAACTTAAGAATGACGACAATGTTTTCAGATTGCTGTGAAGGGGGAAATGCGGCGGCAGAATATAGCTGACTATCAAAAGCGGCTGGAAGAGCGGAGGAAATCTGAGACGTTGCGGCGCGACGAAGACAAGTCCCGGCGGGACAACGACGAATCCGGGTGGGACAACGACAGATCCCGGTGGTACAACGACAAATCCCGTGATCGGGACAATGACAGATCCCGGCGGGACAACGACGAATCCCGGTGGTACAACGACAAATCCCGTGATCGGGACAATGACAAATCCAGGTGGTACAACGACGAATCCCGGTGGTACAACGACAAATCCCGTGATCGGGACAATCACAGATCCCGGCGGGACAACGACGAATCCCGGTGGTACAACGACAAATCCCGTGATCGGGACAATGACATTTCCAGGTGGTACAACGACGAATCCCGGTGGTACAACGACAAATCCCGGTGGTACAACGACAAATCCCGTGATCGGGACAATGACAGATCCCGGCGGGACAACGACGAATCCCGGTGGTACAACGACAAATCCCGTGATCGGGACAATGACAAATCCAGGTGGTACAACGACGGATTCCGGTGGTACAACGACAAATCCCGGTGGTACAACGACAAATCCCGTGATCGGGACAATCACAGATCCCGTGATCGGGACAATGACATTTCCAGGTGGTACAACGACGAATCCCGGTGGTACAACGACAAATCCCGGTGGTACAACGACAAATCCCGTGATCGGGACAATGACAGATCCCGGCGGGACAACGACGAATCCCGGTGGTACAACGACAAATTCCGTGATCGGGACAATGACAAATCCAGGTGGTACAACGACGAATTCCGGTGGTACAACGACAAATCCCGTGATCGGGACAATCACAGATCCCGGCGGGACAACGACGAATCCCGGTGGTACAACGACAAATCCCGTGATCGGGACAATGACATTTCCAGGTGGTACAACGACGAATCCCGGTGGTACAACGACAAATCCCGTGATCGGGACAATGACAGATCCGGCGGGACAACGACGAATCCTGGTGGTACAACGACAAATCCCGTGATCGGGACAATGCCAAATCCAGGTGGTACAATGACAAATCCCGGTGGTACAACGACAAATCCCATGATTGGGACATTGACAGATCCCGGCGGGACAATGACGAATCCCGTGATCGGGACAGGGAGAGAGAGCGAGTACGAGATAGGAGGAGGAAATGAAAAGGCGTGGCCCTTGCATGAACCCCCCCCCCACAGGTGCACTTCCCTAAGTCTACGCATATTTTAGGCACTTCTGAGTGCTTCCCTACCTCATCCCCATTCTAAATCCTTCCCCATCCCTTCTATTCCCTGTTTTTACTTTGATAATTCACTATGTATTCCAGTCAATAAAGCCATTCAATCTTGAACATCGTTGCGTCAATTAACCCGTTTTTCCCATAATTATTAAACATAGTGTCAGAAGTTTGAGTGCCATCCTACTTTCCTTTAACCCTTTGAACCCGGCTGAAAAATGATACCTAATGCAGTCTCTAACCAAGGATCCGCTGAACCTTATCGTCAATATGAAACGAATAATATTCTTTATATTATGGTATGTAGTGGACTGTATTTTGTTAGTTTTGAGGAATGAATTTGTCTGCGATCAAAATTGACCCACCGATTCCGCTCGAGGATGGACTTACTTCCCCGGCCGGGGGTGGAGATCCAGAGTCGGGCTGCAAATCCTGAAGCTGGCGGTGGAGGGTGACAGATTGAAAGCAGACGTATGTTGGAGGGGTTGCCGAATTGTAGTTATACGAATTAATTATTTGAGTCAAAACGAAAGATGATGCTTCATTGAAGTGCTTCATCTTTCGTTTTGACTCAAATAATTAATTCGTATAACTACAATTCGGCAACCCCTCCAACATACGTCTGCTTTCAATCTGTCATTTATATTATTCTTTCGTCTGCTTTCAATCTGTCACTTATATTATAATATATTATCATAATATAATATTATTATAACTGTTTGGTTATAATATGTATGAATTTTTCACGAAGAAAAGAGCGGAGGGTTTACAGGAGGACCTACTAGAAGCAACTGCCCGATGGGCGCTGGTCAACGAGGGGGGAGCCTTGGTAGCTTTAGAGTCCACCTAAACAAACTATCTTTTATCAAAGGCCTCGGACGCTACAGGTATTCTAAAATAACTTTGGTTTTCCAGGTGTAAAACGATTTATATCAATAGATGTATCTGGTTACAACCCTAATGAAATATAACGAGGGTCTCACAGCAACTTCCAACATCGTCATTTGGGCGACTTTTCAGCAGAGCCAAAAAAACCTTCTGCCAATGACTATGTTTACTGAGTAATTCAGTACCAAAATAAATCCCTAACTCAGGTACCTAACTTATACTTAGTTAGACCGATCTGCCGGGGGAAGACGCATCGAATGGTATGCATAACTCATTTTGGCCAAAAGTGACCATGTGGGGTGTTGCCGTGAGACCCTCGATATAACGCTACTGAAGACCGCCGCAACAACCTGTGAATACGCTGAGAGGAACAACATGGTCCGCGACCGAATCATCTCACAAATTAACGAAAATGTTCGTCTAAACCGTCTACTAGACACAGGAGCCAATTCATCACTCGAAGATGCTCGAAGCCCGACAAACTGAGATCAAGGACTTCGCCGGAGGATCTCCAGATTACAAAGAAATTGATGCTGTCAGAGGTACCCTTCGAAAGCCTACTGTCATGCAGCATAGCTATACCTAAGAGCAAATTTTTGAAGAAATCATTGGTTTTATGTAAAATGTCTCCACTAAAGAACATGATGTCCATGAAGAATATATCATGGATCAACCACGTTTCTTCATTTTCAAAGTGCTCCAGTTTGAGAGCCGAATAAGATATAGCAATTCTGACTTAACCATCTTATCCAGCGTGTAAAAACCTTTAAAATGAGGTGTCACTCGTCAGACTTTCATTTTTTGAGCGGGGCGCATCAATAACAAATAAACACGACTTTGATTCGAAAGAAACAGTTATTAAAATGTTCGAAAAAGCTTTTAACCCTTAACCTGGCAAAAAGGGATATATTCCTAATCACCCCGGTTTTTTGGCTAAAATCTCGTTATTTCCTCTTCTAATAAGGGGATATTGTGTTTTTTTGAAATTAGTTTGAATTAACATTAATCTTTCATTAGTGGGGACACCTTGCTGAAGTCCTGTCCAAAGTCGGGGACACCGGTGGTACCTTGCCGAGGTCCTGTCGGAAGTTTGATTTCTTCCTTGACTGTGGGGTACCATATTTGTCCCTTTGCCAAGACGGTGGTGGAATAATCAAAGCTAAACGCCATAATTCAAAATTGCTTTTATTTATAAATTTGCAAAAACCATTTTTTTGTTTAAATAATAGTCGAAAATATCCAGTCTTTTAGTCAATACAGTCTCTTAGCGCTACTTATCACTAGCTTCGTACCTACTTATCATTAGGTTGGTAACAGGTATGATATCAAAAAGAGAGCAGGTACATAAATATAAATTACTATGCAGGAACCTGCATTTCAAGACTAATGCATGACTAATTAGAAGTCACATATTTTAATTTTCAATCACGTTTTCAAACAACAAATTCAAAATCACATAATTATTATTTTTCCCCCCCTGCAAATTACAAGGTAATTATTGTTTTCAAAATTATGAATGGGCTTCAGTGAAACAATTTATTTTTATAGTCCAACAGAATCTTGCTTTACATTTATCACACTGCACATTTGTTTCATTTTTGTGGCACAAACGGCATTTACCACAGTCGACAGCATGTCAGAGTCAGCATTTTCTTTGGGGTCAAGAGCTAGCAACCATTCTGCTAGGGTTTTGAACCGCACCTGCAACAGGACAATGCCTGATTAGGTACTTATTATTCTTCTGGTAAATAATTTCATGGTTCTTTTGAGAGCCATAAAAGCGAGTGGTGAAACTGTATAGCTCAAGGAATAGAAGAAATCTCTTCTCTGTTTTAAATTTTAACATTATGTTAAAAAAGGTATCTCTATTTATCGTGAAAAAAAAGTAATAAAAGGAGCGCACGACATCCATCAGGCGTGGTGACACAGGTGTCCCCTTTCTAAAACTACTAGACGTCTGGTCGCCATGTCGCAGCTACTGGTGGGAGAAGACTGATGATTTCACGTCTTGGATCACTGTTATTCTAAAAGTAACGCGAAAACGTGGTTGCCAACTGTTCTCAGATAATTTCTGAATGGAATAAACTTCGGGGTTGCCCTCTAGCTGGATATAAAAAAAAAAATTCGAAAAATTGTCAAAGTCATGGTACCAAAGGTGTCCCCTTGCCAGGTTATGGGTTAAAGGTTTAGGGGCATTTCCAGGCGAACCGTACAATCTAAAACTAGTTGCAAATGCGAAGCCAGTCGCACACGCCCCACGTCGTGTTGCGAAACATTTATCAAATCGACTTAAGAACAAGCTGGACGAACTAGAACAAGCAAGCGTAATAACACAAATGAAAGAGCCAAGGAATGGTTAAATTAGAGAATTAGAGAAACCAAATGGGTCACTCAGGCTTTCCATCGATCCAAAATATTTGAACGACCAGCGTGTTAACGATAAATTCGAGATTCCTACTCAGGATGAAATTCTAGGTGAGTTGAATGGGAAATCCTATTTCAGCTCACTAGACCTTAAAAATGGCTTCTATCAAGTAAAAATTAGTGAAAAATCTACCGAGTCAACTACTTTCGGAACACCGTTTGGTAGGTATAAGTTTTTAAGAACATTTGAAATTAAAACAGCGGCCGAAGTGTTTCAGAAAAAACAATGCTGAAATATTCGGACATATAAAAGGCATCAATATTTACATTGATTTAATAATTTCAGCACATTCAAAAAAAGAACACGATGACATATTTAAAAAAGTTACGAACTAAATCACTCGCGACGAAGCTGTGGAAACCCATGTTAAGAAAAACAAGAGTATTTTTGAAAACTCGTCCATCTCCACTGAAATATGAGTACACTGTTGGACTGGTTTCGGCGATTAAACTGTTAGACCATGGTCAGTAACAAAACCATACTTAACACAACTTACGAGTACAACACTAAAACAATACTTAAACAGCTCTCAACATTGCGGTTTATTTTATTTATTTGACTATTTCCCAACAAATACAAATACATCATTATACACATTACTCAACTATTATATAATATATGATGTACATGTTGATGCTCAACAATATCAATATATATATTAGGAAATTACTTCCTTCGAAAGGGTAGTCCCGCGCACGAAGGAAGGAGCCCTAAGCCACAGGCCTGAGCATCCTTATAAAAGAAAATAACATTTAATTTTTGTGATCGATAATAAAAAAAAATAAATGAATGTGTCTCCTAATATACAATGCAACACTAATAATGCAATAAACAGGGATACAAGTATATTATTATTTTTAGCACTTATCAAATATTATTGAAAGGCCTTACAACTGTCGATAAGATGCTTACAAAGAAGAGACAATCTTCAGCTTAGATTGCCGAAGTTGCAAGTCCCGCGGGACCAAGTTGAAGAATTTGATGCCAACAAAAATGTAATGATCCTGAAAGAGAGACGATCTGTTCAGTGGAACAGGTACAATCAGTTCTACCTTTGAAAGCGCGAGGAAGTCGTGTGATATGACATTTATTCTATTTTCCTTAACGATTTGTAAGACAGACGCTTTGATATATATATATATAACTGTCGCACAGTACATATATGCAATTTTTCAAAAAATGGTCGCGAGGGTTCAAGATGGGGCTTCCTACTTATCACTTGGATGATTGCTTTCTGAGCTCTAAACAAAGGGATCATCAATGACTTAGCCGCACCACCTATTATCCATACTGCAGTAATGACTGAACCAATGCAAAATACGTTTCCCTAAGAGCCAATGACGATAGATACTTAAAAAGTAAAAAAAAGCAGATTGAAAAGGGAATCACCTTCAATCCAACTAAGTTCAATTTTTGCCAGCAACCTATTAAAATCCTGGGTCATATCATCTCTAATAAGGGGTTAGAAATAGATCCAGAAATAATTCGGGCAATATCTGATATTCCTTTACCTAATGACAAGAAGGCTCTGTTGAGGTTCTTGGGAAGTAGACAACGTTGAACGATTTTTCCTTAAAAAGCTACTGCCAAGAAACTCTCCTAATTACATCGTGTACAATGAAATGAAGCAGAGCTCAGTTTTCTAGTCCACTCTGGAGCTAAATGCGGATAACCTGTTGACGGATGATCGATAAGATTATTTAAGGTCCTTAAGTTGCCGGATGATCGATTTGCCAAGATTACAGCTCTCGAGGTGGTGAGAAGGCAGACCGGATGGGCCGAGATTCGGAGGGGTTTGATAGAGCAATTTTCAGATGTACCTTAACGCAGCCCTTCTGATCAGTCTTGGAGGGCCAGAAGAGGAGTTTTACGGACTCAATCAGGAAAAGGGCGAATAATGCTCAGTACTTGGGTAAATTCATACCAAAACTCTCTGAGATAACGGCCCCTCTTCAACAATTGACTCATAACCAAACACCGTGGTCGTGGTCAGAAACACACACGAATGCCATTAATAGATTAAAAAATATTTTAACATCAAAAGGTTCGAGAAGGAAGTCCTGGTGGATCATCACTGTCTCATCGTCGTCGTTCTCGGCAGACTCGTCCACTCCGTCTTCTCTAACTTTGCTCGGATTCATACCTGGAAAATGAAATAAAAAAATAAGGGTGGATACTCAATGCAAACTGTGAGTAATTACACTCAGGATATAATTACCCAGCTATCAACACTCTAGAACCGACCCAAATATTACAAACCGTGCGTTTTCCCCCACCAGCACCGATTTTTAAAGGCAAAGATTTTCCTAACTAGTACTACCAAACTGTCTGACACGTGACACCACAGTTTAAAGGTTTTTTACGCTTTTATTTCGATATAAACAGAGATAGCAAAAAATGTATCGAAGTCAAGTCCCCTTATTTTTTTTTTTTATACAAAGAATCCAACGATCACATTTTAGCATGCCAACTTTTTTTAGCATGCCAACTTTTTTTTCCAACATAGTCATTTGTTTTTTTCTTAGGCGAGATTCCAATGCTTCATTATCGAAGATAACCAAAATAAGCCAAAATGAAACAGTCTGACGAGTGACACCTCTTTTTTCGCGCAGAACACGATGGTGAAATCAGTATTGCAATATCTTAGTCCGTTCTCAAACTGCAGCACTTTGAAGATGAAGAAACGTCGTTGCTACTTGAGGCGTTCTTCACGGTTCATCTGCTTCAATCTGATAACCACTATCGTGTTCAACGTTAAAAATCTATAAAACTGAGGTATTACTCGGCAAAAATTGGCGGCAAAATTTGTTACGTATTTTTTACTGAGGCCGCTAATGGCGCAATAAACGATTCGGCATATTTTTTTGGATATGGAATGTCAATTCTGCCTTCTGAAATGTAAAATACTGAGAGCAAACATTTTGTTTGGTAGTTGAAGAGTCAATTAAGTAAGTTTTTTCGAAAATGCGCTCATCAATTCATGCTGCATGGCTGGAACTTTCTTTTTTACAATAGATAACCTACCTTTGCATGTCACGTACATCGTTTTTAGGTACAAGTACATAGGGAACATCGACGGTGAAGGCGAGAAACCTCGTATCTCCAAATTTTGCGAAAATGAGTTTTTTATTGCTACCTACCTATCATAAGCTTCGCCACCGATTTTAGCGCTTGCAGAGGTGAATAAATGAGTTATAAGCGTGAAAATCAAGTGAAGAGTTGCTTCGTTCCCAAAGACATCATAGGGCTCTCCTGAAAAGTTGGGATTTTGGAGATACGAGGTTGAGATGGAGTTCTTGTCTTCACCGTCGATATGCGGTTTAGCGTTGTCGTCTATAATATACGAAAGTACCTATTGAGAAACAAGAACTCACCAACTACGAGTTGATGCTGACAGAGCTGTTTGGCCGCCTGATGAGGATTGGGACCATCAGTGGACTCTGCGGTGTAAGCAATGAGAGCGCTGTACTTGCCAGTCATCAGTGAGATGTTTTCTCCCACAGAGGAAATGGAGAGTGCCATGTGGCCACCCAAAGGCTGTTTGTCTGGGCCATGCAGCGTCTTGAGATCTGATGGTTCTAGAGAGACCTGTAATGAATGAATTTTCAGTGATTTCCAGAGTTAATTTATGAGGACGAGAAAGTTATTTCACTTTCAATGTTTAACTAGTGTCCCCTGAACAGTATTCCTGAATACAGCCGTATGTTCTATAATACTATTCTAGCTAAAATTAAGAGCGTACTTAGGGAACCGTTCAACGATGGTCCTGAATAAAATCACATTACTAGGTCTAGTTTGATATTCCTGGGTAATACTTTCCATTGATCTTGAGGTAATGTATAAAACACATTACCTCAAGATCAATAGAAAATATCATAATTGGTTATTTTTGGATTCCTAATGAAGTTCGAGAGGAGATTTTGTGATTCAGTTCAGATTCCTGCTCTGTAGTGCGTAGTTTTGCAGTAGTTTTGCGGTCTCTCAGGATTTGTCCACTGTGTTTATGGTCCAAGTGAACGTAGTTTTATTGTCCATTGTGGACCTCTGATATGATGGTTTATAGAATGAAACTTGGATATTGCATTAAAGCAAATATATTCTACCTGTCCAATTGAACGCTGGCCTTTCAATGCTTGAACCTGTTGAAAGCAAGAAACTGTGACCAATTCGACGAGAGATTTGAAAGTGTTGTTCCTCGCCACAAAGTCAGTTTCACAGTTCACTTCAACCATCACGCCCGTGTTGTTCTTCAAGGCGAGCCCAACTAGCTCTTGTGCAGTTGCTCGTCCTTCTAGCTTGGTGGCTTTTGACCATCCGAGAGTTTGAGCCTGTTCCTGCAGCCATTGTTCAGCCTGAAATAAGAATACGAGCAGTGTAATAATTATTCACTTGGACAAGAGGGAAGAGGAAAGTCAAGGGCCTGCAGGACCTGGGTTGGAAGGTTTTTGAAGGATATCTTAGGATATGATTGACTAGCAGTTTTGGAATGCGGGAGAGTTTTCCGCCACAATAGAAGCGCCACGACATCCAATAAGAAGAAGGTTACGAGACATTTATCGAAAAATCGAAATTTATTTGAGATCCTGCTCGCTCATTTTACATGTTTGCTGTTACAAATAGTTAAAAACATATGGCATGGAACACTCCAAAATCGCCAATACACCACTCGCCACTCCTAGAACGGATATCACCAAAGAACCACAAAATCAACCACATCAATTCCCTTACAGAGAAGCGGTTGGTAGCCTCCTGTACCTGACCAACAAGACAGGACCTGACATAGCTTTTGGAGTAAGCTATTGCAGCAGGAAGGTAGAGAAACCAACAAAAGATGACATCACCAACCTCAAGAGGATCCTTCGATACATAAAGGGCTCAACATCACTCTGAATAGTGTACAACCGTCAAGTTGATCCCAACTACATGACAGAACTTGTACTCGAAGCATACAGTGATGCTGATTTCGCTGGAGATTTTGAATCAAGGAGGAGTACTACAGGATTTGTCATCATGTTTGGAGGCGCTCCAATCAGCTGGTGCTCGAGGAAGCAGTCTCTATAGTCGCAGTATCAACAACTGAAGCGGAATACATTGCATCAACTGAATGTGCACAAGAGACAATGTACCCAAAGGCCCTACTTGAAGAAATGACTGGAAAACATGTGAAAGTGGTGATAAATATAGACAATAAAAGCAGTATCAAACTAATTCAAAATGGCACCGTGAACAAAAGATGTGGGCCCAAGTACAGTTTTTTGCAGACCATAATGATGGGAAAGATCAGTGGACGTAGGGGAGTGGGACGGAAGCGCGCGTCATGGCTGTCAAACATACGTAGCTGGACGGGAATTAACCGAGCAGCCGATTTGTTTCACCTGGCTCAGGATCGTGAGAGATACGCAGAATTGATCGCCAACCTTCGATGACGGAGACGGCACTTGAAGAAGAAGAAGAACAAAAGATCAAGAAATCAATGTACTCAGAACGCAGGGTATCTGACTGAATCTACTTTGGGTAAGAGGGCACAAGGGGATACCTGGGAATAAGCTGGTGGACGAAAAAGCGATAAAGAGCACCGAAATTCCTCAACGACTGTTTGACCCTCCTATATTCCCACATACAGATCTCCGACGCAGTTTTACCAGACACCTCAGCAATGATTGGAGAAAGGAGCACCAACAATACCCGGCTGGACAGAGATTTAGAGCACTGTTTCCTCCTCCAAACAAACACCCCTGGTTCAGTTCAATAGGTAAAAATAAATTTAAAACGTTTTACCCTACAATCTCGCGCTTAAGAACAGAACACCTTCTAATCAACCAATACCTCCACAGAATTGGTAAGTTGGACACAAATGAATGTACAAACTGTCCTGGGATACCAGAGACGGCGGAGCACAAAGATCTTACATGTCCACGATACGCTCTACCTCGTAAAAGGCTCTTGGAAGACATCAACACGTGCAGTCTAGAGAAGCCCTTCAACTTGAACACCATGTTAGCCAAAACGAACCAATAGTTTATGAAATATTATTCAAATTTTACAAAGACAGTACCAGATTCATTTAGTGAACTTATTAGAAAAGTGTATCTTTAATTTATAATACCTACATGAATCTCTTATAAATTTCTTATGGTACAGTCCCAAGGTGCCAAAATGCGACAGTTGCACACTACGCAGACGATCAGCCTGTGCTGGTGCTGGCATCAGGGAACAAGTCGGTCAAACGCTTCAAGGGTATGTTAACACATTAGATGTATGGACCAAAGTTTAACAATGGAGGATACAAATCAACGCCCAAAAGACATTTACGTACAAACGGTCTAATGTGGTACTCACTATACACCTTTCGACCAACCTATTGAGTATGCTGACTCAGTAAGTTACTTGGGTCTCAGACTGGATAGCCGCTTGACCTGGAGACCTCACATCAGTGAAATTGTGGGCAGAGTGCGTGAGAGGATCCGCCAACTTTACTTTCTATTTTCCTGTAAATTTCTCCCTCTTCACGTGAAGCTCTTACTATTTTTAAGACTATTAAGACCAATCTGGCTATACGGGAGTGAAATATGGGGCTCAACCTGCGTGACGCAAATCAAACGCGTAGAGGCGGTGCAATCAAGAGTATTGCGGTTGCCGACTGGCGCACCATGATTTGTGCGTAATGATAAATTACGGGCGGACCTTTCTATCCTCACAGTTGACGAATCTCTCTTCAAGTCTTACGACGCCTTAGCTAACCGCATCAACTCTCATCCCAACACTCTCGTTAGAGACATGCTATGCACACCAAGACCCCAGTGTGCTTCCAGAAGATTAAAGTGTAAATGGCATTCAGATCTCCTTGCTTCCTGATGCCCAATGGGACTGAAATATATTGTGATCTCAAGTTAATTTGGTTACAAAATCTCCTTGTTCTTATTGAGCCCTTACATAGGTTAAATTGCTGTTTTCAACGTTGATGTTCTATTTATTACATTATTGACATTTTATGTCTTTACTATGGCACATAAATGAAAAATCGTTACGCGGAGAGCGTTACGCAGAGAGCGTTACGCGGAGAGCGTTACGCAGAGAGCGTTACGCGGAGAGCGTTACGCAGAGAGCGTTACGCGGAGATTCCCTAATGATCCTTGAGGGACTTCTGAACACAACTGACCGATCGGAGATTCCCTAATGATCCTTGAGCGACTTCTGAACACAACTGACCGATCCCAGATCAGCTGAGTGGCTCTAGAATCCAGTTTTTTCCCTAATGATCCCACGATTCTGGGATTTGGTATGTGGGCCCTTGAGGGACTTCTGAACACAACTGACCGATCCCAGATCAGCTGAGTGGCTCTAGAATCCAGTTTTTTCCCTAATGATCCCACGATTCTGGGATTTGGTATGTGGGCCCTTGAGGGACTTCTGAACACAACTGACCGATCCCAGATCAGCTGAGTGGCTCTAGAATCCAGTTTTTTCCCTAATGATCCCACGATTCTGAGATTTGGTATGTGGGCCCTTGAGGGACTTCTGAACACAACTGACCGATCCCAGATCAGCTGAGTGGCTCTAGAATCCTGTTTTTTCCCTAATGATCCCACGATTTTGAGATTTGGTATGTGGGCCCTTGAGGGACTTCCGAACACAACTGGCCGATCCCAGATCAGCTGAGTGGCTCTAGAATCCAGTTTTTTGCAATCCACAAACAAAAGTACAATACGGGGTTTTATAGGAAGGGGAAAGGGGGCGCAAAGACATAAAATGTCTCTCGTGGTTGCGTACTTGTACGAAAGCTGTATCCACCGTATGAGTTTGAGTTTTTTATTATTATTGCTATCACTAGAATAGAAATTGTATTGCGTTGCCACTGGGCTACGATAAAATACTTCACGTGACATGTGAAAAGTGTATATAGATTGTATGTATAACACGTGATAGTGATTTATCACAATAAAGGTGAAATTTAAATAAATATTAAATATTAATAAAATAAATAAAAACTGCCATATTTAGTGCCGATTGTAAAACTTTACGAAGCCAATAAAACCTAATAAAATAGAAAATTTAAAAAAAGGCGATGAGCATCAGATCTAATTCCGATGGGATCTGTCGCCCCCACCCCCTCTCTCACCACTAACCACCAACCCTTCTATAAATATCTTCCCACCTCAACAAGTATCTCAAGTTCCTGTTCACACATTCAACAGTTTCAGAGTATTTTATTGTTATTATTGTTTGGTAGGTATAATAGGAACACTGTGCGGACCGTGCGAGCAATGCACTCCTGTTGTTCAAAGTGTGTCTCTTGTTGTTATTTCCCGAAATCAACGCTCAAGTTCAATCTCTCTTTTTCCCATGCAAGGTCGTGCAGAAAAGCATTCAAGGACCAACCTGTCAGGAGATGTGATGCATAATTTACTATAGTTCCTGGCGGGGGTTCTTTCTGATGCAGCAGATGCGAGTGCGTTGCAGAAGCCTTTTCGTCACAAAAGCAAACAGCGGTAGCGACTTGTCGTATGATTCCCTTAAAAAAAAATTAATCCATTTAATTAATGACCTTAAAAAAATTAATCCATTTATGACTATTCCAAGATGAGCTATTCTGACTCATACGTATAAGTAAGTATCATTTCATTCGATACTCGTGTCCTATCGAGTATTTTTTATATGATCATCAAGAAAAATTGCAGTTAGCTAAGATTCTAGATAGAGATGCTGTGAAATACATTTTTTGAAACATGGTGAAATTGCAGACTGTGTCCCCGTAAAATTAATTGTCAAAGACAATTATGCTAAGTTAATGTTATAAATTAACCAATATTTACTATTCTTCCCAGAAGGAGACCTACTTACTGTACACCAAGATCAAGGCATAGAAACTAGAACCTTATATGGTGTTTATCTACTTTCCCCTTGTAAAAATGTAATAAAATATAAGAATACAACCTTGTTCGCACCTCATAATGAATTCGTAAGCGATTTCAATGTCAATTTAAATTCTAATCACGAACCAGATAGAGAAATTATATTAAAAGAACTTGACTTAGAATCAGTTAACATCCAAGGCATTGAACCCATTCCAAAATTTGAGTTGCAAGACATTACTGTACCTATTATGTGGGCAATTCTAATATATGTACTTAGCTGACTATTGCAATCTTGTTCACTTCTACTTTTATACAATACCGTAAACAGGTATATAACGAGAATAATTGTTCTGTATATACCATTTATGTATTTTTCCATAATATGTATACCATTTCACTACTATTGTGCATCATACTTCTGTACTTTTGTTATGTGCCATTTTTGATTCTTTGATTCTTTTTCATTCTCAGAGGGGGCGAGTTATGTTAAGATATAATACCTACTCTCTTGCATATACTTAATATGTCAGTCTGTGAAAGGTCTGTGTGAGCCGGCAGTCGTTGAGTCCCCCTTGCGTATGATTTTTAGTGTCTTTCAGCAGTGAATTCCGGATGGTCTGGATGGCTGAAAAGCAAATCACGTCTGTAAAAACATGTTCCATGTTTAAAGTTTAAGTATACAAAATTGTGACAAATTTAATGTTCCATAACTTTAAAACTGGTCGTTTTGGTCACAAAACCGAAAAGTGTTAGGGTTTTGGGCCCTCCCCAAGTTAGCTCTCAAACCTCCATTACCTCGAGCCAGCCAACTCAATCCCACGTGACGTCAAAGATACAAATCTCTAGGTAATTAATAGCAAACATGTAGTAGGTTACCTACCTTGACGTGCATCACTTTGTGTTTATAAACGAAAGGGATCTGCCCCTCCCCAACACCATCTCTGCAGAAGATTGTGGATTCATGTCTTTTCCCATTATTGCACTCAGAATATCTGATGACTGCCTCTGTAAAAGCACACCGAAAATAAGTTTAAAAGCCACATTATTAATCTAATGGTCATGTTGTTATTAATCAAAATTCACTATAATATCCCAAACTTTTGCAATGACCCACTAAAGATGTCAGTATAGCAGAGACATCCAGTCAAAAAGCAGAGACGCTCCCAATTCATATGCCAGTAAAGGTTTCCATATAGAAATCTGATCTTTCTGGTGCATTAGCCCTATTTACTTTTCTCTGTGTCGTTCGTTCTGAGTGAAAATTCTCGTTATAGGCATACCGTCGACTTACATTCGAAGATGACGAGTAGGAAATGCGAGTGATCGTACTCCAACCGGCGAAATCTGAACCGATCATAAAACTCAGCAGCTACACTCTAGCAGTCATCAGCAGTTGTCGGAAATGAGATAAATCTTGGCCTTACCCTTGCAATAGCTCTACATTTTTTGAACAACTTTGTGATACGCTAACACTGGCAATGTTTTCCGCAGACAACAAAAACGAACCGGTGGCCAGGTGTGTGTGAGCAATGTACATCTTGGATGCTGCAGGTATTGCTCTATATTTGGAATCAGGAAAAATCAAATCAATTTAGCCGTCTCTATAGAATCTCGTCAACGAATTAGCAACACCGCGGAGCTCAATCTTCATTATTTTTCAGGAGAGAGAAAAAACTGCGTTTTTTTTTCTTTAATTTACGCTTATATCATTCAAGTTATTCATGACAACCAAAGAGAAAATTTCATGTCAATTTATAGTTTGTTAAAATTCTGCCGAGCTACGCACTGTTGCTGATCTACATCATGAGCTATGCTGTGTTATGGCTCCTCCCCAAGTCTGGTAGCAGATAATTTTCTCATCATCTTCGCACTATTCATGATGGGGAGGGACTATCATAGAAGTTGTGGGTATGAACTGCTTCAGATCTTGCAGATCCCACTTGTTTTTCGGGATGTTTAGGGGGCTCTTGGGCATGGGGGGAAACTCTTCCATTTTCAAAAAAGTTATATTTTGAGGTCTTTGTGGCAATTCCACACAATCGCCTTTGTAGCGCAGTTTATGCTTGATAGTTCCTGAAGGGCAGTATAGAAGTTCCCGTATGTCTACCACCGCAGGCTCTCGAGCGCTCTTTCTTGGGCGTATGCTGTGGTATTTCATGGAACAAGTAAAATCCAGTACTTATCGACCATAAGTACGGAAAGGGATTTTTTCGAGCGACAGTTGTTATTTGGAAGAGATAAGGGGCGTTATTCACTAAAATGGGCTCTGCGGTGTACCAATAGATTCCGGTTGAAAATACGAATCCAATGATTCCAAAAACGCCATATGGACAAAAATCGAGCTCCGTGGTGTTGCTAATTCGTTGACGATCTATGATCTATGTATACATAGATCGTCTATACATAGGTACGTATCACACTATGATGAACTCACTACAATACTGATCTGTAATAAACGAATTATGGACCTACCTCAGAGAAGGAAGAGTTGTCATTTACGATAACCCTCAACACAGTTGATTTCGATAGACGAAATCAGTTCATGCAAATAACTGATCCTTTCATTGAAGACTCGCGGGCGCCTTTGTGAATTTACGATCACCCGCATAAAATTCGACGGTATGCCATTCCACCAACATCTTCTCTTAAGTTTTTGAAAAATGTATGTTTCGTCTCCTATATTCCAATCAAAACACAACAGATACAGAAACCTACACTGACGCTAATCACACGACAGCGATGGGAATCCCATCATGGGATATCGATGTTTTTGAAACATCGATGTTAAGGATAGTCGATTATCGAACATCGTTGTTGACACCATCGATGTTCCTCGCATTGCATCCTTGCGTTCCCCGAATGCGAAGGAAGCCTTGTTATCGATAATCGAATACCACGTTCGATTCTTCATTCGGATTGGGATTGTCCATCCAACCTAACCTTTCTGAAACCTGCTCCACTGTTTTCAAGTGTTTCCTTCCTCCTCGTTGCCTCCAAAAAGCGAGTGGAGTCAAGTGGTTTTGCAAAATGTAAAATCTGCGGTAAAAAGCTCAAAACCTCAGGCAACACAACTAATTTGCGGTGCCACATACAAAGCTCGCATCCCTTGTTATTGCCTAAAAGTAATCAGCATGATGGTGAAAATGCTCCAGCACCGCCATTTAAAAAAACCAAAGGCCATATTATAGTACAAAATGTACCTACTACATTTTTGTACATTTTGTCCAATGCCGACTCATTTTGGTTTTACTACGGCACTGTACAGATTAAACTATTTCAAATTTGTATGAGAACATCCTATTTTAACATCCTGTTTCATAAAAATTCAAAGATTTTGGCTTTGGTTTATCATCTAATTTTAGGTTTTGGTAAAGAGAATAATAATTATTCTCTTTACCAAATGTAATTATTACATGATAATATTACCACATCCGTCCGGTGGAAGAATCGGATGTGTTGAACTTATGTTGTGTGAGAATGTATGTACCTACTTACTATTAGGTACCACACTCTTCTAAAATGGTACCTACAAATGAGTTTATTTTACTTTTTAGTATATTATACTTAGTATATACTATACTAAATATATACCTACTTATTTAATTATACGTAGTACATTATACTAAAATTAGTTATATTATGGTATACTTAGTACCATGAAGGTAAATTATTAAACTAAAATTCCACATTCCACGCGGCAGGCCCTTTCAGGACATCACTAGTCAGTGGAACTTCCATTATTAGGAAACTTTTTATTTATTTATTTTTTTTTATTTGGCATTGTTTATTTACATTAAGCCATGCTTTTACAAAAATGTATCTTAAATTAATTTACAAATAATATAATTTACATCTGCATAATATAATAAATCAAATTTTCCTTATAAAAATACATTGAACAGGATAATAATATCTGTGATCTGGTTATAATAATATATAAAATTTCCTAATAAAAGTGGATTTTTTCCCCATTTCCTCCACGCATCATGGAAGAAGAAGTTCGTTCTTCCATGAACTTCAACGTGGAAACCTATAACTTTTCTCAACCTCAGTGTGACACTAACGTAATACTAACTTCCACTCGTTTCATGTATTTATCTAGTAAATTATTATAATAATAATATTGGATTGATGATCTTAATTTTGTCACATTATCAAAGTATTGTTTGCGGTTGCAATGATGTTTCATTTACTTCGCCTTTTTTGAATCAGAAAATTCTCCGGAGAAGTCGCAAGAAATATGCACCGATTATTTCCTTATTCTGCTATTGGCTTCTGAGTTCACCGCCAAATCACCACCACGATTCATGGTATGTTCCCTAGCATTGTTTATGCAACTACAAAAAAACGGGGGAAATCGTACATTCATGCAAATACTCACATACAAATCCTTCGTGTTCTGATTGGTCGTCGTGCTCTTTGCTTTGCTAATTTGTAATTAATACAATTTCAGATGGCAAGTACAAGTGTAATCAAGCAGCTACCCCCCAAGGACGTGCGTTCCGTCCACAATTATTTCATGGCAAACTACAGTAAGCCACTCAGTGGAAATCCCGGAGAAATGACTAAAACTGCACTCATGCTTCTAAAAGCCGTTCCTACAGATCAAGATGTTGTTTTCGAATTTTTGGCTACCGTTATCGACAGAGGAACATTAAACTACATGCTAGAATTAGAGGTAGGTATATTTGCATTTTGTTTTCTCAATTTAGAAAATATTTTTGGGGAGAAGTACCTACATTGTATTGGTAACCTACCTTCCTTATAATGATTCATCGGTTTGGTTTCAGGATAGAGGAACCCAACCGTTGGTTATTAACGTTCCAATTGAAAATAGTTTGTTGGAAGAAATAAGCAAAGATTTAATGTCTTATATTTCTTCACACCCCCCATTGATGGCACATGTGATGGCGGACTGGACGTACAATATTCTTGGTAAGGCAGCGTCTATAATAATTTTGCTTTGCAAGTGTCGTGAATAATAATTCATATTATGGTAAGAAACTGTGTTTATTTGTAAATTAAGTTTCCTGTGACAATGACTTGCTCATAGGGAGGTTCATGTGCAAGGATCGAATTTGGTATAGGTACGTCTAAATCACAGGACCTGACCGTAAACTATCCAAATATCCCTTCAATACATCCAAATTATCATTAAACCGTTAAATTATCATTAAATCATCACTAATCCGTTTCAGGTGTGCTATCAACCAGATATTCGTCCCGTGGAAGAGCACCCGTCAATGGCTCACTGAATGACAGCTTACAGCAGTGGTTGTCCTGCAAAGCAATGCGGACTCTTCTCGATGTAAACGTATTCTCGATCAAGAAGTTGATTGCAACCAAAGAGGCCGGAGCCGCCATATCGGCTTTACTAGGTATAGTAGACGTTTGAATATATTTTATACGAACTAAGTCCAAAAACCTACTAGCATAGGAAACAATAATTGCAACGAAAAATACTACAGTTTATTCAATGATCTTTCCTCATACAGTTTAATTTACTTTTATAATCCAACTTTTCTTTTCATTTCAGATCAGTGTGTACGGAATAGTCCTCACTTTGACTGGGCAGTTGCTTACGTCGGAAGTGTGTTTCCTGACGTAGTCATGTCCAGGGTTCTTTTGGCGGGACTCCAAGATTACACTGCATCTCGTGCTGACACTAATGTAAGGCTGTTTTGAAGATATAAAAAAGCTGTAATAATTACCGCATAAATACATATTTCCTAGGAAATTACTGGAATTGCCATTTGCTGTGGCTCCATCACATGTGTACAAGAAACTGCTAATTAGTTAAGAGTCAACAAATGTCTGGCAAATTTAAATCATTTTCATCTGTGGTCTTCAAATTTAATTGAATACGGTAGAGTGCACTCAACTGCAGCTGAGTGTACTTCGAAAGTCTGGTGATATTCAACCAGACCTTAGTCTTATCTTCCACATCAATACTGTTTAGTGCATACGCCACGAGATTTTTGCTTGATAACTATGGGTCGTGTATATTTTCTTTATTACAGGGTCCTAAATTGAAGTCTGTTGTGGGCATCCTCATTCATCTCTCAGGAACGCATCAAAAAGGAATCGAAAAAGCTATTGTCGATTTATTTGAGGCAAGTTCACAGACCCAAATGTATATAATTTTTGCGTATCGAACTTATTTAGGCGTGTCGGCCCAGACTAATCGCCATCTTAATATTTCTAGATTGTTCGTACACACCCACTTCAGTGCCGCAAGGTATTTGGGAATTTACTTCCAAAGCGGTAATGAGATGGCATATCATAACTAGCCATACCCACCCAGTATTGCGTATCGAACCTATATATAGTTCTACGGAGGTTTACTGTGATGTCGACGCCTACAGCACCTACTCAATCTTCCACCACTACACAAATGAGTACAGAGTTCAGCTAGGCAGGCCATCTGCGGACTCGTGCAAGGACAATCACCAATAATATCCGGGCATGAGTCAATCCAGCGGAAACTGAGGGAGGAAATCCTGGCAGACCCAATACTGGGTGGGTATGGCTAGTTATGATATGCCATCTCATTACCGCTTTGGAAGTAAATTCCCAAATACCTTGCGGCACTGAAGTGGGTGTGTACGAACAATCTAGAAATATTAAGATGGCGATTAGTCTGGGCCGACACGCCACTTTGTTTTAGGCAGAGACGATTGCCATTGAACACTGTGCTATGGACATCAGAGAGCTACACATAATCTGTTCCGATAGCTAAGCGGCATTGAAGGCATTAGCCTTTCGAGTAATAACATCACGGATTGTGATGGACTGCAAGTGGCTGCTAGTAGAAATTCAAGCCTCATGAATAGATCCACAGGCCAGATGCATGCGAAAAAGTTCATAAGAGAACAGACCTACTCGACCTCAGCCGCGCCAGGCTGAGGATAGTGATAGGCCTAGTGACTGCAGCATCGGGGTGGCCGAGGACAGTGGCTCACTCACATAAAGTGGGATGTCATATACCATCTATAGTTCCATTAAACTATTCTAATTACTCAATGAGCCAATTAATGGTGGTCAGATAATATCTTATATAATATATCTGTTATATAGTGGCTGACGTGATTGTATTCGTTGGCTTTGAAAATGCACCCAGGTTGGCCAGCTGGGTAAACAGTTATTTAGACATCAAACTCATATAATTACTCTCCAGTATATGAGAACTGGTTCTCCCTCATGTAAGACAAACATGCCACTCATCAACCATCATACTCAGCACACCTCACGACTTCAGCAGGACTTATTAAAGCTTACGATTTAAACAGGAACACTGAGGAATCTGCTAGTGTCGCCTCAATCAAGTGTGTCCCTATCCCAGACCTTAGATCTAAATTCCGTCCATCTTTTGTACCCCACATGCAATATAGAGATTTTCGTAGATTTCATGAAAGTTCAGTAAATTACGAGATGAATGTTATGAACTTTCCAACTTTCCCTCCAACCTTTCGAAAGTAAAATAGGTACCTCATTGAAGACCAAAGTCCAGTCACTCATGAGTTTTCCCATAACTCGTAACATTATGTTATGTAATTACCATTCACTAATTCTACCGTTACTGTGTTTGTCTCTTTCAGTGGAGCCTCGAGTTGTCGACGATTAAAGATACTGCTGATTCAGTTATGGAGAAAAAATTGACTGTACCTTATTTGCTCATGCTTTCATCGATATCCCCATCTCTTCTGTCGCCCTTCAGCAACGTTGTCATTCATACATGTATGATTTACATTTTTGTTACCTACTGTAGATATTACTACATTCGTCGAAAATGTTAATTACATCTCATTTTTCTTTTTTTTCAATTTATATGATATAAAATGAAACCTCATGTGTGTAGTGAAACCGACCATGTACGAAAGCCTTACCAGGTTTGGGGTAGAATGGAGGTCATATGCAGGCACTCGACAATCTCTTCTGGATCTCGTTGTTCGCCTGATCTTATCTGTTGCTGATGACGCTTACCTTCTTTTATCCATAATTTTGGATGCGACAAGATACCCGAACGACATAGTTTCTGCTCTCGCTCAAGAAATCTTAGGTAAGTAATTGATAAATTCAACATCCATAGAACTTTACCTTATTTCTCTTCCTGCTCCCAAATGGGGCTGACAAGATTCGTGCACTTCTCAATTTATTAATGATTTTTCTTCAAATCGATGGTGGATAAATTATTGTTTCAGTCATTGGACATGATATTATCGTTCATTTTCCACAATAAGGCGCACGGACATCGTAATACTCTGCATAGTCGCTTTTTTAATCGTGTTCCAGAACTTTTGGTGAAAGAATTGGAAATTCTTGTGAGAGGGAAGACTTCGAAGGTTCCATTTATTGAGTCCCTGTTGAAAGACATCAGTTCTATTTTACCTCTCCTTCTAAGCCCTTACGAGCTGTATAGATCGACTGGAGTCACGATGATATCGTTCATTGGTACACATTCACTGATTTTTATTATAATCGTATTAATTACCAACTAGATTGTAATAATAACAAGATTAACGGGTTTTCTAATCTTCAGGGCAGCAGCAACCATCATTGCTTCCGAATTGCGCGGCGTACGTCCTTCTACAATCCGAGTCGGACGAACACTTAGCTACTGTCGTTAAACTATCTCAAAACTACCGAAGTTCGGTAATTCTGACTCCGGCAGTGGCGTATGCACTAAACAGTATTGATGTGGAAGATAAGACTAAGGTCTGGTTGAATATCACCAAACTTTTGAAGTAAGCTCCTACCAATTTAAATACTTAACACTTTTTTTTAAAATGTTGCTCAATTTATAATATATAAAATGGTTCATTGAAACCTCATGTCTTAGTGTGTTTATTTTCATGTGTAGGGAAACCGATCATGTACGAAAGCCTTACGAGGTTTGGAGACAGGTCTAGAGATCGGGGTACGAGTTAGTATTCTGGCGTGTGAAAAGTATGAAGTCAAAGCTCAAAAAAAAAAAAAAAAAAAAATTAGTCTTCATATTGAAATTATTTTAGGCTTTGGTGTGAATTATGACCATACGGAAGTGGTTCCTGTAAGGTTTAGGGTTAATTTTGAATTTAAGGGTATGGAAGTCACATAGCCAACGAAAATACACTATCGCAATACCATCAACTGAAAATTTTTGTGTGCATGTAGAATACACTACCTAAATATACATGCATGTGCGTCCATCACGGTGATATCGTTACCGCTCCATGTAAACTCATATTTAGCCATGCCAGAGCCGACATACGCAATTCCCAGTGGATTTTTGGAAAAATTCGTTCCGCGTACCTGTAGGTGCAATACCTAATAGTGCGCTAAAACGAAAATTACAAAAAAGAACATTGGCGCTTTTGTCGAGGTTGTAACAATATCATCTTGGCTATAAAAAATGCAACAAAAAAAATGCAAAATTTCGCCAAACGTTATTAAGTAGTAATTAACAAACAAGTAGATGAGACCAAAAGAGATTAAAAAAGGCTTTCTTTCTCGTGTATGTAGTATATTGCGGTATACATGCGAAAATAGTTAACAGGTGATTGGTTGAGCAATTCGTACGACTGATTTGGGATTCCTTAGCTCTGAAAATGTCGCGGCTTAGTGAGGACTCGCAGAGTTTGCTTATTGTGATTGGTGCTTCAATGGCGCTTCAGTACATGTCAATGAAAGTGAATATTTTGGCTTAGAAATTGAATGTATTGGAACTAATATGTATAAATATAGCAATATATTATATTATATTATAAGAACTTGAAGTCATTGAATTTTCTTCTGTGTACACCGGACAATTTAGCGCCAGTGATAGTCCCTAACAAAATGTACGTGTTTGGTATCATTCATATTTTTACTACGGGATAATGAATCGATTCTTGAACTATATTCTCTCATTATGTAATGATTTGTGAATGTAACCTGTTTCAAACTTAATATTTCATTATAGGTGGGAAGCCAGCGGAACTTTGGTATCATTACCAATACTGGAGGCCGTTCAGGGAAATCTTAAAATAATAGCAAACTTGCTTTTTCAAGTAAAAGATGTAAGAGTCGCCCACACAATCGCTGAACTTCTCCGCAAAGCGGTTATGGAAACGAAAAAGCTGCCCAGCATCCCAATCAGTCGTTCAATAGTCCAGGCTACTATTTCATATTTTTATCTCTGCCTCACTGAGTCAGGTAATGATTTTCATGACTACCTCGTGATTTTTAGGGATAAATCGAACGGTATTAGATTGAATTATTAATATCCCTCTATATTCCTTTGGGAACCGCTATTGTTTTTAGAGGGTATCGTCGAGATGAAAGGAATCAAAGCTGTCAACTCTATGCTGAGAAAGCTTTGCCAAGGTTGCAGCAGCACGAGAGTTTACGCAGTCAGAGAATTACTGGAAAGCTCGTTGTTCCGCATGCAATCAATTTTATTTGGCGCACCACTTCACGAAAGCGAGTCTCTTGTTGAACTTCCGGTCAGTTTGAAGCAGCAATATATTAAACAGGTACGTACGAATTAGATCACTCGCGACGAGGTTGTGGATACCCATTTCACTACTTGTGATTCACTTCGTCGCCGGTTTCGTATGGAGAGGTGCTAAACAAAAATGTTTGAATTTTCAATTAGTATATTGTATAGAAACGTCGAAATTATAAATTGAAATTACCAGAAGTTTCTGTTAATGTCTTTTCAAAAACATCAATCTATTGCCAAGGTCAGTTTTGTTGTTCCCTCAGAACAAAGCAAGCCTTGGATGAGCTTTATCTGGAGGCACTGATGTGGTGATTGAGGCAATATTTTCTATGGTTAGCAGGTACAGTCCAATCTACAAGGAAATTTTACCGATGGTTCTAATACCAATAGAAAACTATCGATTTTGGGGGGTAATATCGATTTTCCCGATGTTTTGATACCCACCCTTAACACTTACTGGATCAAAGCAATACGAGTCTCATTTTAATTCCGTCACATACTGTTTCATGACGTGGAAGGTTATATTACCGTTTGAGCGAATGAACAGACACTTGGGGATCAAGGACCCCAAGAAGTAGAGAGTATCAAGAACAAGAAGATACCTGCAATCCAACCATATACCTTTCAATGGTAATCTATCCGGTAACTAAGCAACCGATCTAAAGGGCCTTCATTCCCATCTGCCTTGGTGTCACAAACTGATTGACTGCCCTCTCATTCGGAAATAACCGACTATTATTGGGTTTGAAATTTTTATTGTTAAAACCCTCCTTTTACTGTGACAACCGATAATCAGTCAGTCAGTTTATTCACAATATTGCCTGGTAGGCGAATGTGGGGCTAATACATTGTCGGACAAAACTGGTGATTATTAATTTTAATGTTGAATCGTTGTATACCTCCCAAGTTTGCTGAGCCAAGTATTTCTTTGGCTCAGCTTTGTAAAGTTATCTGTGTTCACTCTATCGGAAACGCCTTTTTCTTGTCCTAGCGATAAATCACTACCAAATTAAAATACTAAAATATTATTTTCGATCCTTCTAAATGTCTATAGGGGCACACGGCACTTATGGGTCAGCGACATTCCTCCGTTTTCCATGCGGGAATTATTGGAAGTGGTCAGAGGAAAGCTAACCCACTTTGCCCAATTGCACATGAGGACGTGATCCACAATACCACCCTCCTCCTAAAAGTTATTCAGGCTTGTGTTCAAGGAGACACCAATCAGGAAACATTGAACGGTGTAATCAACATTTCTCTTCAACTCGTCGAACTAATTTCACCGGATGTCATGTATAATGGTTTGCCTTGGCCGGAAGAAGATTTTTGCAAAGTAAGCGCTCTATAATTGGAGGTACATGAAAGGGTAAAGTCTGAGTAAGATTTTCTGCGTATTGGAGCACCCAAGTTGCTCTCTTCAACCATGTTGATGGCTGTTTTTCTCATTTAATGATTTATAATAATATGCATTACGAAATGTTCCTCGTAAAAAGGCTCATTTTCCAAATATTATTTATACTACATTTTCAAAACTTACCGCACACATTTTGTCTCACTTTTTTTAGGTGACAGTAGAAAGAGATTTATACATCCGAAGGATTTCTGATACTATGCCAGTTGTGTGGGAGCTGCTAGCTTTCATTGCACATCATAGACCAGCACTGTGTTACTGCTCGGTCATCTTGAGGGCTATTGTAAGTTTATACAATTTTCCTGTGAATGTGATTTGGTACGTTAGTTTATTAGTAATGAGACTTTTGTTGTGTTCAATTTAACAGCGATTTGTGAAGAATTGAAATGTGCTGAACAGTCTGACTCTTTAGCCTATTTCGTCTGGGCTTGGATTGTATCCACCAATAATTATTATTCTCTTCGATGTGTCGTCTAACAAATGATAATTTTTATTCGATTGTTTAAGGTTGCCACTCTTATGGGACAGTGGTTTTCTGCTAGCCAGCAAGGGAGAGGTCCTGGTCATGATAATGTACTGATTAGCACAACCACCAGAATATTGCAAACCATGGCCTTGGGCCAACTACTTCCTCCTCCACTCACAGCTTTGAGTGACGTCATTCCTAAAATTCCTCCTTCCCAGGTATTTTTAGTCGATGGAAGTTGTTCGATTATTATGTTTTTCAACACTGCTACTATTCGTATTTTCTTTACCGAGCCTGAAAGGTAATAAACAGTATTGTAATCCTCTGTAAAATATCTGCAACTCACCCAGGACATTGCTCTTTATCCAATCTGATACCATACCCATATGCTTAAGAAGAGGAGTACTTCGCAATGAATATATCATACGTTCAACCTATTAGACCATCAGTAGAATGAGGGGGGACAACACTGCTGGATATTGTGTATTTGTTGTTCTTATCTCTTACTTTCCCTACTAGGGTAGGCCAGCTACAGTCTCTCTAGAAGCCGAAGGGCACTGTACGAATCTCCTCATTTTCATCAATAATGAATCTACTTACGATTGTAATTTTATTGTCTAGGTGGTACAGATACTTCGAGATTGCGTCTGGAATTATCTGAGGGACAATGTTCCTGCTCCTGCTCTGTTCACAAGAGATGCAAATGGAAACATGTGGCGGGACATCTTGACTTCTCGACCTTCGAAGCAGTACACTGAAACCTTGAGGCTCGTCATGCTGGACAACGTGTCCAGTCTAGGACCCCTCTACTACACTCTATTTGTAAAGGATTCTGAAAATAACGATGGCATCAGGACTATGCACCCCTGACATTCCGATCCAGAATGAGGAGCATTCAAATCACGTAAAGCTAAGGTTCCAAAGAAAGAACCAGTCAGCATGGTATGTTTCCCTACATGGAAACATAATCTCTGAAAGAAACCTCGGATAGGTAACAATTATTTATCGATTGATCTCATGGAATCGGGAAGAGAACTACTTTAGAACTACTTTATCCTGGTTGGATTTTCTTGGTTGACATCTTGGATGATTTAGTGGTTAAACTCTACTCAAGGACATACATACACATAATGATTATATTCCGAATTTATTCCATCACGCCAATCAAAAATATACATTTTTTGACTTATACGAAATTATACATTTTTTACTTTTATGCTCAAGTACAATTATTATTCCCTCTTGTCACATCCAATTTATACGCTGTTGGATTATTACATTTTTACCATTTTATTTATTCTCTTTAAAAACAAAGATACAACCCTCAGCCTGACCATCTTAGTTACCAGTTTTTTTTTCTCCCTGTGACTTATTTATTCCGACTGAATATTACTATAGGTACATTTCATCTTGCAATATTTTATCTCATAATAATTAATCTCACCCCAAGGTAGGTTTTCAGCAAAACCTATCCTGTGTTTGAAATGGGATCAGTCAGTTAATTGGTTTCCCTTGCACTTGAACTATTTGTGCTGCACAATCAAGTACAGTGGTTTGCTACGCATGTGGCGCCGGAGTTCCCCTTCGTTGTTAAAAACGTTGAGCACCTCCAGGTACTCGAGTTCGTGCGTCCTTGGCAATAGTTTCGTTGACAAGCGGCGGCTACTGATAGGAGCAAGTGCACCCCTAGCCAATAAACTAAAATAATAACCAAATTCTCCCATCCCACTTGAAGAGAAAGTTGGCTATTGACCAAAAAACAGGATTTTACTATTTGAATCGACGCGCAAAACATCATTGGGTACCTGGGGGGAAGTACCTACCTGACCAATCAGAAGCGCCCTCGAGCAACTGCTCATGTCCCCCTCTCTTGCCTCATATTTCCCATGACAAATTTTCGGTTTTAATATGGCGAGCCTATGAGATTGACCAATTAGAGAGCACAAAAAGTCTTTAATTACGTATTATAATTGCTTCAAGGGCACACCAGCAGCACAGGTAACACGAGTTGAGTGAGGTTAACAACAAGAAGACAGGTTATTCCGCGGTAGTTCCAAAATCGTTCACTGTGCAGAAATCAGAACTTTCCTAGCAGTTCTGATGAATTCCTGAACTGTCAGAACGCGCACTGCAAACGAAGCTCTTGTTTGAAGTCAAGAGTCATCCCTAGGTATTTGATTTGATCTCTACATCTAGGTCACTTTACAATAAACTGCTTATACGATATAAGAGCAGAATCTGATTCTTCGACCTACTTGCACCTACGGGATCCAACTGTGGGGCTCTGGCAAAAAGTCTAATATCAAAAGAATTACTGAGAAGCATATTAGGCACCCCATGATAAATGCGAAATGATGATATCTGAGGGTAGTCAGTGACGGTTCCTCCTCTGAAACTAAGGGGTGCACATAGATCAAGAGGGGCTATCGCGAAGGGGACAGGAGTGGTGCTTTTCTCAGCCAAATACAAGTTTCAGCGATCTGCAAATGGGATAAATCTTGTAAACTTTCTCATCTTCACATTACAAACGCGACTAAATACATACTCCTACAATAGACATGAAAAATGTTCTCTAATGGAAAACGAAATTCTGAAATACCTAATCATTAACTTCACCAGTTTGAGGAACTCAACAGAATTATTCTTCGTCGAAAAAAAAGAGGATGGCTAACTGGTAAATTATTAAACTAAAATTCCACATTCCACGCGGCAGGCCCTTTCTGGACATCACTAGTCAGTGGAACTTCCATTATTAGGAAACTTTTTATTTGGCATTGTTTATTTACATTAAGCCATGCTTTTACAAAAATGTATCTTAAATTAATTTACAAATAATATAATTTACATCTGCATAATATAATAAATCAAATTTTCCTTATAAAAATACATTGAACTGGATAATAACATCTGTGATCTGGTTATAATAATATATAAAATTTCCTAATAAAAGTGGATTACTTAGGGTAAATTAAATCCGTATTCCGGTCTCATTTATAAAATTTATAATTTATATTTAATGTACAAAGGTCCTCCCACACTTCCCCATTTTCTCTCCTAAGTAAGGTCTGGTAATTGAATGGGTTTGCGTTGATATTTTCATGTACCTACCTTTTTAACATAACATCTCTGGCGTCATTGAATATCGGACAACTCATAGGTGTTCCAGATCCACGGTACAAAATTAATTTTGGGATTTATATCTTTATAAAATTTACCCTTGTTCCCTTGCGCTCAAAAAGCTTTTGCCAGCTTGCACGAGTTTCACGTTTTGAAATAGCATAATATTCCTCTTTTGGCAGATCCGGGTTCATTGTTTCCCCTCCATGCGCAGCGTTTTTCGCTGCCTGATCTACTCGTTCATTATAAATTAACCCAACGTGAGACTTGACCCACACGAATTCAACATGTATCCCAGCGATCCTGCAACTGTTGACTGACTTCACTACCTCAACAATGAGATGGTTTTTGAATTTAGCGAGGTAAGGGGAGGAAAGGGTTTGTAAGGTGCTGAGGGAGTCTGTGCATATTATGGCATTTTGACTTGAAGGTTGAGCTGGCAAAAGGAGAAGTTTTAGAGCTTGAATTATTGCAATCACCTCAGACGTATAACTACTAGTTTCCTGTGGCAGCTTGAAGCTCAAGACTATCCCGGAGGTCACATCCAAAACTGCCGAACCCACCAAAACCCCTATTTTTGAACCGTCTGTGAACACTAATTTATAGTTCTGCCATCTGTTCTCGATGTAATCCATGAATTCAGCATTTATTTCTATATTATTACCACGTGATTGAAACCGTTGGAAATGTATTGGAGTAAACAGTACCGGATACTCGATGGAAAATATTGGGCGGGGGTTATTAATTTCAATATGACTAGGTACATCTTGTCGACATATGCAGAAAACTTGTACCTAAAGGAGGTATTATTTTATTAATCCAGTTACTATTGAAAGCAACTGTGTGAGCAAGCTCCGTTATGGCATGCAATGGAGCACCATTGAAAGATAATTGGCGAATGATGTACTTGTCAGCTAGGAACTGTCTCCTCAGGTTCAATGGCATTTCACACGATTCTGCAAGTATAGTATCTATAGGCGTAGACAATAGGTACCCCATGCATAGTCTGATACATTTATTCTGAAGAGTGGATAATGCTTTGAGATTCGTGATAGCTGCTTGTCCATAAAACATAGACCCATAGTCCATTATGGCTCGAATGGTGGATCGGTAAAACAGCAAGGAAATCATAGGATCAGCTCCCCAGTTGTTATTTGTTATCATTTTCAATACGTTCAGATATTTTTCACATTTTCCAATTAAATTTGGTTTTATTAAAAACCCGTTTTTAAAAAGATATTAAATTTTATTTACAACAAACGCACAAACAATCGGAATGCTACACAACTGAACTGTATGAGCAACGAGCGAAGACTGACAATGATAGTCTGGGCTCGAGGGTATTTATGGTTTCTTCATGACAAAGAGAGTCATTGATGAAAGGTGAGTGGGTGGCGAGCGACAGCGAGCCGCCGCTGAGCTCGGTCGAAAGGTGCTGATCTGGCGACTGGTGACTCATATCCAGTCGCTGGCGATGAATGGGTTGCGTTGTTCTCACTGCTATAACTCCTCCCGCCTTAGAGTGGAACATGGGGGTGACTCATACTGAACGATGAGTCATTTCCTGTTGCACTGGTGGTTGAAACAGAAACTGCAAAGGAGAACTCGTTGGTTGCGGGTTAGCAATTTTGCGTTTTTTCAAAACAATATAAAGTCCGATTATAATTACTATAAGGATTAGTACATATGTTGGAGTAACTAATAAGTGGAGGTAATCATAATCATAATCAACATTTGAGTCAGGCGTTAGGAATGGCCAATGTTCATTAAATTTTGGGAATGATGAGTAATCCTTTAAATTTAGTTTTAAGGGGCGAATTTCGGTCTTAGTTATTTCATTAGAGGGTATGAGCGGTATTCGCAGTGTCCCTTGAATTGACATTGTACTTCTGATGGGTTCGTTATTGATGAAAATTTCGTCTGTGGAAGGTTGAATTATCCACGTACCTTTGATACGTGTCAAGGTATTTCCTTTGTCACTCTTGCTTTCAATTATGGTTTCGTTTTGAGAAGTTACGATGATGTGACCTGTTTCTGGTATGGGTAAGTAGAACGGGTCTCTGATCAAGATACTGGTGAATTGACATTCTGATAGGGAGTTGAATTTGATTACGTTTTGGGAACAATTGGATATTCCTGCAGTACATAATTGTTCATATTTACAATAATATTGATTATCATTCTTGTAACATTTATCGTTATTATCATATAGAATATTATAATTCTTATCTACTAGTACATATTTTGATGTGGGTATAATAGTTACATAGTCGGTACCTTGCGGAATGGGCACAGGTTGCAAAAGGTACAGTTGAAGGTTCAAGTCTTTATAGACTGGTAGGTTTACAATATATATTATTTCGTCTTCGTGCAGGGAGCAGGTCAATTTAGAGTTGAGTTCATATTCTACTAAATTGTTGAATAATTTCAATTTACTCTTTTTGTTTTCTTCCTTTATTTTTTGGAGTTCTAATTCTAGAGTTTGAAGGGGTATTACGCTCGGGTGCGTGATGCCTAATTTGCAAAAGGTGAGAGACGTTTCTATTTCTCTCAATTGGTCGTTAATAGAATTGGCATTTAGTACCATTTGAGCTGCGGCTTCGCGCAAGTAGGCTGATTGGCCATTTATTGAGGATTGGTTGTTGGAATACAATTTGGATAATTTAATTTTTATTTCTTGGTTATTTTGATTTAGTGTAGCTATAGTTTCGTTATATCTCTGAATTAAGTCTATTACGAGGTGGTGTTCTTTATTTAATTGGTCCGAATTTTTCGCGTTTCCGTCCTTTAACTTTTTGATAAGTTTGTCATATTTTATTCTGTCGTCGTCATTAAGGTTACCAGTTATGAATTTAACAATTGAGCCGAGACCATTTATAAGGCCTCTTTTGGTGCGTCGTTTTGATGTGATGTTATTTCTTGGTCGAAGGTTTGTAATTTTCTCATTTGCGACGTGTAGTATAGAGTTGATTGTTTGTATGTGTTCTTGGAGGGCTGGTGATAATTTTGTAGTTTTTAGGTTATCTTTAAATTTTTGGAATGTGGTTGAAAGTTCTTCGAATGGGGAGAATACGTCTTTTAGGTCATATTGAATGATAAGTAAGTGTTCGTCTGTTTCTACGTAGGCAGGTCCGAGGTTGATAGGGAGTAGTCCTCCACTACTTCCAACGTTCAGGATTTCAGCGGCGAAGGCGCTTGAAATGGATCTGCAAAGAGGGTCAAGAATTAAATTGTTCTAACTGTTTTAGTAGGACATTATTGTAAATTTCTTCACGTAATTTAGGGATAAAATGTAGGGGTTTCCCTTGAGATAGTAAGTCTGCGTATTTGCATACAAATAATCCGCAGTCGGACATGTTAGTCTGTCTGGGGATAGAGGAAATTGTGTTTAGTGTCCATTCGTTACGTTCTAATAATTCTCCGTATTTGTCTTTCCAGTCTTCCTTGAGGTATTCGAATACTGTTTCTAAAATGGAATCGCCATTATATCCTAAGGAGTCGTAGTACTCTATAGTTTTTAATTTAGGTCTGACTGCCACTAATCTCCAATGAGCGGTCTCGTGAACTGGGATTAGAATTAACTCTTTGTCTCTGAGATTAGCCTTTTTTGAGTGATTTCTCACGCGGTTGTAACTTTTAAGGTACGATGTGTACAGGAAGGTATGGAACGCATAGGTACGAGGGAGTTTTTTGTTATCTTCATTTCTCAAGTTGATCAGTTCCATATAGGCGTTTATGACTTGGTCGTTTAACCAGTTTGTACCCTTGATAGAATTAATATCGTCTTCCGTCAGAGTTAACCGTAGTTTTCTTTCGGTTTTCTGTTCACTAGCTTTGTTTTCGATTAGTTGGTCATTTACCTCTTCGGGGTCATCTATTATTTCTGTGTCTGAATCTGTTTTTAGGGCTCTTGGTCTTTTCACATTTTTCAGGTGTATTTTAGAACGTGTGTTATGGTGTCGGGGTTGGATTTCTGCTGTCTTCCTATTGAGGTCTTGGGTTATCATAGTTTCCTTATTGTATCTTCGTTTGGTTTTGTCTTGTATCTGTTTTGTTTCTATGAATACTTCTCTTGGGATATCAGGCATTGTGGTTTCTCTTTTCTCGTTTAGTTTGTTAATGTTTTTCTCTTTCTCCATTGTTTGTTTGTCGTGTAAAATTTGGTATAGTTTGTCCATTTTCGTTTTATGTTCTGAGATGTACATGTTTGTTAATTTTGTTTCTATTTCGGGGGGAATAGGAGTTTTTGAACCAAATGTTCCATTGATTATTTCGTACGGCGTGATGCCTGTGCTAGAGTGAATACTATTGTTATAAGAGATTAATTTGAATTTTTCTCTTATCGGAGTGGTTTTAAATTCATTGCTTTCTGACATTGTTCGGATAATTTCAATAATGGTGGAATGAAATCTTTCAATCGGGGAGTTAGAGTTAGGGTTCTGTGTACATGTGTAGTGGATGGCAATATTTTGAACCTTTAGGAACTCCTTTACGAGTGATGAGCTAAACTCGTTCCCATTGTCCATGATTATTTCTGAAGGGTTACCGTGATGTGATATGAAGGTTAAGAGTTTCTTTGTGATCTCTATGTTATTTAGTGATTTGAGGGGGTATGCCTGAGCATATTTTGAAAATTTATCTATAATTGTTAAGAATTTTTGTCTTTCGATAGTTAAGGTGTCTATGTGAACTGTCTCAAAGGGTTTTGTCGGAGTATGGGTGATGTTGAATGCTGGTTTTAGTGGTTTCCTTTCGTACTTGCACTTCAGACAAAGTTCGCATCTGTTTATGATATTGGTTATATTTTCCTTTAAGTTTGGCCAAAAGTAGTGTCTTTTTATTTGTTGGTACGTTTCATTTATTCCCCGGTGGAATCTTTCTGTTCTGTGATTGTACAAGATTATGTTCGTTTGATCTTCTAGATCTTCAACGTCCAATAGCTTTTCTGTATATTTGACGAATTTTATTTCTGAATTTTTGAATTTTTTCATGAGTATCGTTGAAATTAGAGCGTAAATGTCTGTTTCGAAGTATAGTCCGTAGGATACTTTGGGTGTTATGTGTTCGATTAAGAATTTTGTTATTTCATTTTCTAAGTTTCGTTGAGGGAATTTTACTGTAGTACGGGTTTTTTCGTTTTGGAATAATTTTTCGATTTTTATGTCAGTATTAAAATGTTCTCCTACTTGGATTATTATTTGATTTTTGCAATGGTTTATGGCTTCATTTTTTATTGGGATCAGAGCGGTATCTTTTCCTTCTTTGTCAGAATGTACAGTTCCTTTGTCTGTTTCGTCTTGGTCGAAGTTTACTATGAGAGAGGGTGTAATTTCTTTAGGTTTCGGTGTTACTTCTTTTACGTGTACTTCGATTCTAGAAAGTGCGTCCGCGTTTTGATTATGTTTTCCCTTTTTGTATTTAATTTCGAAATCAAACTCTTCCAGCCTGAGTTTCCAGCGGAAAAGTTTAGAATTTGGTTCCTTCAGGGAGTGAAGCCATTGGAGAGGCTGATGGTCAGTTTCTAACGTGAATTTTCGGCCATATAGGTAGGGTCGAAAGTACTGACAGGCCCAAACACATGCGAGGAGCTCTCGTTCAATCGTGGAAAGTTTCCTTTCTGTATCATTGAGAGTGCGGCTAGCATATGCGACTGGATGCGTCTCTCCGTCAAATTTTTGTGATAGGACGGCGCCAAGGGCAACTCCTGAGGCGTCTGTGTTAAGTAGGAATGGTTTCTCGAAATCGGGGTATTTTAGGACTGGATCATTTGTTAGAAGGGTTTTACATTGTTCAAAACATTTTATGTATTCTGGATCAGTGATGACTATCTTGTTTCCTTTCTTTAATCGTGTAGTTAGTGGTTTTGTGAATTCTGCCAGATTTTTGATAAACTTCCTGTAATACGACAATAGTCCTAGGAAACCTTTTAATTCTTTGTTGGTTTTTGGGATTGGAAATTTTTGTATTGCTTCTATTTTTTTTGGGTTCGGTTTTATTCCTTCTTCGGTAATTTGGTGCCCTAAAAATGCCACTTCTTTCCTTAAGAACTCGGTCTTATCTAATTGGACCTTAAGGTTCGCTTGGCGGAGTCTTTCAAAGATGGTTCTCAATCTTACCATATGTTCTTGTAGGCTGGATGAGAAGACTGATGTCATCCATATACACCGCGCATATTTCGTTTTGGACTCCTCGAAGGCAATTGTCCATTAAACGTTGAAATGTGCTAGGGGCATTTTTTAGTCCAAATGGCATTTTCTTGAATTCCCATTTCCCGTGTTCAGAGCTGAATGCGGTTTTAGGGATACTTGCCTTGTCCATGTTGACTTGCCAGAATCCGGAAGTGAGATCTAATGTTGTAAAATATTTGCACTTCCCCAATTTTGATAAAATGTCTTCTATGTTAGGTAGGTTGTAGCGGTCGTCTAGCGTTTTATTGTTAAGGGCTCTGTAGTCTATGACAATTCGAAATTTTTTCTTCCCGGATGCGTCGTCTTTCTTAGGGACTATCCAAAGGGGAGAGTTATAGGGGGAGTTAGATGGTTGTATGATGTCATTGTCTAACATTTTTTGGATTTGGTTCTTTACTTCGGATTTATAGACTTCAGGGTATCTGTACGACTTGGAATAAACCGGAATCTCGTCTGTTGTACGTATTTCGTGTGTGGTCATGTTAGTCGTGCTTAACGGTTCATTTTCGTCGTAAAATACGTCAGGGTATTCTTTCAAGAGTTTGTGTAGTTCGGATCTTTCTTCGTGATTTAAGTGTTCTTGTCGAATGTTGGGAATGATTCGTTTCATTTTTCGTGTTAAGTTAATATTGTTAATTACCAATTTTTTTCTTGTTTTGTCTGTGTTATTTTCGGTTGCAAGCATTTCGTTGGATATTGGTTCGGCGGAGTTTAGAGATTTCACATTGAATGTAAGGGGGGTATCTGATGTGTTGATTGCGATGCATCTAGCGATATGGTTCTTTACCTTGACCAAACAATTAGGGATTTCAATTGGTCCTATTTTCTTGTGGTTGATTATAGCTGTTCCATTTTCGATATTAGTAAGGTGGATTTCAATCTGTTTTCCTGATCTAGGGGGAATTTTGTATTTTTTAATCGGTATGTTGGTCTGTGTAATTGAATTGTGAGCTGTTTTGTTTTTCAGAGGTGTGTTCATTTTTCTTGTTGGTTTTTGAGGAACGCTATGGTGTTTGAGCGGAATGATTATGTCTCATATTGTAATGGTGTTTCTTTTTAGATTAAGAATTGCTCCAAGTTTCTCTAAATTGTCCCATCCTAAAAGAAAGTCAAAATTTGCATGGAAATTGAAGACGTAAAATTTGCAAGGAATAATATTCTTAGTGCTAGGGTTAATAAAGTCACTGTCTATTTTTATACTATGGGTGCCGTTAGTGTAGCCATGTGATGAAGTCACTGAGAATCGGTCCTGTTTCATGAAGGTCTTGAAATGTTCGTGTGCGATGTTGTCGCGAACGAAGCTGCTGGATGATCCGGTATCTATTAGTACCTTGAAGTTGTTATGGGTGGTAAGGTACGGAAGTCGGATCGAAGTACCGAGGTGATTCAGGTTAAGTCTTGGTATTCGTCTTCCTTGTCTAAAAAATAGTCATTGGTTTCTTCCTCTTCTTCCTCCTCTTGTTCGACGTGGTCTTCTTGATCGTCTTGTTCTTTCGAATTGAGTTCGTGATTCAATGTCGTTTGGTATGACATTGTATCTTTGTTCCGGAGGTGGTAAGGAATAAATGGTGTGTTTGGTTTTTGGAATGTTTTTTGCTGTTGTGGTGGAGAAAACGGTTTTTTGTAGGGACCTTCTTGTTTGTTTGATGGTCCCGGGTTGTTGTTGGATGGCCCTGGCTTATTAAATGGTTTGTAAACCTTGCCTTGTTCATTTCGCACGAAGGGCCTAGGTGATGGGGTATAGGTTGTCGGATTGGGTTTAAAGCTTCTCTGTTTCTCCAGATGCTTTTTCCTAAGGTTAGGAAATTGATACTCGTTCGTGAGTATTCGGACAGCGTCATTTAGGTCAGTTGGACCTTTGGTGATCAATAGTCTGCCTATTTCCTCGTTTAATCCCATTAAGAATCCTCGTAGTGCGACTCTCTCCATTAGTTTAAGAGTTGTGGTCGTGTAGGGGTCTACGGAATTATTTAATTTCGCTACGAGTAGCGTGAACATCTTTTGAACCCTTGTATGAAATTCGAAAGGGTTTTCATTACTCCTTTGTTGGAGTTTTCCTAATTCTAGGATTAAATGTTCTTCGTCTCTCTTGTCATCAAAATTGGCAATTAGGGCCGATTTGATTTCATCCCACGTGTTCAATGGGGAGTTGAAGATGCCAACAGCCGCCTTGCCCTTGATTTTAGCCCTTATGTTATTAAGGATGCTTTTATTCGTGTAGCAATTGGGATTTGCATGGTCGAAGAAATGGTTGATTAATTCCTGGCATCTTTCTAGGAATTGCGCAAGAATCTCAGGTTCGCCTGTGAAATCAGGGATGCCACTGTAATCTGTTTTATCGGGTTTCCCATTTTGATGGGACGCTGAGGGTCTTACAGCAGCAACCAATTGCTGGAATTGTTCTGGCGTTGTATAGGTGTAGGGAAAACTTCACTTAGTTTTCAATTAACTACCTATTAATTCATAGGGCTGGCGGTGATTTTAATTCGAAGGACCGTTTATAATTTGGGAAATTGAATGATCAAACAAATAAGACGAAGTGTGAAAAGACCAATGAAAACTTGTATTGGGAAAAATAAATAGAAAAGTTCTTCTGCAGATAAATTAATGTTGGCAACTTAAATGTGGTAAAAAAAGGTAAAAGTAATAAAGTTCTGGTTGAAAGATGAAAGGGAACAACGCTGCTGACGGTCTCGTTGGGGCCCGAAGATAATGGAAGTAATTAAAAAACTGGAATAATCTCACCAGTTGTTGACTTCCTCGGAGATGAAAATGGTACAGGTGAAGATGATGAGTGATGATGATTTTGATGAGGATGAGGAGCGATTAAACCCGGGATAACTTTGGTTTTTGCGCACTTTTCGGGAACCATGTGGTGATCACACACGAACAAAACGGTTTATATCCAGTTGGGACAAAGCTGGTTCCGATGATGGAACAAGACTGGTTTGGTCCGGGAAGAGATGGGATGAGAAGTCCACAGCGATAGAGCGAAAGAGTCTATTTGAAGGTCGCGTTGAGTCCAACAGGAGAAATGATAAGTGACAGAAATTTCCTAACAACTACTTACTCAAACATACCGCCCATCGAAATTTCGGATTCTACAATAGTTTTATACTGAAGGTTCAGGATTAGGTTGGATGATGACATTGAGAGGTATCAGGTTGGCAGATGCTCGCTTGAGGGTGCTAGTGGGAGTTTTCAGTGTGACTACTCGTACTGCTCCGTCTTGCCCAGGATGGATGTCATGAACTCTGGCAAGAGGCCACTGAAGAGGTGGAGTGTCTCCATCCTTAACGAGTACCAGGTCTCCTATTTGAAGATTGGGGCATTTCTTGGTCCACTTCTGCCGTTGTTGAAGGCTCTGGAGATAGTCTCTAGTCCAGCTAGTCCAAAAACTCTGGGTTCTTTGCCTCAAGAATTGCCATCGGGACAATCGATTTTCAGGAAGAATAGAAAAATCGGGCTCTGGTAGTTGATTTATTGGCTTCCCAATAAGTAGATGAGCTGGAGTGATGGGTTGTGGATCGTTGGGATCGGAGGATAGTGGCAGTAGTGGACGAGAGTTCAAGATTCCCTCTATTTTTGTTACAAGAACAGTGAGTTCTCGTTCAGTGAAGCGTTGATTTCCCAGTGTCTTGAAGAGATGTGTTTTCATCGACTTAACCCCAGCCTCCCAAAGTCCTCCAAAATGTGGGGAGCGAGGGGGATTAAAAGACCACTGAATGAGTTTAGGAGCACAGTGTGAAGTGATGCTATTTTGGGTTAATGGATCCTTCAGCCAGCACTGAACTTCCTTGAGGTAATTGGCGGCACCTTGGAAATTCGTCCCGCAGTCGGAGAATACGCGGGCAGGTATTCCATGGCGTGCGATGAAGCAATCCAGAGCGTCTAAGAAGGCTTCAGTGGACAAATTTGGGACTACTTCTAAATGAAGTGCCTTGGTTGAAAAGCAGATGAACAGGCTCACATATGACTTATGTGTTGGGGAGTTACGGCGAGACGAGTCTTTGCAGAGAAAAGGACCGGCAAAATCCACTCCGGTATGATGAAACGGGACACCTTGAGCGAATCTTGAGGCTGGAAGATTCCCCATATAAGGTGTAAGATGAGATTTTTGAGAAACGGTGACAAGTTAGGCACTTAGTCTTTATGAGTTTGATCAAAGATATTGCTCTGGGAATCCAATATCTTTGTTGAATGTATGCGTGGAGTGCTTGCTGTCCCGGATGCATGTACGTACGATGATAATATAATACAAGTAATTTGGTGAAATGTGCTTCACGGGGTAACAGTAGTGGATGCTTTTGTTGAAATGGTAAACTGGATAGCAGCAACCTTCCGCCCACCCTGAGTAATCCGTCGGAATCCTCAAAAACATTCAAGCTAGCGAAAAGATCTTGAATTTTCTGATTAGCTCTGTCCGCAAAATAATGCCTTTGGAGAAATGCTATGCACTTGAGGTTGGCGTCGGAGAATTCTAATGAATTGATAGGGCCCGTTCGTCTATGCTCCTTATTGTTTTCTTGGCAGTTCCCTTTAAATCGGAATATATACCCTACTACCTGGATCAGTTTGGTATAAGAGGAGAATTTTTCGCTCAGATGGACGAAGAAATCTTGACGGTGGATGAATAGAGAGATTGCGGAGGACTTGACTTCAGGCAACTGAATCGGGTCCCGCGGAGAAGATGGCCAATCTGGTCCAGGGAGAGCTAACCAGGGAGGTCCCGCCCACCATAGGGTGTTCCCGACCAACTGTTGAGGGAAAATACCTCGAGATCCGCAGTCCGCAGGGTTGTCAATGGACGAGACATGATGCCACCAATCCAAATTAGTTTTGTCTAAGATGTTAGTGACACGATGAGCGACGAATATCTTCAAACGATCAGGAGGAGTGTGGAGCCAACCGAGTACCACTTGCGAGTCAGTAAAGAAGTAGCGCTCAGTTATGGTGTTTTTAGAAATGCCCCGATTGAATGGTATAAACGAGCTAACAATAAGGCACCACACAGTTCAAGTCGTGGTATTGTAATAGTTTTTATAGGGGCCAATTTAGTTTTGGCCTTCAGAAGGAAGGTTTGGAAAACATTTCCGCATTGAACTCGGAGGTATATGGCCGCACAGTATCCCAACTGCGAAGCGTCGCAGAATCCCACAACAGAAGAGAATGATGATGAGAGAAGTTCTAGATAACGAGGAATAGTGATGAGTGAAAGGGAGGATAGCTCGCTCGTAAATCTAGTCCAACGCTCTTTAATATCGGGTGAAACGCATTCATCCCAATCCTTTCCTGATTTCCAAACGTCCTGCATAATAGTTTTAGCATAGAATATCACTGGTGCTAGGTAACCCAGTGGGTCATATATTCTAGCTATCAATGATAGGATAGAACGTTTAGTAGGCTGTGACTCGGTAATTTGTACGGAATATGAAAATACATCCGATTGTGGGTCCCATTGTATACCCAAAATTTTAGTACCCATGGGTTGCTCAGAGGAAATAGGTACCGGTAGGGTTGATGATTCCCTCACGTCTTCGAGAAGTTCTGGAGAGTTACTGCACCATTTGCTGAGCGCAAAACCTCCTTTAGAAAGTAGTTCAATGAGTTGTGCTTTCAGGGACAGTGCGTCCTTTAAGTTTGACGCTCCTGCAGCGATATCATCCATATACGATGCATTTATTAAGGAGGATGACGCTTCGGGAAAAACGCTACCTTCGTCCAAAACCAGCTGGCGCAAGGTACGCAGAGCGAGGAACGGCGAGGAGGAAAGGCCATATGTGACTGTCGTCAGTTGAAACTCCTGAACGGGTTGATCAGGACTTGAGCGCCAAAGTATGTGCTGATATTTTCTATCAGCTTCGTTTATTTTAATTTGCCTATACATTTTCACGATGTCTGTGATGAAGACAATTTTATGAAGGCGAAAATTGAGTAGAACAATGCAAACGTCGTTTTGAAGTTTGGGTCCTACGTGAAGTTTGTCATTCAAGGCACCCTTTGAGGTACGAGCCGAAGCGTCAAATACAACTCGCAGCTTTCCTGCAGTGTCACCCGACTTATAAACACCATGATGAGGTATTATGTATTTACCAGGCTCAGGACATGGTACCATGTGACCCAATGAAAGGTATTCATTTAAAAATGCATGATACTGAAGTTTATAGGATTCATTTCGTACGAGTTTGCTCTCCAAGTTATATAGCCGTGATAAGGCTTGAGACTTAGACGGTCCCAAGAACGGAGCTTCATCTTTGAAGGGGAGTGAAACTACGTACTGCCCATTGGACAAACGTCGATGAGTTCGCACGTAATGATCTTCACAGAATTGATCAGCTGGTGAAAGGATTTGTGCTGTGGGGTTAACTTCTTCTACTTCCCAAAAGCGTTTCATGGTAGCTTCCAAGTTAGTGGTGAAATATGAGACTCCATGAGAAGATGCTCCAACGGAATTTTCATGAAATTCGGATAAATATCGACCGATGATTACCATACCAAAGACCGTTTTCAGAAGGGAAGGATGATTTGGATATGGGGTGACAGGACCACCAGTGATGACATCGGTAAACACATCTGCTCCAAGCAGCATATCAATAGGTCTGGATTGCCAAAAGGTGGGATCAGCTAGATCATGTTGCAAATATTTGTTCCAAACTACCTTAGGTAGGGAAGTTTGGGGAAGATGAGACGTGATGCTGGGAATTACCGCTGCGGTTGTTGAAATGCTAGGTTTCCCCGAAAGTTTTGCTGAAAGTACGCAACGCACTTTTCCTTGAGTAGTGAGTACTTTGGTCTGCCCAATGCCAGCAACTGATTTTGTGTAAGGTGAGAGAAGTAATCCTAAACGCTCAACACATGCGCTCGTGATAAAAGAATCTTGACTTCCAGAGTCAAGAACAAGTCGTATGATCTGAAACGAACCATTTGAATCTCTGATTTTAGCTTCAGCGGTTCCTAAAAGTACTTCGGGATGATGAGTGGAAGCAACTGAAGCAAAGGATTTTCTTGAGGGAGATTCGAGGGATGTTTCCTTGGGTGATGTCTCAAGGTGTAAGCTACTGTGATGTTTGCCTTGGCATAATCTGCAACGCGTACTGGATGAACAAACACGAGTTTTATGTGAAGGATGAAGACAATTTCGACACCCTCGGAAGTTTCGCAAAAGGTTTAGGCGTTCCTCCGCTGATGCTGATTCAAATTTTGGACAGTACTTCAGAATATGGTCTTCTGTACATACAAAGCATTGTGGAAATCTGCTATGAGTAATTTTGTTCGATGAGGAAGGAGATGGATTTTGTGATGAGACCTTGTCATCCTTATTTTCTGATGAATTGGTGAAAAATGATGACTTGACATTGAAATTTCCTTTTGGTTGAAACTTAGCGGGAGTTTGAGGGGCTGGTGTTCTCGATAAATCGGCAACTTTCGTCTCAGGAATCAATAAAAGAGCTTGGTGACGCTCCTGAACAAACTTGAGCAGGGTTTCGATTTTCGGGAACTCAGTTGTTGAGTGTTGATATTCAAAAGCTTCCCGAGTGGATCGGTCGAGGCCCCTGATAGCTAGTTCAAACAAAATATATTCAAAACCATCGGTAATTTTCAAATTTTTTAATGATGTAACATTCTCGCCCACAACCGACAAAAAATGGTTAAGTGAACTTCGTGCAGATTTGACAGGCAATGGTTTGAAATTCAAAATGTGGTCAATATAGTTTGAGGCGAGCTGACGTTTATTATTATAGAATTTCATCAACATTTCCCATGCTTGCTGATAATTATCCTGCACAAACTCAATAGATTTCAATTGTGCCAAGGCTGGGCCGCTAAGTAAGCCAACTAAAAAATGGTATTTTTCGATCGGCGATATATTGTCGTCATTATGAACTAAAGACTCGAAAGAGTCCCGGAACAGAGGCCAATCGGCTATGCTCTGACCATTAAATTTAGGTAAATTTAATTTCGGTAGGTAAGCACGGTTCGATTGTGTTGATTGATTCAGAGTTATGTTTCCTACTTCGGATTTCTTTACATAGCGTTGATGAAGAGCATGAATTTCATAGTAATACTGTTTCACTTTACTACGTATTTTTTCATGAGTGGCTTCTGGAAACTTAAGAAGTGTACTATCCATCGAAGTCAATATAATCAGCTCGTACCAATGCTGATCAAAATCCGTCATATGTTTTTCTATGGTACAATACATTCCCTGGAACAACGATAAGTTATCTTGGCTCTGTTCCAAGGAAAGTCCTGTGTCACGGATGACTAGTACATCCGAAGCTACTCTTCTTATTTTTTCTCGTAGGATATTATCCTTGACGGAATTCGGAACGTCTGTCATTATGTTCAGCTAGGATTTGAACGCGAAATCCGAGTGGGTCTAGGAGTAAGATTTGATGGTAAGGAATGGCTCAGGGAATCGGTTCGTAACGGGATAATGCTACTAAACCCGCAATGCACGTCTGCTACGCGTATGAAGCAGATTCGCTTTACACGGCGATAACTCAATGGGCGGTAATGCGTTAGATACAGACCCGCAATACCCAACGGCAATGCGTTCAACTACGATTACAATCGATGATTATAACACTGCGATGAAATAATATTATGTACAGAAAATGGCAATCATATAACATGAATAACATAAAAACCTACGGATAAAATGTATACAAAATATGGTTAGAAAAGGTGATGAGACAAAATATGGTTATAAAACATGATGAGACAAAATAGATATAATGATTAAGTAAATCATTATCCGGCTCGATTTAGGATCAATGTATAGGTGTAGGGAAAACTTCACTTAGTTTTCAATTAACTACCTATTAATTCATAGGGCTGGCGGTGATTTTAATTCGAAGGACCGTTTATAATTTGGGAAATTGAATGATCAAACAAATAAGACGAAGTGTGAAAAGACCAATGAAAACTTGTATTGGGAAAAATAAATAGAAAAGTTCTTCTGCAGATAAATTAATGTTGGCAACTTAAATGTGGTAAAAAAAGGTAAAAGTAATAAAGTTCTGGTTGAAAGATGAAAGGGAACAACGCTGCTGACGGTCTCGTTGGGGCCCGAAGATAATGGAAGTAATTAAAAAACTGGAATAATCTCACCAGTTGTTGACTTCCTCGGAGATGAAAATGGTACAGGTGAAGATGATGAGTGATGATGATTTTGATGAGGATGAGGAGCGATTAAACCCGGGATAACTTTGGTTTTTGCGCACTTTTCGGGAACCATGTGGTGATCACACACGAACAAAACGGTTTATATCCAGTTGGGACAAAGCTGGTTCCGATGATGGAACAAGACTGGTTTGGTCCGGGAAGAGATGGGATGAGAAGTCCACAGCGATAGAGCGAAAGAGTCTATTTGAAGGTCGCGTTGAGTCCAACAGGAGAAATGATAAGTGACAGAAATTTCCTAACAACTACTTACTCAAACAGGCGTAATGCCAAGAAATTGTTGTACAATAGGCTGTGTGTCGGGCATATTGGTGGACGAAGTGCTCGGGGTTTGAGCGGTTGGTCTTAAGAGTTCTCTGGGGGTCTGAGCGATCGGTCTCAAGAGTTCTCTAAGAATGTTCGATCTATTAGACGGCGGAGAATAGGGTCGACCGGTTACTCTATTCCTATTTTCAGAGGAGGATTTATCTTTTATCCTACCTTGAAGGGATTGTAGAGCGCTTTTTCTATGGTCTTTTCCCGCCGTTGTGAAAGGTATTAGTAATGTAATACGAGTAAGTACGAAATTTTGTACTTACAGGATCAGTATGAGCATCTCTTGAAGTCTCTTCTGTCCTGATGCGATCTGGTTACGGTCTGGTCACGATCTCAGCCTCAGATCGGGTCGTCTCGTCCGATGGTGCGTGTTGGGTTCGTCTCTCGAAAGAACGCGTTCGTGTTTCGAAGACTTGCTAAGGTTACTCGATCCTTAAACTTTAAAAAGTTCTTAACCGCGAAAAGACACGTTAGTATTTCGGGGGTAATGGACCGGTCCTACCGACTGCGCCAATTAAATTTGGTTTTATTAAAAACCCGTTTTTAAAAAGATATTAAATTTTATTTACAACAAACGCACAAACAATCGGAATGCTACACAACTGAACTGTATGAGCAACGAGCGAAGACTGACAATGATAGTCTGGGCTCGAGGGTATTTATGGTTTCTTCATGACAAAGAGAGTCATTGATGAAAGGTGAGTGGGTGGCGAGCGATAGCGAGCCGCCGCTGAGCTCGGTCGAAAGGTGCTGATCTGGCGACTGGTGACTCATATCCAGTCGCTGCCAGCGACTCGCTGGCGATGAATGGGTTGCGTTGTTCTCACTGCTATAACTTATAGGTATGAGATATGCGTTTTCCAAGTCAGTGTTTTGTCTATCCACAATCCCAGGAATTTGACTTTATGGTCGACCTTGAATGAGTGGCCTGCCAGATCAACATAAGCGTTTAGACCTAAACGTCGTTTACGGGTAAATGGAACGAGCACAGATTTTGCAAATGATATGTCTAACCCTTTACGTTCACACCAGTCAATAAAACCAATCACAAATCTTTCAATTAGTTCCATACCAACCTCTACGCTCTGACATTCAGTAAAAACGCAAATGTCGTCAGCGACTTGAATAATTGAGATACCATCCGGAACAATTGACTCAATATCTGATACGTAAATTGAATACAGAGTGGGTGATAGAATTCCCCCTTGGGCTAGCCCTTTAGAACAGCAACGTGGTCCTAAATACTGATTTCCAATCCTCAAGTATAACTTTCTTTTGCTAGACATATTCACTATGTTTCGTACGTATCGCTGGGAAATACCCATTGTGCTCATCATACAATCAGCAAATAATTTCAAATTTACATTATCATACGCAGCAGCAATGTCAAAAAACATGATTGGAGACACAACAGCGAAAGAAACGAAAGCAAGGCACGAACAAATTAACGCAAGCTAGCAAAATTCTACCCACTGACTTTGAATGCTTGAGAGAGCTATACAACGAACCTCACATAACAATTTTCCTTCACTTCGTTAGTGCATTATCCTGCACTTCTATTCGTTCCAATAAATTTTGCTCGGATAAATATTGATAATGTTGGTAAAATAATCAAAATGAACTTACCGTGACACCCTGGGGAAAGAGGAGGCGCCCATCAGGGCTTGCGGTGGTGAGTCAATTGTTAGGGATGGTTAGAAACTCATTGAAGGTTCAAGAAAACATGTTGAACTAGATCCTTTCGCGCTAAAGCCATTGAAAGTGTGGGGGTCGAATTCGGGACAGTTTCCACTCGTAAGTTATTCCATATTATTACGTGCTCCTTCACCTTTTTCCGTTCAGTATCAAATCAAGGTACCTACTCGCCTTTGGCCATCATACTACTTGTTCAATTTTCCAGAGAACTGCTACAGTTGAAAAAACTATGGGAACACATCAAAGCCCTGAGGAAGGCGTTATTGAATGAAGACCTAGATATATACGTATACAGGGTGGTCCTTAACCCACTGATGGGCGCTTTGACATGTGTCACGTTAGTGGACGCTAGCGGTATTCTGTACTGCACATTCATTTTCCGTCATTTCTCACTACTTATTTATGGGTCTTGAAATCTATTCAATTAATGGGATGGATAGGAGAGAAGTTGATATACGTCAGATCATGAAGATACAGAGCTCTTTATTTTTTCACCCAAATAGATTCTTTCAGCACGCCGAATTAGGCTCTTATTTATCAAAATATAGACAATTTAAAAATGCTAGCCCTGAGGATACTGGTGTCCCAATGAGGTTTCCGTAAAGATACGATGGGATACTGGCGGCGCTATGAGGTTTCCATGAGGATACCACGGGATACTGGCGTGCAATGAGCTTTCCAGGAAGATATAATATATCTTTCTGGAAAGCTCCGTGCAACGCCAATATCCCATGGTATCTTTATGGAAACCTCTTGCGACATCTGAGTTCTATGTATCTGTAGCTATAGGTATACAAATAGCTACAGATATTATTTGAAAAAATTGCAAAACGGCGAACTTTTGAAAAGTAATATTTATTTAATGAAGAAGTACCTAATAGCAATAGTCTCAATAACAAAAATAATAACAATATTTTTTAAGAGAAAAAGTAATATTCCAAAAGTAATCTATACTATATAATATATAGTAAAATATATTATATTATAATAAAATCGTGTCTGTCTGTCTGTTTGTCTCATCATCAATTGAGAACGGCTGAACGTAGAAAGTTGCGGCTGGTACCATTTGACGCAGAATTTATATGGGAAGGTTTATGAAAAATCCGCGTTTAAATCTGTCTATCCGTTGAAAAGCTATGAATGAAATACTACTATAAAACGTGTTATAATCACTTCTATGAGGACGTTTATGCTTATAACTTTTGAACGGTTGAACGTAAATCTGATTGTAAGTAGTCTCTGGATTCAGCTCGACGAGTACTTTCAAGTGGTACTTCAATCAGGATGTTAGTGGGAAGGGGGGGGGGGTCTACAGGCATTCAAAACTACTTGACCAGTTGGAGTGCAACTTTGGGAATTTGTTGTGTGAACATTGAGGAATGTTTCTAAACAGGTAGGGTCGGTCAATAGTATGGGGGGAGGGGGGGGGGGGGTATTACCGGGATTTCAAAACTACTTGACCGATCTGAATGAAACTTAGGGAAAATGTTGAGTGAACGTTGGGGAAGGTTAAAGGGGGTGTCTGTCCTAAAGGGGGTGTCTGTTCTACCGTTGCGAAGCGCGAGTACACAGCTAGTAATTTAAAAACTAAAAGTAAGTAATATAGTATTATATATGTAGATATTACAAAAAATCGAACAACGGCGAACTTTTATTTAGTAATATTTAAAAAGTAATATTTATTTAATGAAGAAGTAATAACAATAGTCTCTACGATTCGTCACCCAATGTGAGAATTCCATTGCAGCAGTTGCTGCAATTTCCAGACCTCGTGGCGTCGTGTTTCTGCGATGAACTTCTTGAACCATTCAAGCTCATTGAGATCGGAGCTGGAGATGCTGGTTGAAGGTGGCATCACATGCGGCGACTGGGCGGTCGAAGGTCGATTGTTTAAGAAACTCCTGTTGGAAGAAAGAAGGGGTTGTTTTGGTCGATTTTTACATTAGGTTTACAAAAGTTTCAAAAGGGATATGCGCAAGAAAATCGATATTAACCTTCAAGTGTATAATATACACATATATTATATGAGTGTGTATATGGGCCACATGTATGATTTTCATGTTGCAGATGGTCATCGTCATATGTCTCCCCCATTTTCTGGACAGGCAATAACGCCGGCAATTTAATTTCAAATGGAAATGATCAAAATGAGAGAGCCACCCAGCTGTGACCCCTGAACTAGTCGCCTTCATACCATTTTGGTTTATTATCTTCGATAATGAAACATTGGAATCGACCTAAGAAAACATTTTTTTTACCCCCCTCAAAATTTGAGGGTTTCAAGATACGTAGATTCAGAAAATCTAATAAAAATAAACCAAAAACCCGCCTTACGCCGTCCGTAGCAAATTTCCCAGTTAGCGTTTTGCTAAAATTACGAAATTTGGTTGACGGGTTCGGATGAACCTCACAATGATCCGAGAAAATTTTCATACTCCTAGCACACCAGATGGGTGTTACGTATCTCCTGAACTCTTGGTATCTACGCCCCAGAAGGTCTCGTCAGACAAGCGAAGTACCACTCGATAAAGGAAACTACACATCTCAATCACTAGCTGAGGGAAACTCAAAGTCCAGTTCTACTGCCCAACAAAATACTAGTAGCTCAATCCAACTCTCTCTGCAGAAAGTTTGAGTTGCACAAACGCCCTCGCTCATCTCCAGGCCGACAAAAGTCCGCACCAGTCCACCAAAGAAACCAGTGTCACCAAAGCTGACCATGGACGAAAATTCCCAACCTGCGCCAAGAACCATCGCAAGTGGTAGAATCATAATCAAGCAGCAAAGACTTTTGGGGAAAAAAGGAGGATGTTATGAAATACTTTGATTACAACTAACCTGGTGACATCACTGCAACGTGACGTCCCACTACTCCACCACTCCTACCTGACGGTAACAGATTCCCAGTCCTCCTCGAATAAATACGGCCCTATGACTCCAAATTTTGACATGGCAAAATGGAATTTTGACAGTGAGTTTTGGGGAGTGGAGAGGTCTCTCGTGAATTTCTCTTAGGTTCCTGTCACACCAATAGCAAAAATATTGTTTGTTGACGGCTCCTCAGAGATGGAAGTGAGTTTCATGCAAATTGAAAGTCACCCTCATTACAGCATCGCCGCTGAGGGCGGCCACCTACCTGAGATAATTTTTAGGGCCTAAGTAATCAAAATGGGGTGATGTATGGAATTTAATAAAACAAATCGCATTCTTCCAAGTACCTCGCACAGTTTTTTAAAAATACCTATACATATATTTCTATTTGAAACTGCACTGATTGTTTTGGCTCACTTGAAATGATTCAAATCTAAAATTTTGCCACTAAACGAAAAATGGATGAAACAAACACAACCAACCAGATAGAGACGATATCATATTATGGGGGTTCTATAGTTTACAGCAAATGCCAAAGGGGTGGTCTCGGCAAGCTGTAGGGGACGAATTCCTTATGAGCGCTAACCCTTCAGGCGCCAAGTTTTTCTGATCATGACAAATGCCTGCAACAAACTTGAAGGGCGGTCACCCTAGTACTTTTGGGGGGTTCTGTTCACCAAATGTCCAAGCATTGCTATAGCGAATTCCCAACTATTGGCTGTCCAGATCTAACACCATTGCTACTTCTTAGAAGATAACAATCACCAAAACTTCAGGTGATTATTATAGGGATTATCCGAGAATTAAATATTTGGGATAATGGTACCTGTCAAGATGCTGCTGAACAGTTGCTGCCCCCATTGACTGCCGTACACGCTCCACTCTGCTGGTTGAAGCTACTGGAGTTGGTTCAGTGCATGGTGGTACTGTTCGGGTCCTGTTGAACATAAATCTTGAATATAATGTACGCTAACCTACTCGGTACTGCAATCGTATTCTCTCGTCATGAAGGTATAGTACCTAATAAAATATAATGCAAATAGTACGCACCTTTTCTTAGGTCTACAGTTGTCAAGTTGCTGCTGAACAGTTGCTGCCCCCATTGACTGCCGTACACGCCCCACTCTGCTGGTTGAAGCTACTGGAGTTGGTTCAGTGCATGGTGGTACTGTTCGGGTCCTGTTGAACATAAATCTTGAATATAATGTACGCTAACCTACTCGGTACTGCAATCGTATTCTCTCGTCATGAAGGTATAGTACCTAATAAAATATAATGCAAATAGTACGCACCTTTTCTTAGGTCTACAGTTGTCAAGTTGCTGCTGAACAGTTGCTGCCCCCATTGACTGCCGTACACGCCCCACTCTGCTGGTTGAAGCTACTGGAGTTGGTTCAGTACATGGCGGTACTGTTCGGGTCCTGTTGAACATAAATCTTGAATATAATGTACGCTAACCTACTCGGTACTGCAATCGTATTCTCTCGTCATGAAGGTATGGTACCTAATAAAATATAATGCGAATAGTACGCACCTTTTCTTAGGTCTACAGTTGTCAAGTTGCTGCTGATCAGTTGCTGCCCCCATTGACTGCCGTACACGCTCCACTCTGCTGGTTGAAGCTACTGGAGTTGGTTCAGTGCATGGCGGTACTGTTCGGGTCCTGTTGAACATAAATCTTGAATATAATGTACGCTAACCTACTCGGTACTGCAATCGTATTCTCTCGTCATGAAGGTATAGTACCTAATAAAATATAATGCGAATAGTACGCACCTTTTCTTAGGTGTACAGTTGTCAAGTTGCTGCTGAACAGTTGCTGCTCCCATTGACTGCCGTACACGCTCCACTGTGCTGGCTGAAGCTACTGGAGTTGGTTCAGTGCATGGCGGTACTGTTTGGGTCCTGTTGAACATAAATCTTGAATTTAATGTACGCTAACCTACTCGGTACTGCAATCGTATTCTCTGAAGGGTTTTATGAATAACACTTCAACTTTATCGGTGAAATAAGTAGATTTATTCGGAGGTGGCGAGACAGTAAGGTTAGGAGATAACCAGCGGGAGGTTACAATGCCTTCCCGATACATCAAATTTGGCGGACTATTCAAATGTGAATGTCGAATTGGCGCATTCCAACAGAACCACTCAAATTTAACATGAACATAAAAATCGAGATCATGACATACCTAAGTCACAAGAAGTCATAAGAGAGCAAAATGTAGAACAACTACCTCATTTAATTGTAATGTGTACATAAAATATATGACTTATGTGAAAAATCAGACTTTCAAACAAAAATTTCAGACTTTCAAAACATCAAACTCACGCACGAATTTATCAAATTTTGGTTTAGCGAGGGGTTTGGTCATTGCGTCGGTGATCATGTCGTCGGTCGGTCGGAATGTGAGTCAATTTGATCTCGTTGGATTTGACGTGCTCTTTTAGAAAATGGTAGCGCAAATCAATGTGTTTTAATTTGTTGCTAAGCTGGATGGTTCCCAAATTATCGCATAAAACTTCAGTTGGCTGGTTATGTTCGCTGAGTTTTTGACATTTTCGCACTTTTTTTCAATGTTACGCGTATAACTCGAAAAGAACGCACCCTACAGAAAATGTCACTTCTTTTTCAAAGAGCATCAAATTCCGCGTTGGAAGGCGTTTCAAATATTGAAATCGTTTCAGCCGTAATCGTCCGTCAAAGATAGGCCATTTTGACCAACTTCGCAGGAAAGTTGACAACCTAACGCCTGTATAGGCGAGAATTATTCTATTATAGTGCTCCGATTGAAAAAATGTCATGTGACCTAAGTTGTCGAAAATCTAATTCTGTATTAGATGTGTTGTGAAAAGAAAAAAAATCGGAGTGTGCCGGACTCAATTTGAAAGTTGAAGAAAATTTGAGGGATTGTTTGGGAAAGGTAGAGGGTATGTTTGCTGAGTTATTGACCACAAGGCCCCTAAGCTCATCACAGGGGGACGAAAAGCGATTTTTTCGGACTGATTAGGTTTTTGCTAATCTATTCAAAACATGTGATTTATCGAAAATCACAGATTGATCCACGTGAAGGAGCATTATATTTCCTTCAACTTTGGAATTGATTCCAACACACCCAGATTTTTTGACAAGGCTCTTCGACTAGAGCTGAAATTTGGCGCTACTAATAATCTATAGATATCTCAGCACTGGAGTGAGCGAATATAAAATTTCAAAGCCTAGAAGTTGAACTTGAGGGTTGTCAACTTGTTAGCAAAGTGGGTCAAAATCGCATATTTTTGACGGAAGATCGCGGCTGAACCGATTTCAATGTTGAAAACGCCACCTAACACGAGATTTGCTGCTCTTTTTAGAAACAAAGTGACATTTTGCGTTCTTTTCGACTTATACTCGAAAAAGTCAAGGCATTTTTTGCCACCCAATAAAGACCTCAAGTTACCCACTACCATCCCCAAACAAACCCTCAAATTTTCATTTACTTTAGAATTGAGTCCGGCTCACCCCGATTTTCTGTACAAGGCTCCTGGACTATTATCGAAATTATGGCTACGTAACTGCTGTAAGCTGACACACCTGTAGCGTGACCAAAAATGGAAAAGTGACTGTGCGTCAGTTACATAAACGCCAACACGGGTACGGGTGACGAAAGGAATAACACTTGTAACAAATAAATGGAAATATATTGAACTCAAGAAATACGAAATATGAAACAAATGAAATATACTCAGCTTGGTGTAACTTAAACTAGAATACGTCTCAAGTGACTGGTACTTGGAACCGTACTTGTCGTGACCGTGCAAGGTCGGTATCAAGTTAGAGTGACGTTAAATGAGGCCAGGGCTGTCCATATGAACAGGTCCCTGGGTGAATAAGCAAATAGAAAGATATGAATGAAAGATTTACAAAGGTAAACGTAACCGTCCTACTTGGGTTACGTGTAGCTTAATGGAGGTGACTCCTATGTGTACTCAACGTCCCTATCTGGCCAGAAAAGGTGTAAATATAACTCACAGTACTGAGATCTTGTAACTGCTAGCACTCGGACGGGCTGTTCTTGCAGTTCACTGTCTGTACGCGTAATGTCACTACTGTCGTCGTAACTGACGCTTCTACTCACAATCACGCTCGGAGGGCGTCTGTAAAACTGAAAGGGATTCACAACTGCTAGCACTCGGACGGGCTATTATCGCAAGGAGAGGTTTTGCTGGACTCTGTTGTTAGCCCTCAGCGCTGGGCTTAAATAGGTCGCTGGAGGGGGAAACGTCTGGAGGCGATCTGTGGTGGGGGTCGCCTGGTAGCCCTCATCCAGTGGCGCTCTTCTGGCGGCCGCGCGGTCTATTAGTCTGACGGCTTACACTCCCCTCCCTCCTGGGAGCCGGCGTCCTCGCCGGTAACCATAGATTCCCCGAAGATTGGTGTTGTCGTCGATCAGTGCCCAAACAAGTGAGTTGAAGCGAGTTAAATTTTAATAGGAAGGCTAAATCAAACAGTTAAGTCGCTAAATTTAGTTACAATTGTTAAATTGTATAAGTATATGCACAAAAGGTAAGTACTTTTTACATTAAATTTGGTTATAATTAACAAATTTTACAAAAAAAATATGCACAAAAGGTAAGTAAAAGATTACAAGAATTACAAGAATTGCAGGTAGCAGAGTAAGATATAAATCAGCAAGTCAAGGTCCCGAGAGTAAGCTACACCAAGCACTAGATAGCTTAATTTCTTAAAATTTTACTAAATTGTAAAGTGGTTCATATATCAAGAAAAAGGGTGTATGTACGTGTAATTAATTACAAAAAGGTGTATGTTAATTAAAAAGGTGAAAAAGGTTAATTAAAAAGGTGGAATTAAAAAAAGGTGTATGTTTGTGTAATTAATTACTAGACAGGTTAAAGGTTACCGTCTTCCTTTTTCCTTCCCCGTAGTCTACGGCGTCCCCTTGGGTAAACAGTGTCCCGTGTAATTAAGTTGTCGCAGCGTTGTATGGCTTTAGGGTTACGCGTCATCGTATGGGTACCCTGTGTCACCGGTTCGTCATATCCATGTATAGGTGTAGAAGTATGCGTCACTGGGTGCGTCACTTGCGTCACCGTCACCACCGGCGTCACCTGTGTCACGGGTATCTGGGGCGTGTAGGTAGTTCTTTGGGTTGGCGTCACCTGGGGCGTCACCGTCGTCACCGGCGTCACCTGTGTCACGGGTATCTGGGGCGTGTAGGTAGTTCTTTGGGTTGGCGTCACCTGGGGCGTCACCGGCGTCACCTGTGTCATGGGTATCCGGGGCGTGTAGGTAGTTCTTTGGGTTGGCGTCACCTGGGGCGTCACCGTCGTCAATGGCGTCACCGTCGTCACCGTCGTCACCGGCGCCACCTGGGGCGTCACCGTCGTCACCGGGGGCGTCACCGCCGTCACCGGGTGCGTTACTTGCGTCATTGGTCCTTGGTAGGGTTGTATCAACTCAGGAGCAAGCGTCACCGGGTGTGTCACTTGCGTCTCTGGCCCACCATGTGTGTGTGTTGGGTCAGAAGTGACCGTCACCGGCACTCTGAGAGAAAAACCTTGAATGGACTCAATAACCGTCGCTAAGCATTCTTCCATCACCTCCTCGTTGGCTGGATCTTGAAAGGTGATGCTTGCTGTTGAGGCTCGTGACTGTGGGCGTCCTCCTATGGCCAATGGTCCAGTTGACACGTTTCGTACCCCAGGTGGATGTGAAATGGGTAGAAGGCTCCGTTTCTTGATACAGTCAATCTCGAGATGTTCGTGTACCCCACAGTAATTGCAGAAGATAGTCTTCTGTGGGTTGTGACTGCAGTCCACGGGGAAGTGTGACATGTCCCCACAAAACATGCACGGGAACCTGGGGTTAGGTCTTGGCGTCTTGGCGTCACGTCGTCCCGTCATTGTCTTCTTTGGGTCCCATGGATCTATCTCCATGACCATAGAACGTATATTCGTCCCCCTGTAATCACTGGCGTCTGAGTGTAACCTGGGCCCGTGGTCAAACAGGCGTGACAGGCGGATCAATGTAGCATTGATTGTGTCCAGTACGTCGGGTGACGAACCGTTCCCCCCGTTCCTCTGAATTCTGGGCATAGTGAAATGTGTGATTTAAAATGAGTGACTGAAGTTATAGGGTTACTGTCCCCCCTGTTGCAAAGTAAGATTGTGTAGTGTAACAAGGAAAATGTGTAATCAAAAATACGTCAAGGAAATGACGGTGTATGATATTCTGTGTGCTTGACTTGTGTGAGTGACTCTGTTGTTGTTTTGCTTTCTTCTCGTCACCTCGTGTTGGCGTAACTGGATTCGTGCCTGGGCTTACCAGACAAAAATCCCACAAGCTGCCACCAATATGTAAGCTGACACACCTGTAGCGTGACCAAAAATGGAAAAGTGACTGTGCGTCAGTTACATAAACGCCAACACGGGTACGGGTGACGAAAGGAATAACACTTGTAACAAATAAATGGAAATATATTGAACTCAAGAAATACGAAATATGAAACAAATGAAATATACTCAGCTTGGTGTAACTTAAACTAGAATACGTCTCAAGTGACTGGTACTTGGAACCGTACTTGTCGTGACCGTGCAAGGTCGGTATCAAGTTAGAGTGACGTTAAATGAGGCCAGGGCTGTCCATATGAACAGGTCCCTGGGTGAATAAGCAAATAGAAAGATATGAATGAAAGATTTACAAAGGTAAACGTAACCGTCCTACTTGGGTTACGTGTAGCTTAATGGAGGTGACTCCTATGTGTACTCAACGTCCCTATCTGGCCAGAAAAGGTGTAAATATAACTCACAGTACTGAGATCTTGTAACTGCTAGCACTCGGACGGGCTGTTCTTGCAGTTCACTGTCTGTACGCGTAATGTCACTACTGTCGTCGTAACTGACGCTTCTACTCACAATCACGCTCGGAGGGCGTCTGTAAAACTGAAAGGGATTCACAACTGCTAGCACTCGGACGGGCTATTATCGCAAGGAGAGGTTTTGCTGGACTCTGTTGTTAGCCCTCAGCGCTGGGCTTAAATAGGTCGCTGGAGGGGGAAACGTCTGGAGGCGATCTGTGGTGGGGGTCGCCTGGTAGCCCTCATCCAGTGGCGCTCTTCTGGCGGCCGCGCGGTCTATTAGTCTGACGGCTTACACTGCAATCTTAATGCATTGTGCACTCTCCACTCCTAGTAAGTTGACATGGATATTTCACCAAGTTCGACCATTTGTGCAAATACCTAATGAATAATACAGTCCACATTGCTGTTCAAAATATTTTGATCAATATGATTCCACTTTTGAATGATTGTACTCAGTGAACTTTCCAGAGATGCGTTTTCAACTTTCAGCAACAAATTATTGATCAAACTCAAAATGATTGTTTGCTAAAAGAGCATTTTGGAATAATATCGTTACCTACTTAAAGATACAGTTTAGTTTTCAAGTCCAAACTTGCGACTTTTTCAAAACAACCTAGGTACTCAAAATAATTTTATATTATATCAACATTTATGTTATTAATAGAAGGGACCTAAGAAGGGAACTTGAAGGAGTAGGAATGAAGCTTGTGCGCTTTTTGAATCCTCGAGGATTGGTTAAATGTTCAATTTTACCGAACTCGCATGTCAAGCCAGGAACGAACCACATGTCTATTTTGTAATGGTATGCTGATTTTCCCTTGCTGCTCGTGTTTTTGGTTCAACCGCTATGGGGATAGGTAGGTCTGTGAAAGCAGACCAGGCTGTCCCTCAGGTTCGGGCGTAATTGCCTAACCTCCCCTGTAACCCGGGATGTAAGCTAATTAAGTACATGTTATTTAAAAGTAATATTCTATAATAAAAATGGCAAAGCCGTCTCTACCCCGTCATTCGATGCCTTGAAATTTGTCACAATTTTGTCGATGACTCGTTACCTTTGGCGTCGCCTCTCCACGATCTCCTGCGCCATCGCTCTAATCTGTTCTTGAAACTTCAGCTTCTCTCTCTGCCGGTTTTGGGCAACGAAATGGAGGAACCACGCCGGCGGATCGGCATCTGGTCGGGGGGTTGTGGTTGAATGCGGTGAAGGAGATGCCATTTCTGTTGGAAGAAAGAAGAGGTTGTTTTGGTCAATTTTTACATTAGGTTTTGAAATGTATGGTTTGCTGAGTTGCCACTGTAACCCGGGGAGGTTAGGCAATTACGCCCGAACCAGAGGGATAGCCTGGTCTGCTTTCACAGACCTACCTATCCCCAGAGCGGTCGAACCAAAAACACGAGAAGCAAGGGAAAATCAGCAAAACATTACAATTTTCACAACTAACAAATAATATTTACAACAATTGTTGAAGTCTTTGTACAATGACGTGTGTGGATTAGGCTCATCTTATTGTGATCATTTGATGAGAAATGCCCAATTTCATTTTATAGGTGGTAGGCGTAGTGTAGTGATGTTATACCAATCCAAAGCGCTCGTGATCATTGACAAGAGTTTTAACAAAATATTCAATGTGGGTATATAACACACAACAGCTAACCGTTAAACTGCTTTATAGGTATGATATCAACTGTGAGAGATTACGCCAGTAAGATTCAATAAACTCAAAGCGCACCATTTCAAATATCCAGTCATGCAGTATGAGCGAATCTTCGACGCAGTAGGTATGCACACGAATAAGTAAAACAGGAGTAATTTTACGAAAGTAAAATTTGGGGTGGGAGAGGGAATCAAAAATTGTTTGAATACCAGATGAATATTGGATACGTAACAAATGTTGAAGATTGTTCCCCAAATTGGTCCCGGGCTTTACGGATTTTGCTGACTCTGCCTGTGTATGTTGCTAGTGGTGAGCGTAGTTTTTCAAAATAAAAATTAATTAAAACTTTTAATCTACTTATCAAATCAAGGGAGTTATGGCCATTTTAGTGCCGCAAGGTCGAAAACACGAAAAAAATCTTAAAATTAAAAAAGAGGATTTTTGACGGGGTTAAAAAAATTGCTATGAGACACTTTTTGTTGCAAACTAGTCGTAGAATCGATCCCTGAAATTTGTGGAGTCGAGACTGATACACCCTGTAGATAAACCCAGAACAGCCCCAGGATATTTGATGTTTTTTTTTAGCGTTTTAGATTTGCAGCAAAGTGAAGACACGAAATGTACATTTTAAACTGGAATAACCCACATACATTAGTAGCTAAAATGCATAGATGGGTAGTTAAAATAGTATTTAAATGTTACTGAATGTGGTTATTTTATTGAGCTTATGGTGGAGTCGAAGTCTACCTGAATGGGCTTCAATTGATTTACTTTTAGCGATAATGTGGCAGACAACTTTTAAAAATAGTTTTTTTTAAATATATTCTTTATTGGCATCAGTAATACAGTAATATTCTTTATTGGCACCTGTAATACCTTACAGCCAGAATTGATATAATTAAATTAAGTGTCAAATAAAAATAAAGATTACTTCAACTGTTTCGGTCAATGTCTTTAAAAACTTGAAAATATTTAAATAAACTTCAATGTTTTTCGAAACTATTATTACATTGAAATCAAACGGGGTTTCCACTAACTTAGTGATAGAATTAAATAAAATTGTTCTTTCTGAACTATACTGTGGACAGACCAACACAATGTGGTTCAAATCCTCACAAACACCACATTGCTCGCACTCAAATTGTTCAGCACTCCAATTTTGCGCAGGTACGACCTACACAGACCATGGCCACTTCGGAGTCTGGAGAGGGTTGAATAAAACCTTTTTCCTTTGCCAGCCATGTTTTTGTACCACGGTGATGTTGGCACGGACGGGAAGAGGGTAAAACATTTCATTCTTACATTCATTACAATTCATTTACTGCTGCCATTTTCGTTTCATTATTATTTTTGAGTGGGCTTCCATGTCTGAGTGAGGTAGGGATAAAGTGGTGGGATCACCGGAAGAGCTCCTTCTTTTGCATTACGGTCTGCGGCTTCTTTACCAACAACACCCAAATGTGCCTTCACCCAAACAAATCCAACGCTGACTCCCTGATCCTCCAGATCACAAAGCTGGGATAAAATGCGAGCAAAAAGATGGGACAACTTAGATGATGGTCCCAAAGACTGGAGAGCCCTGGTGACGCTTTGGGAGTCTGTCACAACAAGTATCCAGGGTTCGTGCCGATTTTCAATTTTCAATTTCCCTGACAATTCCCTGATTTCCAGACCAAAAATTTCGATTTTTCCCTGACTTTTCACAACGTTTCAGGATCCTTTAAACAGTAACGTTTTGCATGAATCGAAAATTTTAGATGCGCAAATGAAGAAAAACAATATAAGGAACAAGTTTTTTTATTCATAAAAAAACGAAGTTTACTTAAAACAAAGTAAGAGATAGAATCACAAGATAAAACACATAAAAGTTTTGAGTACGTGGTTTACATAAACCATACCTTACAAAGGTAAAGGGGTTTTCGACGCGTATCATGGATTTTTCGCAATTCTGCACCCGATTTGAGATTTTTCCCTGACCAAAATCCAATATCACTGACTTTTCCATGACTTCCAGTGCCCATTTATATTTCCCTGACTTTTCCATGACTTCCCTGACCGGCACGAACCCTGGTATCGTACCTGCAGTAGTAGTTTCTCCTCGGGAGATCGCCATGTCCAAAGCCTCGATATATGGATGCAAACTCGGGCGTAGAATAGCATTGGGACGTATGTGTGAATTGCTCGTAAAAACCACGCCCGACTTTACCCTGTATTTTGGAGCCATCTCCAAACACTCCACAGAGAGAAGCCTGCTTCTCCATTATTCTCCTAAGTAGTTGTTTGGCTTCATGAAGAGTAGTATTAGCTGAAATGTTGGGGATCAATACTCGAGGACGCCTAGTGATACTCCTAATCAAAATAGTTTGCTGATACTCCTAATCAATTTGAGGACGGGAATCCCATTACAAGAAATCTCTTTGAAACGATTGTCTCCAAAGTGATTGCAGGCTTTCATAATAACTGAATTTGAGTCAGGATTCGAAGAGGGATGTGTTTATCACATTCATCTGTGTTCTACAACAACCAAGTATATTTCAGACAAATTGTCACTTACTATTGGTCTTCTGGTTCTCTTGATGTTTGATTTCGGTTGATTGTCGCTGACGTTGTCAGTTTCTGATATGGTAGAGCTCTCAGGCTGAAAAGTTGAATGAAAGTGGAAAATTAGATATCATTCCAGTATTCGTGGATTTTTCCTGAATAGAAATATGAAAGTGTTAGATAACAGACACGTGTAGCCTAGCACTTCTCAAGGATGATGAACTACGACGTTATTAGTATAATATAGTGTTATTGTGGAAGATGGATGCTTACATCACGTTTAGTTACAGTTCATCTCTTTTTTGGAGGTGGAGCTGACAAGTGGGTTGGAAAATCAAACATTGAAGGAGCTGCCTCTGGTTTCAAAATGATGCATTTGGACGAATTTGATAAGCATCTGCACAAAAATGTTTGCTGCACAACGTTGCACCGAGACTTGGGTCAAACTTTTCTCATTTGGACGCAACAATCCATTTTTTCCACATCTCTTGAGTCCATAAGTCTTTAGGAAACCTACAAAATAGGGATTTATTTAGCATATTATCAAGAACTTTCAACTGAAATACTGTAAAACCCCCCTACTGCAGAAAATTAATTACTGCGAAATGAAAGGTAAATCCACATCCGTTTGATTGCCTATTGATGCAATTGTAGGCAGAACACGACTTCACCATCTTTTCAAAATTGAAAAATGAAAAACTTGGAGCTAGGAAGCAGTACAGCTTGGCCGAAAATGACTGTTCAACACAAAAATTAAGCATGAAGCATGGCACTGCTAGGGTTAATTGCCTCTTATGGGTGGGGGAAAGCCGTTGACTTTTTCGGCCCGTTTCTAACCAGCTAGCTGTCCCTTGAGCGAGAGATGGAGGTTACATATCGATGGTAATATTAGGTAGTTTTCACTTTTCCCCAGCACATTATACAATCATCAGTTTTCAAGAGTCCCTACACAAACATGCTTCGGACTTTTATACTTTAGCTTTTCTGCGAAAACTCCTCTCATGCTCAGGACCAGATGAGATTTTCGTCCCTCATGAGTCGTCGATTTCCGCTGTTCGAACACAAAAGAAGTATGAGCAACGTGAACCACATCGTTCAATTTAACGACTTCGTTCGGGGGGGGGGGGGGGGGGACAGGTGGTTTGGATTCTTGGATTCCCTCCCAATAATTCGAAACTACGATGTCAACTCACTATACTGACTTGGTGACAGACACTTACAATACTGGGGGAAGCATGTAGAACATCAGAGACGTTCCGGATTTCTGGAGTATTCCAATGGAATTTTGCACATCAGTTTATTTCTGCGAACAAAGACAATCATTTAGGATGATTCACTGAGAAATAATATTTCCAAATTCACGAACATGAGAAATTTCCAAAATTTAAGTTAAACACAGTGCTGTTCAACTTTGAAAAATCGTCTGAATAGCAAAATAATTCGCCAAATTTAGCATTTTCTCTCTCGATTTGGCCATTTCCTGTGTGGTTGTGTGATATTATTATTACAGTTAATGTAGCTCACATGATGCCGTTGTTGTGTACGTTTCTAACGAACTTCTTTCCCAAAATTCATTACTTCATTACGCGTTCAATTTTGATGAATAAAGCCTACAGATCGGCATACATTCTTTTATATCACAATTTATTCATCAAAATTCATTCGAGCTAAATGGATCGTGTACTCAGGCCTCCGACGTTCGATCTAAAGCCGGACAAATGCCAGTTTGCTCTGGTGCCACTGGTATCAGCGATTCCAGAATTTTTTGCGAACAATGGAAGCCACAGAAGAAGGAAAGCTACAGGTTCTCATAAACTACATCTCCTCTGACATCTTTAATTATGTGAGTCATTCGTTAACCTACAATGATGCATTTTCAGTTCTCCGGGGAATTTTCGTGAAAACGCCAATGAGATTGTGGCTAGGCGTTTACTTTCCATTCTTGGCCAGCAACCTAACGAATCTGTTGATAAATCTTATGGAATCCCTAAAGCTGATGAGTGCGGATTGCCGATTTAGAGCTGTTACAGCAGAAACGTGCCGAGATGAGTGCGTCAAAGACTCATTCATTTGCGGTTTGTTGAATCAATCCATCCGCCAAAGGTTGTTAGAGAACCGAACGCTTACATTAGATGAAGCTCACTCACAAGCTCGAGCTCTGGAGTGCACGCCCAGAAGTACAACGAGCCCAATCTGTCTGTAAGCGCTGTTTCAGCTCCGGATCTCGCTCATAGCTCTTCAAAATCAGCTGACGAGGTAGACAAAGTTTTAGCATTATATCACAGGTTGCATGGGCTTGACATCGCCGTGTTCAAGTGATGAGGCTGCAGCCGTTGTCAACGTTGAGGCCGACATCATAGCGGCTGCGGACTTCGTTTTCGATTGCGATTTGGGAGACTTACATACGGAAGCGTAGTGTCCTTTCTTCCCACAGTTGTCACAAGTTGCTTCCAGAGCCGGTCACCGCTGCTTTGAGCGATTCCTGGCATGCCCATAGAAAAAGCATTTCTTCCTTCCAATCATTGCTGCTACGGTCGCTTCATCCTGCGAACTTCCAGGTTCATTATTAATTGTGTCGGTTGCAGTTTAAATAGAATTAAACTCAGGCGAATAGAATGAAGAGTGCTTCACTGCAGATTCCAGAGCTCACGTCATATCTTGAGCCTCAGTTAAACTCAGTTTGTTTTTCTCTAATAGCCATAAGCGAATATCGGCAGAAGTCAAGCGTAGTTAGACGCTCTTCAGTTGTAATACCTATTCAACGGGTCACGAATCCTTCAGCAGTTCTGCGAGGGTGTATATCGAGCTATCAACTTAGTTTCAAGAATCAAGCGCTGTTTCCATGAAATGAGAACTCGGCGGTTGATTAGTACAAAAACACTTCATTTTATTAAAAATGCTTGAACGGCAATATCAGGCAGCCAAATATCGTAAGTTCAATGGAAATTCTAACTCACCGTAAAATTCTTTGGTTAGGTATTGTGCCAATAATCCTTAAATCAACTAGAAATTTCTTTTCCTTAGAAAGGGAGTGGGGATGAACCCAACCAAAACTTGAACATCTTTCAGGAATAATAAATAAATTAATAATTCTGTATAAATAAAAAGTTAACTTTTCTCAGGGTACTTATTGGCCTGGCACAAATAAAATAAATATGTACATGAATCGAAAATAAATGAGGTACCTCTAGAACTTAAAGAAAATAAAATTGTACAACTTGTACCTTATATACTTATTGGTAATTTTTACCAACAAATAGGGAGAATTGAGGTTTTCTGCCAACGAGGGGAGATAGCGGGGACGAGAGCCGGGAGGGAGATGGATATTTCCGGAGACTTCTTTCCGGTCGGTACTTGAAACTGAAGAAAATAAATTTGTTCTATGAAATTACATACTAAATTCTTGATACTGCTGAGTATTGGGAATTTTTGTCAGCTACATACCGGTAAGGTAGACGAGCGGTATAAAATTTCTCCTGGTAAATCCCACTTGGTCCTTGATAACGTCCCAAGTCGGGCACTCGTACTTGTAACTTCGGCGGAAAATCGTACACCGATACAAGGGGATGAAATTCAATAGGTAGCATACAATTTCAGTGTGTTGTAGTTCGGAGAGACTACTGTAACTTGAAAACGAGATGACGGGACGAAGAACTTACGAGAGATGGCTGAACGAAAAACGATGTTACACGGCTAGGGATGGCAATCATACATCGATGTTTTTGAACATCGATGTTTTCGCGAGACACATCGATGTTTTTCCATCGATGTTTTCTGTGTCGATGTTTTTGGAACATCGATGTCGGGGTTTCGATGCATCGGCACATCGATACATCGATGATTCAATTTTTTTTGCCATAGGCTGCCGAATGTTTTATTCTAACGTTTTTCTCACATACCTAGGAATATTATTTCTGAATTTTTATTTCCTTTAAATGAAAATATCGAGGCGTGTTGGCTGAAAAGTATCGATACTTCCAATATTTCGCCTGTGGGAAAGCAGCTAAAACAGGCTCTAATGTCAGGATTTCACTCGAGATTTAAGGGGCGGGAAAACTGTCACTTGCTGACCCTACCCATGTTTTTGGACCCACGTTTCAAAAATATTCACTTTTCCGATTCCATCGCATCGTCAAAAGCCCTCACTCAAATTAAAAAACTGGTGGCGTCTGTTGATACTTCTAATTCCCCGTCATCTCAGTCATCTTCAGAATCGGACCGTGGAAGTCCCGTTGACATAATATGGGCCCATCATAAATCTTTGGCGTTCAAAACCAACAAGAAAATGTCATCTTTTCAGAGCTTATCGGTGAACTTGGACACGGAGATATCAATGTATCTCTCAACTCCAGTGGCATCAAACATACGTTCAAATCCCCTTGAATTTTGGGAAAGACAGTCTAACCCAAGCTGTACACGTTATCAAGAGAATACTTGGGGAGGGTAGCCACCTCGGTACCGGCAGAAAGATTATTCTCCAAGGCTGGTGCAGCTCTTACGCAGCAGAGAAATCGCCTGGGGGGCAAATTGCTTTCAAAATTACTTTTCTTGAATGGACTACCTGCCAAATACTGGGTGATAGCCCAGCCTTCGTTTATACGATTTTTTTTTCTTGGAACTGAATTATAATGGTAACAAATAAAATAAATTTATAGCTTATAAATTAAATAAAATAAAAAATTGATTCAAAACCATCGATACATCGATGTTTTTTTAAAAACATCGATGTTTTTTTCCCATCGATGTTTTTGGGGTCCGATGTTTTTGGAGCATCGATGCCGGCCTGTCGATGTATCGATGCATCGATACATCGATGTTTTCATTTTTTTTGCCATCCCTATACACGGCGAACAAAGGAGAAGGTGTGGTGGGGACAGGTGAGCCCAGCCGTCAGCTGATAAACTCTTCCGAAACCCGCTGAAATTCAGAAGGCACTCGCCCTTTTCAAATATTCACGTCACAGTTTCACAGTTCACGTCACTTTTCAAATATTCACAGTTCACGTCACAGTGCAGTTGTTATTTGAGTTTGAAGTGGAAATGGTAGGGTTGGATTTGTGAAGGATTCAACACTGTAGGTATTTGCACTGTAAGATTCTAAGAAAGAACTATAAATATAATTCTCATATGAATCATTATTTTTGTTTACCCATTTTAAGAGCGATAACATTATACTGAGTACTACGGTCTTTCATATATTACACCATCTACCGTCGAACATTGCCTACTTGTTGTTGGCCATCTCAACTGTAATATTGCTACGTATACACCTCGATCTAGAAACTTGAAAGAATTGTGCGAAACATTATCTCTTTCCACAATTAATGGCTCTACTCACTTTTCAGGTTCAGCAGGACCCTGTATCGATTTAGTGATCACTAACGTTCCCAAACTTTTGAATCACTTTGAACAGTTTTCTGTCCCTGGAGTGTCTCATCATGAGATGCTTTATTGTTATTTTAATAAACGTAAATTTCGTATTTGGCCTATCAAAGTCTCCTACTACAAATTTTAAGAAAATTCCCGTCAATATGCTTCTCGACCACGCCCAGCATCTTCCATGGGATGTGAAATTCTAAATATCGAATTTCGCTGACCATTGTGACTTGCTGAGTATCCATCTATCTATCTATCCCATCTACTACTATCCATCTATTCCTGCCACTCGCAGTGTTGCCGTTCTATCGGAATTCTGATAGATCTACAGGTTTTCTACCAGTTTGAGCTTCAAATCTACCAGGCTTTGAAATTTTCGACAAAAAATAAATGTTGAGCGCAATAGGGCTGCTGAAGATCAATAATTTTCCATTTCATTCGCCAAAGTTGTTTGTTCACCTTGCAAACTAAATAAGTGACAACCTTGTATCTTTTTCTCTCTCTCTTCATTTTTAATGGAGCAATCACGAAATCGTTAAAAAACGTTTTTGTGCAGCTCTGGTCCTTCAGTTTTAAGTGAATCTATCGAGAAAATTAAAGGGTGTGGTCAAGAATACTTTTCAAACCCTGGTAAATCTATCGGTTTTTTTTTTCGACGTATCCTACCGGACAAGAGGCAACACTGGCCACTCGTCAAACTTTCTACCCCTTGCTGTTAGCGTCACAATTCGCCATTGCTTCGTGCGTATTCGACTCGTTTACTTGGCTTCATCTACTTGCAGCTTAAACCGATTTCAAACGATGGACGACGTGGATTTCGATGGGCTCAGAAAACTCACGAGCGGACTGTCCATCAGGTGAGTTTTTAATAATAATTGCCTTGTTCATGATATCAATCAACGCGGTACATTGCCCCTCGTGGGCTTTCTCGAATTCTTACATTCACCTTGGGCGGTTTCGGTATGGGTATTTCAAGGTTGAAATGGCTAAAAAAAACAAACTACGTAGCTTTTAGAGTAGGAGCTGCTGATTGAGCTGATTTGAGAGGTTTTGTACATACCCCCCCCCCCCCCACCTCTAGACAATTGATCATAATAATCATAATATTATTCCCAATACATTTTAATTATTGGGAAGATAACGATTAGAGGTGGCGCCATATATTGTATACAAAATTAGTCAAGAACGCCTCAAATGTTTCTCTGGTCTGTCAAGAACATAGATTCGATTAGGCTGCCATACACGAGCGGTTTTTTCGAGAAGAATCGTTGGTTCGTCAGTGGACCACGAGGGGTTAGAGTTCAGAACTGGCGGTCCAGGGTTCCGGGTAACTCCCGGCCTGCCTCTACGCATCGATGCCTCTACGTCGGTGGGCAACGACGAGCGAAAGGTTGGCCGAGAGGTTTATGATTCCTGGATAAACCCCTCACCCGACCCTTGGCTCACCACAAACGCACATGTTTGTCTCCGCAGTTTTCTCAGAATGTTTTGACGGAGACCCAAGTGGCCAGCGTGTTCTCTTCTGGAAATCCACTCCTTAACCCATGTTTGTCGATTTTTCCTAAAGGGGCCTTTACACTAGCAACATCTCTCTCGGCAATTTATCTTGCTCCATATTGACGGGCAACTATTCTCGTTTCGGCGATATTGCCGAGTGTTGCCGGCAATAGTTTCAGCGAGTGGAGCAACATTTCCGGGCGTACTGCCTGCAAATCCATGCAAATCACTAATGTATCGCAGGAGCTCTCGTGCTTATCTTTTTCTTTTTCGGAGCGTGCCGCATTTTTCTCATCTTGGTGTTTCTTCCAATCCTCTTCTGTCACATTTCCAACTTCGTAACTGCAACAAGTGTCGCATCTATCTTTCTTCGGCTGGAAGAGACTCAGGTTCAGGTCCTCAAAAATAGAATAAAATTGTCATCCTGTTTCCATAAAACAAATACATTAATTATGATCTTTGATGAGTTAATCTCATGTTATTAATGGTAATAAAGGAACACTTACCTATGTAACTATCTGCGACCTAAAAATCCAGTCTATGAGAAGGAAAAAACGTAAAAAAATCGGGGAGGAAACTATCACGGTCACGAGAAAAATGGACTTGGGAGGTTTTCACTCTCAGCTGTCACTATGGTATTTTTTTTAGGAGGTTTTCATACTCGTTGATGGGGCCTCATTGGGACACTGGAGATCAGCTTTTCTTGTGCTAGATGGTGCATAATAGGTAACTGAAGCCAATAAACCAAAAATCTCATTTTCTGAGAAAAGTGGACTTAAGAGGTTTTCATTTTCTGCCACTTATGGACTTGGGAGGTTTTCATTATAGGCAATTTGCCTGGAGTTGCCGGACCACTTTTGTAGAGCAATTTTCTCAATTCGAGCAATGTTAGTTGCCAGTGGAAAGGGTCCTTAAGGTTAAATAACATGCTATACGCACAAGCCCCACCAGCGTTTGTTATCCGCTCCATGTTGTAAAAATTTCTCCCGCGACTACTAGGTACCTACTCAGAAAACCGTCCGTAAACATCTGGCCTGTCGAGCATGCCCGACAGGCCGGGACGCGCGGGATTTGGACCTAAAAACCCGCGGGTTTCCCCATACACGTAAGGTTATGACCCTTGACGGGTTTTCCAACAGGCTGGGACTGTACGTGAGTGGGCTACAGCGGATTAGAAACCCGCGGTCCTCGCCCGCAGTCCGGGCCTGTCAGAAAAAACCGCTCGTGTATTGATGTTCTATTGATGTTCTCAGCGGGGTTTACATTCATATTAGAATTGGTCGGCTCATAACTGATAATTAGTAAACCAGACATGAAGTTACTATGATGATCATCGTAATAGCGTGCTGGAACGTTTTTTGAGGGGAATTGGCCGCCTCTTCTTTCGTATAGTATTTTGGAAACAATAATTTGTCTCATTATAAATTATATAGTCAAGACTAAATCTGTGAATCTCATTGAAGGGACCTAGTCGAAAAGGGGTCGGTCGAGTTCGAAATTGAACCTGACGACCTCTGGGTGCACACGAAGGAGGACACATCAGTGGAGTCCACGTACGATTATGAAGATTGCAAAAAGCACATCAAACTCGAGTGCATACAGTGCGGCCCTGATGACACCCAATCTACCAGAATGCCGTTTGAGGTCATCAGTTCAAAAATGACTAACGTCGATCCTGACGGGAAAGTCAAGAAACAGGTACGTGGCCTTTCTAGTGGGTTGGTTTCATTTTGAACAGAATACATCAATGAAATGCTTTGAAGTTCTTGTACTCGAAGTGGGAGAGCCAGGAATTATTTCAAGTGAGAAATGGATTTTCTTGGACCCGCGGTAGAATCGACAGTTTAACTTAACAGAACGGAGGTAATCCGTGATAAACAACGTTTATCCACTAAATCAATATGAGTTATCAGGTAACATTTTTTTCTGATTTCAAGATGTGAGCATTTCAAGGGTGTTTTTTGTGTATCGAATATCAACATCAAATCATTTGTGTTTGCTCTCGCTGTAACAATCCTGCACAATGCGGCTTCATTGGTTTGTTCGCCTACTCGCCATATCACACTGATTTATCACATCCATCCAAAAAATAGCTCAGCTCTGGTTTTATCTCTACTGCTCCGGCAAAGTTTCAATTACCTATATAATTATATAATAGGAACATCTCTGTTACTATTTTAAACACCATTAAATGTCATGATCTGTCTGGCTGCACCATGATTAACTGCAATTGTCCAAGTATTAGGGAGGTGGCACGCACAAAGAATTTGGGGTTGACTGTGGATCAATGTTTGTCCTGGGAATGTCACATTGAAAATATGTGTAACAGGCTCCGCAAAATCATTCCTGTGCTTAGCAGTCAGAAGCTTCATGTCACCTACTACTCTTAGAATGTTTTATAGTGCTGTGGTTCAACCCGTAATTTCATATAGCATTCTTGTGTGGGGATCTGCTTCTCAAACATATCTAGAGCCGCTGTGTCTTGTTCAAAAGCGGGTTATCAAAATCTTATTACATAAGAAGGTGGGATTCCCAACCTCTCAGGTTTTTAAATTATTTGCGGTTTTGGATGTAGGAAGTATGTATAAGAAAACTGTACTTATATATATACACCGAAACCATAATCAATTCCAAAGAGTCTGTGGATTCACTAGATTTGCAGAGAGTTTGAATTATAAACTACCGTTGCGGCTTACAGCAAAGGGGCAAAATTTCTTTTCATACAACGGAATCAAATTATTCAATAACCTACCCAATAATTTTAAGATGATGAACAATTTGAAAAGTTATAAAAAAATTTATACTGGAGGAATTCTTGGCAAGTTTGTGAAGGAAAATGTATTCAAAGAGAATACCTACTTACTGTTCCGTGCATTTGTACTCTTGTCTTTACCATTATTAGTTTGTGTATACATGAATTTTACAAGTTGATTTATTTTAATAAGTATTTTAGTTACAAGTTTACAAGTTGATTTATTTTAATAATTATTTTAGCTAGCAACTCCGCTCCTCAGCACAAGTGTTTCACTTAAGGAGGGGCGTACGCTATTAATCTGTAATGTATTTATCTTTTTTGTTTCTCAATAAAAAAGCGATTTAAAAAAAAAAAAAAAAGCTTTGTTAGGTGTAAGTATTGACAGGAGCGTCGGAGAGAGCTCTGAGGAGGAAACCAGTTGCCCAGCCCTACTTGATGTAATGTATAATGATTGTATTGCGGCACCAATTTTTTAGAAGAGTTATGTTATACCCCATGTGCCATTTTCATATTAAATATAAATAAATTAAAGGGGCACATCCAAGTGTGGTCGTAGTTCTATGGTTTATCCGAGTGCGCTTTTCATTTTGTTTTCCTCCTATGCCTCCTACAGATCCTCAGGAGCGGCTCCACCAAAATCCCCGCCGAGGCAATCGTCTTCCTCCACTACAACAAGTACTTAGAAATGGAGGAGATCCCTTTTGACTCGACGTACCTCAGGAACGAAGCTCCCATCCGGCTCCATATCGGCAGCTCTAACCAATACCCCGGTTTTGAAATAGCCGTATCCTCGATGTGCGTCGGAGAGATGTCACAGTTTCTCATTCATCCCGACCTCGCATTCGGTAAACTTGGAGCCCCTCCGAGAATACCTCCAGGTTGGTTTGAAAACAACTCCGCCTTTATTTTTTTTACTGTGTACTAATTCGTTAAAAAATAGTGACATTTTACCGCTACAACGTTGTGAAACATTTCAGTACTCCATTCATTCTTTAAACTCGAGCCTCTACACCTTCAAAATTTCATCTCTCTTTTCAACATTTCCAGCTGCCACTATACTCGTAGTGATTGAGGTCTTCAAAGCCTTGGAATACGGCACTGTCACCGAAGAGGAGCCGGTTTCTCTGGCCGACCGAAAAGTATTCAAAACGGCCTACACGTTGGCCAAAAACGCGCACACCCAGGCCAACGGCTGTTTCGGTAGTCGCAACGTCCTCGGAGCCGTCGAACTGTGAGTTGATTTCCCCAGCGTCCTCCTAGAGGACATCTACATGATCTGCAAAACTGTTGCAATGCCCCTGTCTGCGGGTCAACAAGATTTTCTTGCTCCTATTAGCAATTTTCGCGCTCTCTGAGGCTGGTCAATCTCACATTCAAACCGAAAATTGTCAGGCAGAAGTCACTAGGAAGTATGAGTGAAGGGAAGGGGACATGAGCAGTTCTGATTGATCAGGTTGGTCCTTTCCCCCAGGTGCCCGGTGGGGCTCTTTTTCGCGCGTCGATTCAAATAGTAAAATCCTGTTTTCTAGTTTGGAGAATTTGGTTATTATTTTTTGTTTATTGGCTGGGGGTGCACATGCTCCTATCAGTACCCGACACTCGTAGGTACTCTGCTAAGAAACGCATAGTGGTCCGAATTACGAATCTAGGTGATCAAAAATCGTGGCCGATATAACTATGCCCCAACTTGCAATGTATATATATGTTTCTATATAGGTTTCTAAACCTCAAACACGATGGTGAAAACAGATTTGAGCTAAATGTATTATTTGAAAAGATAATGTAGATTATACCACAAAAAAGTGTTTTTAGAACTGAGCTAGTAGGCACATACTTATTTTATTGATGTTTAACATTCATTTAAACATTGATGGCATTTGATATCATTTTATTAACTTAACAAAAGAAACCCCAACCATGTAGGTATTAGGTAATGTAAACAATAAAATTTCATGACAATGCGATATCACTTAGATGTGTATCGAGATTTGTATAATTTTCGTCATGACAGTCACTGATGTCACTCGAAATTGTAGGAGCATCTGGGAAAAATTGTTGAACCTCGCTGTCCAATTGATCCAGGTCTTTAGCAGTAGGTAGAGGCTTCAAACTCGTAGGAGGTTTCCTCAGAGGAGACGAGCAAATTGTGCAAATGTCACTATTCAATGTCACGCTGGAGTTTTTTCTTCTGCCATTGAATTGCAAACACACTATATTTTGGCAACAATATTTTTTTGGCGTTTAGTACCAAGTGATATGACGAATACATAGGGATTTTCGTCGCATTTACACCTTTGCGAAGAAGTAGGTATTGATGTTTGGAGAGTTGAGTTCCAAAGATTAATGCCAGTGGTTCCTGGGGAGAACATAACGCGGAATCCATGACAATTCTTTTTTTTTGTATGTTTTTTCAAATGTTTGTTGCTCTTGCTGGTGAAGCCAGAATCTCACTCAACAAATATGCTGCGCCTTTATTTCCATTATGCCGCAACATCAACTTTTAAGGCAGAGCACAGTTCCTCTCATGAAAGTTTCTCAACGACGTTCCTAATTTTTCGCCGTTTTGTTACTTCGCTGCAGGTACTGAAGTTTTTGGACAGGTTCCCTCCTGAAACGTGACTGGTCCTGGTCCAGGAGTACTTGGACTAGAAGGTTTTATGGTACCTTGTAACCATGTATTATATTTTGTACAGAAACGCTTTGAATTACACAGAAGCGTTTAAAAACTTTGCTGAGTTCTGAAATAATTTCTGCTTTCTTCTCCTCTGGGTAGCTTTGAATTATACCGTATTTGTTCGAAATATTTGCCAAATTAATTTCATCAACTTTAGCAAAATCAAAATGGTTAGCATTTAACACATCAAATAACTCCAAGCGGTTAATGACGACTTCTTTCCCAGAAAACAAAAAATTAAATAATTTTTGGAAACGCAAGTAGACGCAGCTGATTGTTATATCATTTCAAAGTGTATCAGTTAAGTAACGTGTATTTGAAACAATTTTCTGGTTCTCATTGGTTCCCTAAAATTGAGAGTATTTTGAAGGTGAATTTGAAGTCACTAAAATCTTCTTTTTTGAAGTCATCATTCAAATTGCTTAAAAAAACTTTTTCTTTGGAAACCTTTCAAGTAGTGTTTTTCTTACCTGAATAAGAGAAGTCTCCATTTTGAAAAATTGCCGAAAACAGTTATATAACGACTGTGACTACACGTGAAGGAAGCACTGAAATAACTGGCACGGAAGCGATCCGCATTACCTGTCTGTTTACATCTAGCTCAGGCACTTCGTTTACATCCCCTCCCGTCTTTGTCCTTTCCCTCTGCTATCATGTTTTTTGTATTTCCGATCTTAACTCACTAAAATTACCATAACTGCCCCAATTTACTGTGTAAAATAAAATGTTGGACACCGTTGGAAACAGCGTTGAATTTGCTTTATTCTCCATACATAATAAATTTCATTAACGAGCTTAGTAAGTGAAAAATCACGCCAACGTTACAACTTTTTGGTTGAACATGATGGCATTTTTAAAAGCTATTTTTACCCATACCTGATCGTTCCTCTCTTCGGAAAAAACATCAGCAATTCAAGAGGTTTTCAACGGTGTGTTCAAATTTATTTGCACCTACGTAATGTTTTGAGAAAACAGCGTTCAAATGCGGAAAAACGCGATTTTTTTTTTTTTTTTTTTTTTAAAGCGAAATCGAGGGTTTTGCACTATAAATGATATCTTCAGGACTTGGAGGTAGGGGGTGTATTTGCTCGGCATTCCAATATTATTTACGCTGAATCGAATGGAGACACTCCCTACCCTCTCCGTCTCGTTTATAAAATCTTTATTGTGTATTGAGAAGAAAGCAAATGCAACGCTCTTTTCAACGGTGTCCTCAAATTTCATTTTACACAGTAAATTAGGGCAGATATGGTAATTTTAGTGAGTTAAGGTCGGAAACACGAAAAACATCTTAGAAGTAAAACAAAGACGGATTTCCAGCGGAGTTGAAACTAAATGTTATAGGACAAAAGTTGTAGAATTGATCCCTGATGTATGGACCATTCATACTGGGACACCCTGTAGGGAATCACTGACAATAACTGAATTTCTACCTTATACATGACCAAATCAATGTTTTTTTTTTTTTTTTAATTTTTTTATATAAAACACTTTTTGCACGCCAAAGACGTCCATTTTCGAACTCAGCCTTAGTATGGACCTATTGAGCAAAATTGAGCTCGAAATTTGGGAGCTAGAAAACAATACGATAATCTTAGCGTTTATTTAATGTTATTTCCATACAAATTATAGAGTATCCAGGCAAATTAGTGCTCTAGCTTCTGAAAAGTAGGCCTGTGGTTTACGACTGTTTCTAGATTGTGCTTCAGATTCGAGAGCCTAAAAGCCGCAAAATTTGCGGACTTTTTTCAGTTTTTCGCGTATAACTCGAAAAGTACGCATCCTACAGAAAATGTCGCTCTTTTCTGTCTTGAAGAGTATTACATTCCACGGTAAACGGCGTCTTAAACATTCAGCCGCAATCGCCTGTCAAAGATGAGCTACTTTGACCAAAAAGTTGAAAACCCACAACTTATAATGCCTGTAGGTTGACAATGATTGCTCCGATTGAAAAATGTCATTGAACCAAAGTTGTAAGAAATTTAATTCTAAATCAAATGCTTTTGTGTTATCACAGCTACCGAAAAGCGGAGTCTTACCTACTGAATGGGCTGCTGACCAATGATGAGGAAGAACAGAAAATGAAATACCTCCTCCTCAAGATCTACATCAACATGACTGTCTGCTACAACACTGACAGTTTGAAGGCGCCCGAAAAGGTCTGCATTGCTGCTAGGAGAGCCCTCGAACTGGACCCGGACAATGCGCAAAAAAGTGCCAAACTTTTTTACAAGTAAGACTAATATAGTTTATAGTATTTTTGTTTGTGCAATAACGTACCGTAGGAATCGACGAGATGTGTGTGTGACGAATAACAAAGGATTGATTGTAATGTTACTCGTTGTATTGAGAAATCGATAAACCTTTTTTTTTTTCATTCTTGTTTTTAATTATTTGCATTGCAACTTTCAGTCGGGGTCTGGCACACTTAGCTCTGGGCAACCACGAACTCGCGTCTAAAGACTTGATCAAAGCCCAGAAACTCGAACCAACCAACATGACCATCAACCAAGCAATAAAAAAGGTACTGGTTTTTCACACGTTAGTCATTAGAACATGCTAAGTGTAATATTCCAGCATTGTTTACAATACGAGGCATGTGCTCCGTTGTATAAAATGTAGAAATGTACATCATACTTAGCCAATTGACTGTCATTCAAGTCTTCTTTTACCTTTGGCGTCGAGGATTTGCAGAAAGATTACCAGCCGTTTCCCGAATAATGTACTCCAGTGTACTTGATGTAGAAAACGTACCTGAGGTCACAAAACACATTTTGAGTAGAGGGATTGAGTATGTCGGCTACTTGATCATCACTCCCGTATTATTCAACTGGATGAGAGGATTCTGGACGTTGATGAGGAACAAGTTACTGTGAAGAACACTCAAGCTGCATGGAAGGAATACATGACATCACAGGAGACCACCAGGGCTGCCAACAAGGAAGAAATCGGTGGCAAGCGGTGTTTTGAGATTGGCTATCCTGATGAAAATGTCAGGGAATTACCTCTCCCCTCCCAAGATTATTCTCTGATAACATTGGTCAAGTTGTTTAGGTATCTGTATAATACGCATACCTGTTACAATTTAACGTAGTCCCTACGAAGATTACAGTAACAGCTGCCATGTGCTGCATTGTGTCACTTGACTGCATCCAGTGCAACTCAGTGATCTAACTGAATAACGGTATCTGATATTTCAATTTCCATGTTATGATCAAATTGCTACATCTGCCAGCAACAAGTCTTATTTGATTTGAAGACACATGACTCAAAATGATTCCTTTTCAGTAGCACAACCAGCGGCCGTACCACAAAACTTATTTCACTAATGGATCCCGCGCTGAACTGTGTCATGAGAAATGTATCAAAATCGACTTGTGTCAAACTGCTTTTGATTATGTGTCAAATCAGATTTTGATAATTCAGTTTGTTTCTTCTTTCATAGCAGTTTATAAACCATTGAGTGACGTTAGCAAATTTGTTTGGGAGCTTTTGCCCAGGGTCTACAAGTAGATTGCGTATACACAGATTTTTTGGTGTGTTTTATAAAGTTTCCGTATTCCATTCTATTGATCAAATTGAAAGCTTGCGGTTTTTTCGGTTCGATGTTAGATTGGTTCCCGTACTATCTTACGGGTCGTTCCCAGATCGTTTGTATTAAGTCTAAGCTTTCCTCTCCATACCCGTCCACATCGGACCTATTTCCTTCCTGATATTCGTGAATGATGTGGCGTTGATATTTCCAAGGGAAGTCTAATGACCTGCTGATTGATGCTGATGACCTTAAATTTTTTTGCACCATCCAAACTCGTTTCTGTTGCAGTTAGCCCCTTTTCTAACTGAGTAATTGTTGTGGTCAGAATAATTTACATATGAACCTTGGTAAACGCGCTACACTCAAGGAGTGACGAGTCTGTTCATCATGTGTATAGTAGGGACATGTGGTTACTCGAGTAACGGCTATAAGGAATTTGGGAACCTCATTGATGCGCTGGTTTTCATGGCCCACTGCACTGCACTCGTAGAAAGCCTTCCATTTGATGTATTAGGCATATACTTTTCACGTGTTCCCATCAAACATTTTCTGTCATTGGACGCCATTCCCGTTTATGGTAATGAATAAATAAAATAACTAATAAATTAAAATAAGGAAGAATATTCAATGATTTAGTATTTTCTGTATTTTTGCTTAATAGGATAGGAAAAAAAAAACAAAACAACGTAGACCGTTATTGTTTAACGGGAAGAAATCCCTATAAATCACCGAACGTTATTTGGAATTTGTTATTCCAAGCCTAAACTTTGTTTTTTGAAAAATAACATTCATTAGGATCATGAAAAAGTAACTGTTTTTCCCTCTAGAGTTCTCATTCATATTTCCAACTCTTTGTGGATGGGCCTCATCAATTGACAGTTACTGATTGACCTTTCTTTCTATTGCAGATGGAAGAAAGTCGTAAAATGTACCAGGATATCGAAAAGAGGGCTTGCAAAAAGATGTTTGGATTTTCAAAATCCGAAGAGCAGAGAAAATTCGGTACATTTGGTGTAAGTCCGTTAGAGCCCTGATTCACTCACCTTTATCACTTTTGATCAATGTGATAATTTGACAAATGTTTCAATGTGACAAACTTTTTAAAACAACTCCCCCATCTTATTCAGCGTGCAATAACCTTTGAAATGAGGTGTCACTTGACAGACCGTTTCATTTTTGGAATTTATGGGTGAACCTCCTCCCCCCCTCGCCCATAATCTCCACAAACCCCCACTCAGCTTTTGGACATTTCAACGCTGAACACGACGGTGAAGCCAGAATTGCGATATCGCATTCCGTCATCAGATTAGAGCAGATTAACCATGAAGAACGTATTCTTCATCTTCAGAGTAGGTACTCAATTTTGAGAACGAAATAAGGTATCGCAATTCTGACTTCACGATCGTATAAAAGCGTGTAAATAACCTTTAAAATGTGGTGTCACTTGTCAGACTTTCATTTTTTGAGTCTCCCCAAACTCCCCTCAGCTTTTCGATATTTCAACTCCAAACACAACGGTGAAGACAGAATTGGGATATCGCATTCCTTCATCAAATTGAAGCAGACTAACCATGTAGATCATATCAAGTAACAACCACGTTTCTTCATCTTCAAAGTGCTCCAGTTTGAGAACGGAATGAGATATTGCAATTCTGATTTCACCATCGTGTTCAGCATTAAAAAAAACCTTTAAAATGAGGTGTCACTTTTCAGAATGTTTCATTTTGGGAATTTATGAGGAATCCCCCCCTAAAACTCCCCGTAACCCCCCCTTAGAGTGGCCCTATTCTGCCCATCTACGAACTTAGCCTGTCGATTGCCAAGACAGATTTTTTGTGCTAATTTGAACCTTTTATCTCAATTCTATCAGGAGTTATCGTCTGGAATGACACATACATATAAACGGATTTTGCTATGAAAATTTTCGAAAATTCGAGTTTTAAAAATTTTGGACCGAGAACAATAGCTAAAATTTTTGTCGAAAATTTGCTAAAAACAGTAAAAGGAGGCATTTTACATAAAATCAGTTATTTCGCTGACTGGATTTTTATTTACCTATAAATATGTTATGTTTAATGGAAATGCCAAAACTTCGTGCCTTTCACTTTTCCAACCCACCTGATCTTCGTGCCTTTCACTTCTTCTAACTCTCCTGATCTCCTTGCCTATCACTTCTCCTTCCCCTCCTGATCTCCTTGCCATTCACTTCCCTTTACCCTCCAGATCTCCTTTCCCACCCTTTTAACTTCCCGCGGCTGATGATGTCCTTACATTGACAACGCTCGCCCCCAATTCTCAACTTGCTACGGACAACGGATTCCTCCAAACCGCATGTCAATTCCACCAGTGGTGGAATTACTCATTAAGATACCCAACTTTGTATCGTTATAAATTCACTGTTACTAACGGATCGCTTTGTCCTCCTTAAGATTGACGACGATTGCCGCAATACGGTGACGGAGACCCTCGAGAATTTCCTCAAAGGCAAGGCCTCCTCGCTCATGCTCGGCTCGGGATTCACCATCGGAGAGCGCTCTTTTCTCAAGCAGGAAGCCGAGCGCCTCGGGCTAAAATACTATGCTACTTTCGTCGCCGCCGGCAAAAGGGATGTCACCATCTCGAAGATTTAAATCATTTTCTTTGTTTTAATTTTCAATAATTGAAAATTATTGTAAACTCAGTGTAATTGAAAACTCCAGTCTAATTGTAAACTCCAGTCTAATTGTAAACTCCAGTCTGATTGAAAATTCCAGTCTAATTGTAAACTTCAGTCTAATTGTAATTCCAGTCTAATTGTAAACTCCAGTCTAATTCCAGTAATTCCAGTCTAATTGTAAACTCCAGTCTAATTGTAAACTCCAGTCTAAGCCGAGCGCCTCGGGCTAAAATACTATGATTCTTTCGTCGCCGCCGGCAAAAGGGATGTCACCATCTCAAAGATTTAAATCATTTTCTTTGTTTTAATTTTCAATAATTGAAAATTATTGTAAACTCCAGTCTAATTGAAAACTCCAGTCTAATTATAAACTCCAGTCTAATTGAAAACTCCAGTCTAATTGTAAACTCCAGTCTGATTGAAAATTCCAGTCTAATTGTAAACCCCAGTCTAATTGTAATTCCAGTCTAATTGTAAACTCCAGTCTAATTGTAAACTCCAGTCTAATTCCAGTCTAATTGTAAACTCCAGTCTAATTGAAAATTATTGTAAACTCCAGTCTAATTAACAGCCAAATAAATACTCATTATCTACTAATTCGTTTTATGAATGAATCAGGAAACCCCACCTAACCAAAAGGATTTAAATGAACGCAGCTGCAGCTCAGCACACTCATAGGGTGTTACTTCAAACCAAAATTTGGCTGAGTTCGAAACATGAGATACATGAGGCTGCAATAAGTACGGTTGGAGGAAGGTAACCATCCACTGCTCATCTGTTTGTGTAAATTATCATTAATAATTGTTTATTAATTATTATGAATCAACTCGATATCTGAAAACCATGTGCCGTTGGAACCAACCAGCTGGGCCATTATGAACACTGACCCGACAGGCTGCCTGCATGATTCACTCTCATGTTGACGATTTTGATCTGCTCCAAGTTTGAGCCCTCATTTTGAACGAGCGGCGGGTCGTGCAAACCTGATAGTCTGGAAAAATTCTAAAAAAATGAACTATCTAAATGTGAACTAAAAACTACATGTAGGTAGTTCGAAAATGTAAACCAAATTTCGTAATTTTAGCACAACGCTAACTGGGCTAAGTTGCGCCTAGGATTTTCTGAATCCACTTATGTTAACGTAAACCAGCAAATTTTGGGGGGGGGGTACTTTTTTAAAAACCAAAATCGAGAAAAACATCGTAACATGCCAAGATAAGGGTTTAGCATTTCCACTATTCCTACCAGTGCTCAATAAAGAATTTTCGTTTATCTTCCACACAACAGCAACAAACTTATGTCCGCACCACTACCACGCGAACAAGAAGTTGACAAGGTTACTTCAAATCTATTGAAAAAACACTAATCGTCTTCCATTTTTTATGTCCGTCGTTTCTCGATTAGGTGTTTTCAATTTTTTTTTGGCTTTTTTCAATTCCGTGAGTGTTGGATATTCAACAAAGCTGACGCTTGTAAAGATGATCTCGCCTGGTACATTGAACAGTTATTTGCCCCGTACTATCCCCTCAATAAGTTGAGTTTATTGAAACTTTACTGACACGTACAGTTAGCCAGATCAAATGTGTAGATTGTAGGTAGGTGTCAATCCGTTCCCAGCGCATTGAGTATGGTGTTTTACTTGGATGGCAGAAATGGGATAAATTCATTGTGAAGACGCGTAAGTTGAACGTAGCACGTCCGAGTACTAGCTCAATTCCGCCAAGTCCTCTACTCAGTGACTGACACCACATCAGATCGTCAAAACCGACAGGTGAGCATTAAAGACGTTTTTCTTTACGAAATGGATGATTTGAAGGGATGGATTGAGAAACACCTGAAGCAATCTGGGAAGGAAATGGTGCGGCGCATAGTTTGTGATTGCGCACTAAAACCACATTTGAAGGACTTGACAAGGCATTCAGGAACCCTATATGGAAATAGTTAAGAGGTTCTGCTTTGAGGATACCTACTCGAAACTCTTTAACTTCATAAATCTATTGCATCCTGAATCAGTGTTCAATTTCATCCCTGAATGTAGCCCTGGGAAGATTCCCATTTCTAATTGTAAATCCTCAGCAGCTGGACAAGTGGCGAGCCCTGTCTCTTCTCTCTGTGGATTTAGGAAAACATTCCTTGTATGAACTTTTGAATAGGGGTACCGACATTAAAATTTGATGGGTCGAGAAAATGACATTGTACTGCTTTCGAAATTGTTATTTTGCCTTCCGTTTTCCAACACCTGTGTTTTCTCACTAGAATCACATAAAAAACCATTCACAGAAACTGTCTGCACACAGACACGATTAACCGTATCTTAAGAATTAGAGACTCGGTAGGAGAAGATTAAAGGGAAGGAGTTTGACCCCCTCCCCACCCAATTTTTCTCCAAAATTTGGGTGAACAAAATAAATGGATCTATCTATATTCTATTTGACTGATTTATGTGAGATTGACGTGGGTCATGTGGATTGTGTCCCATATGGGGTTTCATTTGTGATTGGAGCAGTGCCGTTTGTGCAAACTTGAAATATTCGACTGATTTTGAGGATATATGCATGAATTCTGCGATTTGCGTGTTGATTTATTCATTTCATCCTTGGAACTGGCGACAGAACCTTTCAAATACATTCAAAAAAGGTATGTTTCTTCGTTATTCCTATATTGTTTAAGCTATTTCATCAAAGCGGACGAATTCGAAAGATTCATTCAAAACCTTCCTGAAAAAACAAACCCAAGTTCCCCCTTATTAGTCGGAGGGGGGGGGGGGGCTTAGACATACATGTGCCCCATCGAATGGGTAATTTTTCTATTCCATTTTCAACGAATGTTGAAATGCGCACGAACTGTTTGACGGTTCATCACTGACGAAAGGTCTCCTCCGAGCCCTTCCTTGAGAGTCCCGAACATGTGAAAATCAAATGGTGAAAGGTCAGGGCTGTAGGGAGGATACTCAAGTGCAGTCCGATGCATTTCAGCCCATTTTTGGGTTGTTAGGGTTGCAGTGTGAGGTCATGAATTGTCATGCTGGGATGACGGCGCCTTTATGATCGATAAGCTGCTGGAACCTTGGCGGCAAAAAACTGAGATAGCCAGGTTTCACATGCCTCTCTTGAGTCTAATTTTAGACCACTAAGAGCGTTTGCCATGGACAACAACAGATAATAGTCGCTTGTTGCCAGGCAGTGTACTGTAAGGTGGATACATCACAACCTCCCACAGCTCCCTGAGTCATCATCGATGAGTGAGGTCTGGAGTTGTCTTGGTGGAACATAACGCCTCTCCTATTGACCAGTTCTGGCCTCTTCTGGTCGATCGCCGCTTTCAAGCGGTCCAATCGCTGGCTATAGAGGTCCGAATTGAGGGTTTGGCCATTCGTGAGCAGCTCATAATGAATGACACCCTTCTAGTCACACAAACACACAGTTGTAATACGTGAGACATTTCTCATCGCCAGTTACCAATCTTTTAAGAAATGGGTCGCCCTCTTACCTTTTGGCTAAGGATGAATCGCAAAATCTGAGGAATTCGCAAATCTTCTCTTTTTAGGCCTAGCTTTATGTAAGTGGTTCAGCACAGTTTTGTGATCGATATTTAGCTCGACAGCTCTCATGCCGATCTGCACAATTTCATCGACATTACAGAAGGTTATCAGAACCTTACTGAACGAAGTCAAAATCGTGTTGCTGCTGTTCTTTAGGGATGAGTCAGCTACTCGCTATTCGATTTTGCCTACTTTTTAGAAGCCTTTAAAATGCGGGGTCACTTGTCAGACTGTTTCATTTTTCGGAATTTAGGGGTAATCCCCCCCTAAAACTCCCCTACCCCCCCTTCATTTTGAGTGGCCCGATTTGGCCATCTATGAACGGTTGACAAGACAGATTTATTGTTCAAATTTGACGTTCTATTACAATTCTACGGAGAGTTAGGTATAGTCTGGAATGACACATACATAACTATATAAATATATATGTCGTAGGCAAGATCAACCCTCCTTTTGTGGAAAGTCTTCACCAAAACTTCTTCACGATCTTCTCGCCAATAGCCAGGTTGCCCCTCACGGCCTCAACTTCTTCTTCAGCGATCTTCTCGGCACTCCGACCTCTCTCCCTGTGGAACATCAAACACCCCCCCGTGAGTTCATCCTCTCTTATTTATTTCATATTTTTTCCATCGAATTTTTCTTTCCCGTTGAGGCTATAATATCTATAAATCTCAATCTTCACTACCATAAATTTCGCTATTTGCAACTCTGTTATTTGATTGTTTGGTTATTTGACTACCTCACATCGATTTTCTTTTCTTTTTTTGAGGAAATTTCATCGTGGAATTTGGCGTTGTTTCGAGACCTGAGCTCCATGGTGTTGTTTTCCGACGCTCTCAGCTTGGGGCCTAAAGATTTGAGGTAAATTTCTCTTCTCCAGTGTGATGCCTCTGTAAAAAGAGCACTTTTTTCAATTACTTATTCAACTAATTAGTAAGAGGTATGTAGTAAGAGGTCGTCATGCAGTTGCGTCAAATCCGCGATTTTTACTTCCACGTAATATCCGGAAAGTCCCACCAAGTTAAGAGTCCGAGTCTGAACATCCATGTCCATCAACGAGTTTGTTTTAACCCAAGTCCTTACAAAACAGGACTTCGAGTTTTTTAACCCTCCGCTACGCGCGTGAGTTCCACTTACGTGAGGAGCCATAACACAGCGTAGCTCTTCCATCTCCTCAACTGACGGCTCGCACTCTACAAGAATATGACTATGAGATACAGTATGTACCAGCTAACAGCAATCTTATAGCTCATGCATTGAATAATTACAAGGTTCATAAGCATGATTCCCTCCCAAGTCATGATATGATTATAGCTTCGCGGGTTTTGAATGAGCCTTTGCCAAATTTATGTGCGTTATTCAGGCAATATCAACGATCAGATCCGAAATTGCACCGCGTTTTCCGAAAACTGGAAAGGCAAAATCTCAATTTGGGTAATTATATGATAGAGGGGTTACTTTACCATAGAGTGCGGGAACGATGGAAAATCGTCGTTCCATCTGGGATTGTATACACTCTAATCAATAACTGCATTGTGAGGTCAGAAAATATCCGCTATTCCCAATAAACCTTTCACTATAAATCATTGAGGAAAATCACACGTATGTTGATAAAATCTTGTCAAGTGTGTCAGGCTATGCTCACAGTCACAGCCAGAAAACCCAAGCAAGTACTTAGTAGCATTTGACTTTTATGGGCCACTCCCGATCTCTTCTCGAGGCTTCAAATTCAGTTGACTAGTGCCAGATATTGCAACAAAGTTTGTTTGATTGTACCCCATTATAAATGTTTCAGGTGCGGCTGTGTTGGATTGCATTTTTCTCGATTATGTTCCCAATCGAGGCTGTTCTTGCTCACAGTGGCACCCAGTTCAGAAGCGTACTCTGTCACACCAAGTCAAGTTTGTGAATACCTATATGGGCACGCTCGCCCAATGCATGAGAGCTGCCTTATTTGTCGGGATTGGTATCCGCTTTTACCAGTTTACCATAATGCTAACAAACCATCGGATGAAATTGCCAGGTACTTTCGAAAAGCTGCTGATGATTGTCAGAGCGTTGCCACAATCAGAGCGGCAAAGCGTGATAGGGTGAGGGATAGCCTATTCAGAACGTTTTCTGGACCATTCACAATACGTTTGAGCTATGGCAAGGGCGCGTGGTGTCTCAAAAATGAAGCCTCACTGTCATCCTATACTTGAAAACGATTGAATTTTTATGATGCCACTGTGATTGTCGGAGTTTGCTTTTGTTTGTAGCCCTTCAAATTGCAGCTTGCATGCTCTTTGATCCACATTCAATTGAGGTCTGATTGATAAAACCCACTCGGAATAATTGTATCAGAGCGATTCATTGGCCTTGCAAGTTTTTCCTAGGTTTGTTGGTGTCTGGCGGTGCTCGAAGCTTGGAGGTTTAGAGGGAGGGAATTATCTCTTATCTCGCTGTGGAGTTGTGCACTACCCTAGAGCATTTTCTTTGATTGGGCCATAGCGATTTTTCTTGTAACCTTTGAGAACATATAATTTGTGAACTGATTAAGAAGTTCTGTTTAGCAGTGTGAGTCAAATAGGAAAAATAGAGATGGAAAATTGGCGACTAGGCATTATTTAGGGAGGGAGAGGCGAAGCAATCTCACTCGTGTGGGGGGAGGGGGGGGGCGTTTCAGGTAGAAGCATTCTTTGTCATACTGGCGCCTGCTTTGTATTTTCAGAGAGAGCTGGTGACCTGAAACACAGCATCCGAGGGGGCAACCATCTCACCATCGTCTGGAGGCAGAGACACCCACCAATCAGGACGCTTGGTACCTACCAGACCTTCGTTGCTTCAGACTTCTCTACGATTTCCACCTTCAACATCATCGGCATTGCCGGAAGATTGTAAACCAAAATCAGCCAAACAAAGTAAGGCCTCTTAGGACATATTGTAATGTTCAAGATCCTAGCAGTTAGTTATGATTAGGCATGTTCGTCACTTGGGGGTGCTCCTGATCTTTGTTTCGGGGTGATCCTGGATCTCTCTCAAGGAGGGGGTGATGTGATGGACGAATTTTGTCGATCACAAATAACTACCGACGCGTCGACTGGATGCCGAAGCCATCTATGATCGTCGTAAAGAACCGGATTGCTGTGGAGGGGCAGCAGGGGGATAGGAGATGACTTCGTTCTCTTCGCCCCTACTTCACCAAAACCTCTTCACGATCTTCTCGCCAGGCTGCTGCCCCTCAGGACCGTCGTCTCACTACGCCGACCTCTCTCCCTGTGGAACATCACCCCCTCCCCTCCCCCCCCCCCCCCCTATTTCGTATTTTTGCCATCAATTTTTCTTTATCATTGAGGCCATAATATTTTTAAATGCCAATCTTCACTACAATAAATTTTCCTATACGCAGCTCTTTTATTTGGTTTTTCTACCAACCTCACATCCCAGTCTTGCTAGGCAAGAGACCCCCCCTTGAGTTATTTCATTCAATTTAGGCGCCCAACCTTCACATCTAGATCGGCCATTACTGTGTATTGATAAACAGCACCTTCACTCGCTAATCGGCCATTAGCGATAGTCGGACTTTAATCGGCGATCAAATGCAATTGATAAACCGGCCCTAAGGGAGCTTACAGACTGGAGCTGCGACAAGAGCGAGGAAAGAGAGCAGAGGGTTGGCCAATCCAGAGCGGAGCGTGAGTTCCGACAGGTTTTATGAATATTTTCGGATTTACGACATTCGACTACTCGCTTGATAAAGTACAGCAAAGATTACTGAAGAGATGGTCAAATTGAATTTTAACCCCAATTTTTACGCAAATTTACCAGCGACATGAGCGACGAAAACCAACTGGTTTGTTTTCTTTGCTCGCAGCCCCACTCTGCGCTCCTTCATATGTCTACCTGCGTTTGTTTTCTTCGCTCTTATCGGAGCTCCAGTCTGTAAGCATCCTAAGGAGATTATTATCTCGGTAAAGAAAAAAAAAAACGAAGATCACAATATGATATATTGTGATCTTTGTTATTTATAGAACTTATATTATATAGAACTCCATCCGCCATTTTGTCACTGTCTTGCACAGTAGCCATGTTACTCAGACTGACAGTGAGAATTCAAGCGGCAATTTCTGTCAAATTTGAGACTGAAGACGACCTCTTCCTTTTATAAGAGGTTACTGCCGAAAATCCGTTTGAAGTGGAGGGTCATCGGCGAAAAGATGAAACGGGAAACTTCGAGGAATTTGAAGTGGAAAGGATGGGGCCCTAAAAGAGAGGATTACTCTTTTGGAGGAGGTAATCCTCCAAATAATTCAAGTTAGGAGTGTTTGGTTTGTTTATCATGCATATTATAACCACTAGTCTGCTTACTGATACGTTTCTCGAAGCTTTCAAGGTACCAAGGGTTCTATTTCCAACCGTTGTATTTCCAAATTAATCAAAAAGTGGATCAAACGGAAACTTGAAATGAGTAAACCGGGAGAAGTAATCTCCACACCACCATGCCCTGTAAGTACATATTGGCCAAGTGAAAACGATTGAGAAATTCTGCTCACCTGAATCGTCTCTCTGAAGGGACCAAGAAGATTAATAATCAGGCCATCAAGTGTCGCTGTCGATTGGAATTTCAAACAGTGATACCTTTTATGGCAAGAATAATATTCTTTTTGGTAAATGGAGGGCCTTCATATGTGTCTCGTCTGCATGTATGTACCTTCCCAACCGAAATTGGGGAAACTTATTCTTTATTTTAACCAAGACCCCTTTGTGGCCATACAACTTACCATCAATCAATCAAAACACGGGAAGGCCATGTCAAAGATTAGTGAAATCAATAATAATATTCTTGAGAAATATTGGAAAAATAGCACGAACGCCAAATTTTAGGCTAGAAAATAAACGGAAACAAATCACAAAATAACACCCTTTTTAATATTTTTGACTCAATGGCAAACTTTTATGCACACCTACTGTAGGATGCCTACCGTAAAACGGGGTGAACAGAACAATTTTCAAAATGGCACAGCTGACAAAACTAATATAATTGAGTCAGTAGTTTTGAATCCCTTTTCAAAATTTCATTTATCCTGTATTATCCTGATTTTAGAGTGGTACACCGGATCACTAAATGTTTTCACCCAGAAAATCTGGTTTTAGAGTGGAATGGGAGCAAAATTAGGTTTTTAAAAAAGGTCACAGATGCTACAAGAACGAGTTTTATTCAAAATCATTTTATCTTCTTAAGCGACTTTTTATTCGTAACACATTTGTTATATTTTTGTATTATAAAATTTGCTAGTAGGTAGTATAATAATAAATATTTTGTGAACAAGAATCAATTTACCCTACTAAGAAACACAGACCTTCAACTGAAATCATGACAAGTTGAAAAGTGGATTAGTTATTTTGGTTCAACACCAGGTACATTTTTATCCCCCCAAAAAACACTCCGTGTAAAAATCACCCCGCCTCGCAAATATCATTCTTCTATCATTCTTTTATTACTTCCACAAGCAACTAATACATGATGGTGGTTAACGTTTTATACAAGTATTAGTTGCTTGTGGAAGTACTCGTAATAAAAACGTCTCGCAATAGCGCCAAGGGGAGATTTCGAAAGGGGTACGGTGCTTGTGAAGTGGTTAAGCTTTTCATTATACTAAGCTCCTTAATGAGGAAAAGGGCGGGCGGGGAAAGTGGATATCATAACTTTTTCCGGCCTCAGAAGAATGATATTTGCGAGGCGGGGTGATTTTTACACGGAGTGTTTTTTGGGGGGATATCACATCTTTTTGTTGTTGAAGTGGGTCATTTTATAAAGAAGGTCTATGCAAAATTTGAAGTCGATTGGTCCGGTTACCCAGGCTGTAGACTCGTCAAAGTTGCCAAAATTAGCCTAAATTTCATTTTTTTGTTTCTAAAAGTTTTTGGGTTGAGATAATGGGTTAAACCTTTCAAAAGGCACTGGCTGATGTTGAAACGAAGCTCTGTGCAAAATTTCAAGTCAATCCGTGAAGGTGGAAATGCCTAACTGATTAAGGAGAAGAAGAACAGGTAAGGGTGAAAAACCGGATTTTTGAAGTTATATAACTCGGCTCCCTTTAAAGATATCGACTTGAATCTTTCAAAAGGCACTTGCTACACTTGAAACGAAGCTCCGTGCAAAATTTCAAGTCAATCGGCGAAGGTGGAGAGGCTGTAGCCTTGACCGACTGAAAAAAGTAGAAAAACATGGTAATTGGTTTTTGAAGTTATATAACTCGGCTCCCTTTAGACCTAACGACTTGAAACTTGCAGGGCTTTCTATTATCCACACCAAAAAGATCCATACCAAATTTCAAGTTGATCGGTCTACTAGGAGCCGAGATATGGCCATAATTAGCCTAAATTACCCTAAATTTCAGTTTTTTTGTCCCTAATTTTTTTTGGGTTGAGATAATTGCTTATTTCGTTCAAATGGCACTGAGCCATGCTATAAAGAAGGTATGTAAAAAAATTCAAGTCGATTGGTTTCTTTTCCTAAGGTTTCTGTTTTTTTGTTTCTAAAACTTTTTTGGGTTGAGATAATGGGTTAAATCTTATATAAGGCTCTGTCTCAAGGTTAAATGAAGCTCTGTGCAAAATTTCAAGTCAATCGGTCAACGTGGAGAGGCTCCAGCCTTGCCTGTCTGAACAAGGAGAAGGAGAAGAACAATCTAAGGCCGAAAAACCGGGTTTTTGAAGTTATGTAGCTCGGCTCCCTTTAGACCTATCGATTTGAAACTTTCAGGGCTTTCTAATATACACTCAAAGAAGACCCACACCAATTTTCAAGTTGATCGGTCAAATAGGAGCCGAGATATGGATACCTCGAAAACGCGTTTCGTGACGTCCGGTAAACATGCACTCGGCACCGTTCGTTTTCTCAACTTCTTTGCTTGGCGGGGCGGAACGCTACCGCGTTCCTAGATAGTAGGTAACAAAATTGACGATTAAAAAAAAACTAAAACTACAGCAAACGAGCTAGCATGCTGTAGTTCACTATGGTAATGTGACTAATGTTCAGGTAAACAGTACAAAGCCTGGATTCTACAACTAGCTTATATGAATTTGAGTGTGGAGCGATTACATCGATGACTTTCAAGTCACAATCGCAACTGTAACTTCTACCTAACGAGGTACATTTACCTAACTTAATAAATTGTGTGGTGTGATACATAGTACCTAACATGATAATTTTTCTTTGGTAACCTGGTTCAGTAGTACTTATAAAATTAACTTTAAATTAAAGCAGTACTTATAAAAGGAGTTTGTACTGGTGGTTAGACGTTAAAGTTATAAAACAAGATGAGAAGAACAAAGTTACAAAAAAAACACACAAAAAGGATAGGTTATAAAAATGGTAAAAACACAATACGTTTACTGAGTTACGTCTGACTCAAAGAGATATCACTTGAAGAACTTCATTTTCTAGAATTACACTGGTAACTACAGTATCTGCAGTAAAAGTTCTTTCTCAGTCCTCATTCAGGTAAAAATGTATCACGCACCTATTTCTCCTTAATTCAGTCTTGTTTCTCCTCACATTCTTGTCTCTCAATCTTCTTCAGTTCAAATTCTTTTTCAATCCTAAATTTTTCGAGTAAAAATGTATTCCTCAACTCTTCCTGTTACAATCTTGTTTCTTCCAACATTCTTTTCTCGTCCAGTTCGAGCATTATTTCTTCTCGCTTACGTTGCCATTGAAATTTTTCCCTCTCCAGTTGGATCCTCTTGTCTTCAGCTTCGGCTTCCTTATCAGCTTTATATTTCATCGCCTCCAAGCGGTCTAGGTTGATCTGAAAAGAAACCCACCAGCAATCATTAATAATGGAATTGACACCATGAAAACCACCACCTTGTCAGATTTAGAACGAGTTTCCAGAAGAATGGTCACCCTGAAATCAGGTTACACGAATGAAAAATTAGTATAGTTGGAGCAAAGGGATCCCTCTGGGTCAGCTTGCTGTGTGCATAAATTCAGCTTCTTGCAGCCGAGTGTGTCAATGATCAATGGCTCACCCCATTTTCTCGGTTTGTACAAAAACTTATCATACCCGATAACATACCTACTTTTAGGATAATCAAATTCACCTTCAGATAAAAGCGGGAATCTGAAGGTGAATTTTATTATCCTACATCAATTATGGATGATCATCACAGAAGGTCACCATCAACACTTGTCAAACTAGCATTTTAACTACTTTTTTTGGCTACTTATGTACCAACCTGGTTCAGATGAGCGAGTGAGGATGACGGTGTGGTTGATTTCTTTGAAGACGGTTTTTTGGCCATCTGCCGCTTTCGAGAAGCTGTCGCGTGGAGTAGACGGTCGGGCAGGAGTTGCTTGTTGATTGTGGAGAGGTTGAGAGGTGGTAGGTGTTGGTGAAGTAGGTGACATGAGAGGTGGAGAGATGTTATGACTCCCATTGCCTTCGCCATCACCCACAGGAGATGGAACCTCCAAATCAACATATACGGTGTCTGTGCTGGCTGAGTCATCGGAGTCTGCGATGAAGAGAGGATGAATGCTCGGCCTCTCACCGAACAACTCTTCTAGCATGTCAAACTGAGGGCATAGTTTCAGGATGTAATCTGCAACAGAAACACAAGGCAGTTCAAGTAAAATAGTAGAATCAACCTACCAAAAGATATAAATCAAAATACCAAAATAGAATAGATTTTTCATGTAACTACCTACCTAGGTACATGCAAAATGTATATAGGTACACAACTTCAGGATTTGAATCCAGTTCCTGGGAAGGATGTCTAGAAACTCCCCCAGCTTTGGGGACCCCTCACCTTATCCTATTCAACTCATACATTTGTTCACCTACCTCGAATCGTTTGCTCCTTGTCTTCTGCATCAAGGCCTGCACCGGTGTTGTTTCGCCACGCTATTGCTACTTTGTACTTGTTTTTCATATTTTTCATTTTATCTCTCATTACTTTCCATGAGAAACAAGCCAAACTCTGTTCCTTCGCCGCTAACTGAGTGTAAAACAGTTGCGCAGTAGGTTTCTAAAAACAAGAAGTTTTGAAATGTGCCTCTGGTTCATGAGCGCCGCTATCCTCCTGAGGCAATCCCTCAACTGTTGGGCTACCCCCAATTGTCAGGGCCGCCATCGCCTGTTGGGTCGCATGCCGGTGGGGGTGGAGTTGTGGGTCGTGATATTTTACTGAAAAAGGAGAATGTGGTTAGCATGTCCTTGCTTGTTGGTGTAGTATAGTGCTCGAGCTAGTCGACATGCTGTATCATACGTAAGTGAATTATGGATCATGACAGGAATCAATTAAGTGGTAAATGAGACAATCTCCGTGTTTTCATAGTTTTTTGAGGTTAGAGAAAAAACAAACGGTGATAGGATAAATTTGACTTCAGATTTGGATTCTACGGAAAAAAATACGTCGAAATTGTTATTTCAAATTTTTGTAGACATAGATTAAGCTATGGTATAGCTCGGAAACCGGCGCTGTATTGGAAATGTCGTAATTTAGGGTGTTATTGATTAAATAAGATGAAACTCCAATCCTATCATCCAAAAATCAACTTTCGGTCCTGGAATTCACCCAACAGGGGTTTGCACCATAATCCAGTACACTCCTTATAGTTGCTCGGTAATCAGCACTCCATTTGGTATTAGTGATGCTGCGCAGTATATTGAGGTAGGGTTTTCTACGTGATGCTTCCAATTTAACTTTCTAGAAAGGGTTACACCCAGGAACTTGACTTGATCAACGCATTGAATCGAGAAGTTTCCCAGTTCAATTTCATTTTGAAATGGGGGCAACCTGCTTCTTGAAAAGGGGCATACTACTGACTTATGAGACGAAATAGTTAGATCAAGATCATCTACGTGGGATTCAAGTGTGATTACTGCCGTGTCCAGAGCTTCTCTACATTGATTTGGATCTTTGGCTGAAACGTACATGCAAATATCACCAGCGTATTGGACTACACTCACTGATTCAGGGAGACGATCGTCAATTTCAAAGACATAAATTAAGTACAAGAAGGTCGGAAGAATGCTACCTTGAGGGAGCCCTCTTTTGGTTGTTTTGGGTCGTTGCAACCGCCCATTTACACGAAGGAATATTTTGCGATTTGATATTAGTCGAATTAGCTATGTTGGACGTGTACAAAGGACGAATCCCCAAGCTGTTGAGTTTAGAGTATAGAATAATTCTATAATTCAATTATTGATAGTGGTAGGTGAATTCCAGGACCGAAAGTTGATTTTTTTTATATCGGTTGTTAGTTCATTGTTAATTCACGTTAGTACCTACACAGCACGAATTTACCCAGTTTTAGCTTAACTTGTAAAATGCAGCTTACCCACTTTAAAAAGAGATACAAACGATTTCTTCATTTCTGTCGTTGGTTCACACGAATAAGCCGTTAGTTCAGCCAAGGAAAACATTTCCGGGATAAAACAAAATTTGGGTACGCCAACTTCACACAGTGAAGATCAGCCCACCCACTTTTTTGAAGATGAATCAAAAGTTTTTATGTCGCTCATCGTTAGTTCACAAAAAAAAAAAAAAAAAAAATCGTTTGTTCGCCAAATTTGATCCTATACACCCTCTTTTACTGTACTGGAATCTTTAAGGCACGCCAAACTAGGAACTAGGGATGGGAATCGATAATCGATTTTTCACCACCGATCATCGATTTTTCACAATCGATTGTGAAGCTCCGATTTTTTCCGATGATCGATTGTTAGGCCACGATGCATCGATGTTTTCTCTACAACCAGGATCCAAAGTTGAAAAACTCTACAAATTCTTGACACAACGGTTCATTATCTTCTTTGTACAGATCACCCTTCTGTCTAGATCACTAGGTCTAAATGTTTAGATCCTAAATGTTGGATTAATTATTATTATGAATTATCACTAATTATTAATAATTTTATCAAGTACCTACCTAGTGAAAATTATTATAAATTATTGTTAGGTATTAATAAGTTGTATTTATTATTAGTAATAATAATAATTAATTATGATTAATTAATACGATATAATTCTGGGGTTTTACTACGTCGGTAATAATACGATATAATTCTGGGGTTTTTAATAATACGTCGGTAATAATTTTTCTATAAAAGAAGTACCTACCAACAAGCATTCGAAATTACCTTTATTTTCGTAGCACGAAATGTACTTCAGAACAAAAAACTCGACATCACTAACACCATATGATGTTCCAAACAGCTCGTTAGTATGAAAATTGACCTGTATTTCAACCGTTTGATTCACGATCGTGTTGACAGGCTCAACCTTTGAACCGTCATTGTGAACGAACGGCTGGTCGTACAAAGCTGCGGATGGTCTTAAAACATTCTAAGGAATAAACTCTATCTAAATATGAAATAATAAACATACCGTTCAATATGAAGTTTTCGAGTTTTTGGAATTTCAAAATTCGTTTTGAACCCCTTCCCCTCGACCTAGGGTTATGAAAAGTTTCGAGGACCATTGTGGGGTTGGCCGGAACCCATAAAAAAAATTTCGTAATTTTAACTCAACGCTAACTGGGCAAAGTGCCGTGGACTGCGTACGGCGGACAGCGTACGGCGGACAGCGTACGGCGGACGGACGGATTTTTCCTTATTCGATTTTCTGAATCTACGTATCTTGAAACGTAAACCAACAAATTTTGAGGGGTGGTTAAAAATTTTTTTTCTTTATAATAATAAATAGAAAGATGATAAACCAAAAGATCAACCACATGCTGAAAAGAGGGAGCTGATGTTGATGTCTTTGACTTGGTGTTGTGTTGTTGTTAGTGCGAACGATCATTTTCTAAAGCCGGGCTAATTCTCACACAGGAGAGAAATCGTTTGAAGGGGGACGTTCTGTCCAAACTCCTTTTTTTGCAGAGTGCGCCCGAACATTATTATTTTTTGAACATCGGGGACAGTCGCATGGTTTTCCACAACCTAATTAATAGGTTCTTTAATTAAATACATACCTACGTTATTGACATTTTATGTCTTTACTCTGGCACATAACTCGAAAAACGTTACACAAAAAAAAAGCGTCACACGAAATCTTCACGAAAATTTCTGATGATTTTCGCTTACAACCAATTCGTTGCTACGGGACTTTATCTTCGCCAGTCATCATCGTACAAAAATCGTTCACCACTCGTTGGATAGCTCTCAATTTACCTAACCATATTACGTTAACCACTGCGGAGTGTGTGGCCGACAAGCTGCGGTATGAGCGTGATTGTTTAAATAATTGTTTACACACAGGTGATCATTCTCAATAATTTATATTGTCAACACGAATGCAAGCTTCATATAAGTTTCTGCAAAGACATAAAATGTCCCAATGTGTTGCAGACTCGTATGCAAGCATTTAGTTTTTGACATTTTCATGTCTTTGCTTTGGCACATAAACTGAAACGGGAAAAATTTGTTCCCTTGATTCACCCTTTCCTTTAGATCACGTCAGAACACAAGCGACCGGCGGGCCACTACGTCAGAGCCTATGACGCACGAGCGTATGACGTCAGACGGCTAGCAGGAGGCCAACTAGTACGTCAAAGCGTATGCCGTAAGAGCCTATGACGTCAGACGGCTGGCAGGAGGCCAACTAGTACGTCAGAGCCTATGACGCACGAGCGTATGTCGTCAGAGGGCTGGATGGCTAGGTGATCGGGTGGTGCGAAGGGAGGTGGTGATGACGTCAGAGGGGCCAGTGGGAGGCAGATATCTGAAACCCCCATTTCTTCCTCACTACTTTCGTGATGACCGTGAAATTTCCTAAAGGATCTCCGAGTTTCAGTTTGTTTTTCATGTTCTGTAGTATTTCTTTTCTTTTTACCATGAATCTTTCAATATTTGTTGCACATTTGGGTATTCTGCGGTTTCAAACGATTTCGACCAATTTTCCATTAAAAAATAATTGGGTTGAGACTGAATAAAAAAATCGACTAAAATCGTCGATGATCGATTGTGGAGGTGCGATTAATCGGCGACATCGATTGTGGGATTCCGATGTTATACTCGATGGCATAATCGATTGTGAGGGTCCGATATCCCATCCCTACTAGGAACAGATAACAACGGTTGCCTCTTCAATATACTGAAATATTAGTAATTGTGTACTATTAATACCAACTAAATACAACTAATGAACCTATATTAGTTACATACCTCCGCCTGATATGCAAGCCGTTCTACAGTGAGCTAGGAATGACTTTCTAGGAGACTCAGAAGATGTCCTTTATTCGTGCTTATATGAGAAATCATGTGACGAAAGGGCAGATGTAGACAGCCCGAATATGTCGCAGTCTGATGGTGTCGTTCCTGGGATTCGCAACCGTCTCTGCGGGATGCACACGTCGTCTGGTATCTGAGATGAAATGAAGGGTATCAGTATTTTAGTGAGCTTCATGAGTATTTTTTGACATTTTCATGTCTTTCATATGGCACAAAAAAAAAAAAAAATCGTCACGAAATTTGCTAACGAAAATTACTAACGAAATTTGTCCCAAGTCGCCACAATGATGATTATGACCATCAGAAGTGAAGTTGTTCGTTATTGGAATTAGGTAGGTACTTTACAGTTTGATTTTTCTGATGATTTTCGCTTACAACCGATTCGTTGCTACGGAACTTTATCTTCGCCAGTTATCATCGTAAAAAAATCGTTCACCACTCGTTGGATAGCTCTCGATTTACCTAACCATATTACGTTAACCACTGCGGAGTGCGTGGCCGACAAGCTGCGGTATGAGCGTGATTGTTTAAATAATTGTTTACACACAGGTGATCATTCTCAATAATTTATATTGACAAAATTATGACCATCAGAAGTGACGTTGTTCGTTATTGGAATGAGGTAGGTACTTTACAGTTTGATATTACTTCCCAGTATATTACTCGGTATACAAACTCTTGAGGGAACTCTAAATTCGAATTATGATATGCGCATGACTTGATACGAAGTTTGTTTGCACACAACATGAAAATGTCTCAATGTGTTGCAGACTCGTATGCAAGCGTTTACTTTGGTTTCTTTCTGATGATTTTCGCTGACAACCGATTCGTTGCTACGGAACTTTTTGTTTTGTAATTAATCTCTCCTGTACCTCATTCACACATGCGATATTTTTCAAGTAGGTATACCGAATATTTGTCAAATACCGAGCATTTGGCAATCGCCGAGTCCCATTGAATTTGCACCCTGTCCACACATTCGGGATGTGCCAAATATCGAGCATAGACCAAGCACAGACAAATATATGTCGCGCATTCTTGTTTAGCGGTATCAAGAAGTTGTTGTGGCGGCGGCAGCGTTTGTGGTATTGTGCGGTTGTGTCCTTCTCAAGGGGAAAAAAAGAAAAGGAAACCAATGAGAAGTCGATTGTGGATGATGTCCCACTAAGAAATTACTCAAATTGGTAGGTAGGTACTTCTTGCAGCTATGGTGGCTCAGACGTGCTGGCTGATTTGGCAACTGATTTGCGCGAATGTGAATCAAAGGATTTTGTCCGAATTCTCGTTCAACACCGGCAATAGGAGGGAAATACACACCCGCTTCCCAGGTGTGAAAGAAACCGCCTCCGAGGCGAGTACTCGCTTGGCAAATGTGTGGTATTTGACAAATACACAAACGGCCGGCCAGACATCCGGAGATTTATCGAACTTTTGCTCGATGTTTGCCAAGTACCGCTTGTGTGACTGCGGCCTGAGAAACAACACACTTGTTGGCTCGGTGAGTAGGTACAGGTAGCTGGCTGCCTGTACAGTTACGTCAAACCTACGTCAACTTAGTTTGAAAACTCAATGTATATTAATATTACCTGTAAACATCGTCGAAGAAGTGACAGCTGTTCACGAATGAACCTCATCAATCGCACCACATCCTGGTCTGACAAGACATCTCAGAGAGAGATCAAAATTCCCCACGATGTTTCTTTTATGTACGTGCTACAATATAATATGTAATTGAATGTAAGGAAGAAGAGGTGTACAATAAATCTGAACGAACCCGGTTGGGACATAGTCATCTACATGGTCAGAGAGAAGAATAGATAACAGTTCACAGTTATCAGTGAACGATGGTAGTGAGGTGGATGATGAGTTCCATTGCCATCGGAACTGAATTCCGCAAATATTCGTAGATTTAGTTGGTTCGGTAGGACGAATTTGTGGAGTAGAGACCCGTTTGTGGATATTGACATGCATTAAAAGATAGGATTAGCCAAGAAATGAATAAGTAAGCCGCGCCCTCATACCCGCCACCTACCGGAATTGGACTAAACTAAGCCCTCAAAATCGACATAAAAATCATTTTTTTCTGGGCGTAATCAAAAGGTTACGTTGTGAAATTGTTTACCATTGATTCCTCTGAACGTAGTTAATTGAAAATTGAGCAAAAAAATGTGACAAAAAAGACATTAGTCCGAGATTTCAGTTCTGTGTGAGCTGATGGAGGTGCACGGGCTCGAACCTCCAATTCGCAAGTTGCACGGCAGGACCAGCTGCTGGGTGTCCATTCGAGCCGATGCACCAAGTTTGTCATCATTTCTGATGACATCGCTACTCCACGATGTCATCAGATGCCTCCTCAGCTGACTGCGGACGTGGACCATCGACGCTGCCAGAGAGCACACAGAGAGCACAGCTCGAAACTCGTCCTAATGTCTGACCTCCAGGTAGCTAGATTACAGGAGCACGCCACAACTCCCAGTCGAAAACCTATAATTCGAAACATCTATTTCACTAATACAAAGAGAACCCTGAACTAGAAAACGGTAAATTCTTTAGGTAGGTATTGTTTAAACAATTTTAACGACAAGAAATCGAGTGAATATTGCCTTCTCATCCAGTTCTGACTTTTATTTGAAATTTCCAATCCCTAGCTCATCGGGAACTTGATAAACAAGGAGTGAAAATTATTATTAGTTATTGTTAGTTATTAATAATGTTTATGAATTATTTTTTAATAATGATTGATAATTATTATGAATTAACTCGATACCTGAAAACCATGTGCTAGTAGAATCTAGACCGTAGAGGCTGCCGCATGATTCACCCTCATGTTGGCAAATTTTGACATTCTCCAACTTTGAGCCCTCATTGTGAACGAACGGCTGGTCGTACAAAGCTGCGGATGGTCTTAGAAAATTTAAAAAAATAAACTTCTTCATGAATTTTTCGATTTATGAAATTTTCAAAATTTCAAAATTCGTTTTGAACCCCTTCCCCTTGACCTAGGGTTATGAAAAGCTTCGGGGATCATTGTGGGGTTGGTCAGAAAATCGAATAAAAAATAAACCAAAAATCCGTCCGTCCGCCTTATGCCCCACACTATACGCCGTCCGCGGCGCTTTGCCCAGTTAGCTTTGAGCTAAAATTTCGAAATTTTTGTTGCGGGTTCCGACCAACTTCACAATGGTCCTCGAAACTTTTCATAACCCTAGGTCAAGGGGAAGGGGCTCAAAACAAATTTTGAAATTTTGAAAATTTCAAAACTCGAAAAATTCCCATCAAACAGTAAGTTATTTTTTATGTTTTTTATTTCATATTTAGATAGAGTTTATTTTTTACAATTTTTTAAGACCATCCACGGCTTTGTACGACCAGCCGTTCGTTCACAATGACGGCTCAAATTTGGAGCAGATCGAAAATCGTCAACATGAGAGTGAATCGTAAGGCAGCCTGTCGGGTCCATTTTCAAGCTGGCCCAGCTGATTCAAACAGCACATGGTTTCAAATATCGAGTTAATGAATAATATTTAATAATAATTATTAATAATGAAGCATAAAAATTAATAACCAACAATAAATATTAATAATTTACACTACTTGATAATAATAATTAATGATAATTCATAATAATAATTAATCTATCATTCACTAATTGAGACAGAGGGGTGATCTGTACAAAGAAGTTGCCCTGCTAAAAAGTCGCCCAAATGACGATGTGGGAAGTTGCCGTGAGACCCTCGAATTGCTAACCTGGAGACGATTAATACTGCCTTCGGGTTCGTCTCCGGGTTAGCAATTCGAGGGTCTCACGGCAACTTCCCACATCGTCATTTGGGCGACTTTTCAGCAGAGCAACTTAACCTAAACATATGATCCAAATAGGTACCGGAGTATCACACCACAAGGAGTAATACTGTCTCCTAATCTCATGCTTGCTTGTATTATGAGTTTTATCACAATATGGTAGTGAACTGACTTCTTAACAAATTTGAAAACCTTTTGTAATAAGGCATTCTAACTCAGTACCTATAAATCGTCATTATTTTTAAAAAAAACCTCATTGAGTTTGACCCATACATTTTCTTGCCCTTTAAAATCATAATATAAAACGGGCTCAAGTCTTATTCTCAAACAAAAACTAAGAAGGTAAAGATATCACAAAATTTAGTTAAAAGTGAGATCAAAGTTAACAAAATTAAAATCGAACCTCTAAGAACGAAAAAGTCTTCCCAGGTTCTGACCAATAGTAGGTTTCGACCCATACGAAGAAACTGCAGAATTTACAATGTTACGTAGATACATAACACTGTAGGACCTCCAAAACTTGGGATAATTAGTACCTACCTACATAAAATAAGCAATGACCGCAAAGTTACTTGCTTTTCTTTTTTTTAGGTTGTTTTTCGTCTGGTTGTTTGCTTGCTCCTTTCTTTGCACATTTTCTTTCTTTTCTGATGCTGTGCGCCTCGTGATGAAGTCCTTTATAGAAATCTAGGCTATCTCTAGGCAACAGATTTTCAGTCAAAAAAAAAAAAAAAAAAAAAAAAAAAAAAACAGACCTAATAATTTATTTATTTATAATACGGGTCGAGCCCAATACAACATAGGGAAGTATAGAGTGAAACAAGTAGAAATAATGAGTAGCAAGGGAAAAAATTAGATGTGATGGAGTCATATGTTCAAGAGGCGCTGCAGGAGAAGACCACGCAGGCTGGACTTTACTTCACGCAGAATGGAGAGGATGGTGGAACAAGTCGACGGCGTGGAAGTTTGATGCAAGGAAGTTTGCCAATCGAGGTAGATGAGAGAGCGGGCGATGCCGGAGGTAATTTGTGGCTGAGAAGGAATGCTGTAGATTTGTATATTTGTCGAGAGGTGAGGGACGTGGTCCTTTGTACAGTTTTGGGAAGGTGTGATCCCTTGTGCGTGATGAATTGGGTCTACTAGGGAGGGTTCGTGGCCCCTCATCGAACTTGAGCTTAAACTTTATCTCGCAATGGGGTTCGTATTGGATCCAGCGTAGATCGAGTACAACAGGGCCCCTCCTTTGTAGTGCCAGGGCGTATGGAAGAGTAAATCATCTTTTCCTCGGCTCCATAGTCGAAAAAAAATCCATGATCCTAGTAAACAGCCCTGTAAGGGAGTTGCTAAGGGAGGTAAGGGAGTTGCTCCTCCCTAGCCTCTACTGTTTTCTGAATATACCCATGGGGCAGGTACAATTCAGATTATCCCATTTTCCTCTCAATGTGGCTATGGACTTAATCAACCGCCATTTGTGTGTGACCCTTGTCTTATATTTTTTGTGAGTGATACGTATTCCACGCTTCATACTTGTGTGGAGTGCGTTCGACAATACGTTGTTGCAGTTTTGAGCTGCACACCCCTGTAGATTTTTTGCTAGTATTTTATTAGTTTCCACGGAAATTATTTTTACATTGATGGAGGGTCTTTTAGGAGGGATGTGCAATAAAAGATTACCCAAAATAAAAGTTATTTCAATGGTGAACGAGTAGACACGTGGAGCAGCCTGAACTGGAGGAACCACTGGCTAAAACTAGCTTGATACGATAAGTTCCCCAAATCACCGATACTAGTGCCCCTGTTGGTTTCCTGCGAAAACCACTATCACCAACCCGTCTGGTGCGAAAATTCATTTTTCGTAGGGTTAATAACTCAAAACCGCTAAAAATTGACATAGGTCATGTTGCAGCTATTAGTTGAAATTTTTTCTATAGAAGTGGGCTGTAAACAGATTGGAGACTTTCATTCAGAAATAGATGTTCCTTAGCAAACTCGTTACTACTTTCCGTTCTGATGATGGTTTGTTTTCAGTGACCGATGTTGAGGCAGTCGACCTTCCTACCATACAGCTGGAAGTGATGACTTCAGCCGACGAACCTTCTCTCCGGCGGCCCCCTTTGAAAAAAGGTAGGTACCTACATAACAAAAGCTCACGACAAATTTTCGTTTTGTTATTTCCGAATGAAAGGGGAAAAAATCCTGGTTTCTGACTGCCAGTGAGTGTATTGACACAGCAATTCACTTGGAAGTTGAGGTTCAGTGACGCTTTTATAGTTTCAGAGGAAGCCGATAGGTGGCAGGTAGTGTACGATTGACAGCGGAGTGACGTCGGGAGAAAGAGACTGTTTCAACGTTGAAATGACTGCCTGCATCCTTGTAAGAGCTTTTTCATGTAGGTATTTCATGAGACATGTTCAATTCTGTGTTCTTAACACGAGTATTGTTCTAATAATATTGAACATTAAGAAACCTTAACTTATGTACTTTATATCACGGTAAAATCATGATCTCACGCTACGCCATCATTGAACGAGCAATTAGTCTGAAGTCGAAACTCAATGATACCTTTTTGTGAATAACTAGTCAAAGCGTATTATGTACTCTAATCGTCTACATTGAAGATTGCTCACTAGCTGTTACGACTGTGAATTTAATTTATTTTAATTATTTAGGTTTAATGATAACATGGACGACTGACACAATAGGTACTCACTGAAATATTTAAGAGGGGGCTGCCGGGTCGGCCATGTTTCCTGCTCCCATAAGGAATCAATGTATTCTTCCGAGGATCATAAATCCTCGAATCTTGAACCGATTTCGAAATTTTTTTTCTTAATCTTCAAGTTAGACCAATCTCTAGCGATCAGCCTTGGCATATTTGGAGAAAAATGTCCCTGAAAGTAGCAATTAATTAACAAAGTCACGGCTAAGGGGGATTGCTCTCTTAATCTGATATATCTTTGTTGGATGGTGAGTTATCGAAAATCTGGCAAGGCGGATTTCATCCTTAGATTCTACGTTTTAATTCAAGCCCTAAAACAATAAAATCGGTTCATTTTTCGCGAAGTTACTGTCATCGGAGCATGGGTTAGCGATTCGACAGCTTTTTGAACTTCCAGAGAGACGCGGCCGTCCAGGTAGTGTAGGGGTTCGTCGCTAGATGCCACTAACTTCGATCTCCTCCCGATTTCCCGCTAAAGTGCAAATCGTCGAAGCAACACAGCTCGAAATGAAATTGAGACATTCCAAATCCAAAATATTCCACATTTTGTGTTGGAGACAGTGGCGTCGTCAGAATTTCGAAAATCGGCCGCTAAAAGCGCAAAATTAAAAAAATGCGTGATTTTTTGTGAGGCAAAACTCCAAATAGCAGGATTATACTTCAAAAGCTGATACAATTGACTTATGGTAATATACCAAAATGAGTCAAACCTTTACCTAGGATTTTGGAAAAACACCGTTAAAAACTATAGAAAGGAAAGTGAAACGAAAAAACCAATAACATGATATGTTATTGGTTTTTTCGTTTCACTTTCCTTTCTATAGTTTTTAAAGCTCGTATATAAAGATATTATCTTTATATACGAGCTTTATCTTCTAATACTTATTGTATGTATGATACACTGCGATGTACTCGCATTCAAGTTTCAAGTGTACAGGGTGTCGCACGAGTTCTTGACCCCCCCCCCTCTTCGTTTGGAATTAAACCATAGAATGAACTTTTATTATGCTTGATTCATTAGTAACACTACACATGTAATAGTGTTAATAATTAATAGTGTTGATAATTATTATCATAATAAACTGGCTAATACTACACTCACAAAATCTATTGCAGCGCCTTCGAGGAATTGTTCGATGCCCTCCTCCTTCCTTCGGCAACTGTAGACGGACTCCATAATATAGTTTTCTTAAGATCTAGTGAACTCACATGATTCAAGTTCTTGGGTGCTAACTATTTTGTTTTTGCATTTTTAGCGAATTTTCGAAGAAAAGGAAGCTATTGTTCTCGGTCCAAAATTTTTAAAACTCGAATTTATGAAAACATTTTACACCAAAATTCGTTTTAGACCATCCTGAATTCAAATTTCCCATACAATCACAAATCCTCCGTCATGCAGCATGGTTATAAGAGCGAATTTTCGAAGAAATAACTGTTTGCATTTTCCTGGTTTTAAACAAATTTTGTCTCTTTTTTGCCGAGTAACACCTCAGTTTATAGATTTTTCAACGCTGAACACAATGGTGAAGTAAAAAATGCAATAGTTTTTTTTTTTTTTTAAATTTTTTTTTTACATACAGCCACATAAGTACCATAAAATAAATTAAACTAAATTATACATCTTAATTATTTAACTTAATTATCTTTATAAATTTAACAGGAAACAAAAATTAAAGCCTTATACAATTTACCTCGAGAAAATTAAAAAGTTCCTTGTACACCTGAACATTTCCTTTCAACATACATTCAAAATTAAACGGGGAGGTCAAAATACGACTTAATTTTCTAAATAACCTATCTCTAGACTCCGCATATTTTGTACATTCCATTACAATGTGCTCTATATCCCCGTCGCCTCCACAATACTCACACCTCCCATCATCATCCCTATCCCGCAACAATCCTATCCTAACGTTGTACTGGGGACATAGTGCATGTCTGCTCCTAAGCCGACACAGTACCCTCACAAATTTCCTCTCTGACGTTAAATTTCTGAACCAAGGTTTCCTTAGTATTTTAGGGTGTATACTCTTAAACAGCATTCCTTTTTCGCTTTTGTCATATCGCCGTTGCCATTCGGAGAAATGTGTCCTTTCGAACGAGGGATAAAAATCTTCTTTCGGCAATAAGGCCGCATACATTTCCCCAGATAACGCTGCCATCTTAGCTGCCTTGTCCGCTCGTTCATTATATCGCAGCCCTCACCCACACGAACTCAATCTGAACTCCTCTCCTTCTACAGGTAGCCACTGCCTGAACAATGCGTGCCACTAAATGGTTTCCAAATTTTGCCAATTGGGGACTTGAGATGGCTCTAAGCACGCTCTCTGAATCCGTGCAAATTGCCACTACAGGTAGCACCGTGGTAGACTCAAGAATATAGCCAAGAGATAGCTCGATCGCCAACGCCTCCGCAGTGAAAATGCTCGCCGCCCCGAGCAGCCGGACTCTTCTTTCCACGTCGTGTTGTACATCTACAAAAGCACAGCCAACCAAATCCCCGGACTTCGAACCGTCCGTAAAAATGAGACCACACCCCCTCCAGCGCCGGTATATATAATCCCTAAATTGCTCCGTCACTGTTATGCGATCAAACAACGGTTTAAAGTAGTGAATTGCTATGGACGTGTACAAAATGTGATAGTCCATGGAGAAAGCAACATTTCCTGGGCTCGTAAACAGTTCGGAACACTGGGAATAACTGTGTATGAGGCCATTCACGATGGGTGGTATCACCCTCCCTATCCATCTAGCATCAAACATAATCTGGTCTGCTAGTTTAACAATGTTGTTCGTGACCACACTTTGTTGAGATCTAATACGCGTCACGTATCTATCTGCCAACATTTATCTCCTCAAATCTAGGGGCATCTCGCCAGTTTCGGCCAGTAATACATAAATCGGCGTCGACTTTAAATACCCAATACACTGGCGTACGCATTTGTATTGCAAGCGATCCAGTGCCTTCAAAGTAGTAATGCATGATTGTCCGAAAAAAACCGACCCATAATCTACAATGGCTCTCACAGTAGCCCTGTAGAACATAATCGCGACGTTTGGATCTGCCCCCCAATCCAGGTTGGTTACAACTTTTAAAACATTAAAGTATTTCTCGCATTTGCCTACTACGTATTGGACGTGATCATACCACGTCAGGGTCCTGTCCAACCACAATCCCAAGAATTTGAATTTCCTATGGACCGGAATGGGAGTTCCGCATTTTTTTTTTTTTTTTTTTTTTTAATAGTAAAATGTTTCAAATGTTTCCACTATTCAACGTTTGCATTGGATTTGACTGGCAAATTTAGTGCTACCTGTCGGTTTTTCGCTTGAGTGACATCAGTTAGGTTCTGGCTCGCCAGAAATTTCAGACCCATGCAAGCTCCCCATTGGCTAAAATGATTCTTTGGAAATTCGCTCATCAAATCATAACGCATGACTGTAACTTTCACTTCAAGTCCTCAAACCGAGTTTACCTATTTACTCTAGTCGCCTAGAGTACTATTAAACTTCATTCACTAGCGATTACGTTGTTGTGATAATACCAAGGGAAAGGGAAATCAATACTGTTCTGTGATAGAAAATTGATACTGTTCCATGATAGGAAATCAGTATTCTTCTGAGATAGTAAGTAAATCAATAAGTAGTGTTGTGTGAAAGGAATCTGTGATGTTAACAGCAAAATATAACGATTATGATGTTATTTCTACGTAGTTACCTACTTTACCCAGCATACTGTATCATTTTTGTTCGTAATCAGGTTTCAAAATATTTATTACAGCTTTTTTCGTGTTTCTGAAGTGTTGCGTTCTAATTTTTTCCTTCTCAAAGTCGGTAAATACAGCATATCAAGTTAAGTCGGTAGGTGAAGGCATAGAATTTGGCTCACATTGCAATGAATTAAGTAGGATGGTTTATTGCTTATTCCAAATTACATACCTAATGTCGATATACAAAATACATTGGATTGCATCATTTGACACGCATACAACAATTTAAACGTAATTATGTTCTTACGAGCAATATCTAGAAGTATGAGTTATGAACTTGTGGGTGAAGCCTACCCAGCGCCGCAAGCTGCTTCACCACCACAGAGCATAAATAGTCCCGAGGGTGATCCACTCAAGGATTCAGCCTACATCCATGCGTCATCGTATTCGCCTTCGTCATACCATCCATGCTCCAGTCTTCTATGATCCATTCAGTCTTTTCTCGTCTCTTGTATTCGTATAGTGACTAGTGGAGTTTCGCTTATCATTTCGAAAGTTAATTATTGTTTAACGTTCCTTTTGTTAATAAACACGTTTTAATAACGTCTGTGGTTTTCGTGTAGTGATTTAACCAGTCACCCACTAGTAAAAACCCATAGTGGTGACCCCCGACAAGTGAACTATCCAATCTACTTTCGACAAGCGACCAAGCCTAACCTAGTCTCGCCGAACCGACCACGTTGACGCCAATTTTTCTTCACAAATTCCGCCGATTTTTCGTCACGAATTTCGCCGATTTCGTTCGTAAGTCGTTCCAATTTGTTCATGTAAAACTCATTCAAGTTTATTCGACATGGGAAACGAGCAAAACAACTCGGACGAGGACGTGGATCAACCTTTTGATCCGAACAACCCATTTGACCCCAATGCAACCATCCACAAGTCTGGTGCTGGAGGGGCCAAGCCTAAAATTCTGCCTCCCATACCAATTCGTTCGCCTGTACGATCTTCTGAGATAGCTCGTGTTGCTGTTAAAGTTCCGCCCGTATGGAGGAAAAATATCAAAGTGTGGTTTATTCAGGTTGAGTCAATTTTTCGAAAATGTGATATCAAAACTGAAGCTACCAAATATGACCATGTTGTAGCTGCTCTCGACCCAGATATTGCAGATATGATTTCCGATTTTCTAGTGAAACCCATTGGAAATACCCCATATTCGGACCTCAAAGAAAGGCTTTTAGTAGAATTTGAGGAATCTGACAGTCGTAGGATCACCAAATTGCTATCTGAGATCCAGTTGGGTGACAATAAACCTTCACAACTGGTCAGAGAAATGAGATCTCTTGCTGGTACCCAAGTTAAAGATGATTTTCTACGCACTTTGTTTTTGCAGCATCTTCCTGCCAACGTTCGCGTCATTTTGGCATCTAGCTCCGACACCCTCGATAAAATGGCCACTATGGCTGACAAAATTCTTGAAATTTCGCCACAACACTATTCAGTCAATGATGTTTCTAGGTCGGGGAGTGTACCACCCAGCACAAATTATCCAATTACTGCTCCTGCTCACCCAGTTGATCGAATTTCGCGCTTGGAAGCCCAAATTGCTCAAATTGCCGGTTTTGTCAATGAGTTACGCTCCAGATCACAGTCTAGGGGCAAGAGCCAGTCACGCTCATCCTCATCTGACCCCAGCAAAAATAGAGGGCCCAACTGGAAGTGCTATTTCCATCGCAGGTTCAAGGGCAAAGCTAGGAAATGTGAACCTGGTTGCACTTTTGTGCCGGAAAACTAGACAACCACTTCATCAATGCGGCAAATGGAGTGGAAGCCGAGACAAGCCGCTTATTCATGTTTGACCGACTGACTAATTCAAAATATTTAATTGATAGTGGTGCTGATGTGTCTGTCATTCCACCCACTAAACGTGAACGTTCCGTTGCATCAAAACGATTGTTGTTTGCTGCAAATGGTTCTTCAATTTGCACATATGGTGAGAAGCTTCTGCACCTTGATCTTGGTCTCAGGCGTACCTTCCGGTGGCCTTTCATAATTGCTGACGTCAGTCACCCAATTATAGGCGCTGATTTTTTGTGCAATTTCCACCTTTTGGTCGACCTCAAACGCAAGTGTCTACTCGATAATGTCACCAAGCTGTCTCGTACTGGATCCAATGCTCCTGCCGTCAAGTTCCCAACTTCTGTACATCTTGTCAACCCTAGTCATAAATATGCTCAGCTGTTGCAAAAGTTCCCAAATTTGCTTAAGGAAAATCCTGCATTCAAGGATCCTGGTTCTGATTATGCCCACACAATCTCTACCACAGGGCCTCCTGTGACAGCCAAACCTCGCAGACTACCCCCAGACAAGTTAGTGCAAGCACGTAACGAATTCCAACACATGGTGGATCTTGGGATTTGCAGGCCATCCAAAAGCTGTTGGTCTAGTCCTCTGCATCTTGTGGCAAAGAAAGATGGTTCTTGGAGACCATGCGGTGACTACCGCGCACTAAATGCTATAACCATCCCAGACAATTATCCAATTCCCCACTTGCAGGATTTCAATAGTCAATTGGACGGAAGATCCATTTTCTCAAAAATCGATCTCATCCGTGCCTTTCATCATGTACCAGTTGCGCCCGAAGATGTTCCAAAAACTGCAGTGACAACGCCATTTGGAATGTTTGAGTTCCTTCGGTTACCTTTTGGTTTGAGGAATGCTGCGCAATCTTTTCAACGGTATCTCCACACCATTCTACAGCCATTACCTTTCGTATATTCATACATAGACGATTTGCTGGTTGCGTCAAAGGATAAACAGGAACATGACTGTCACTTGAACATGCTTTTCAAATGCTTAGATCAGCATGGCATCTGCATCAATCTTAGCAAATGTGAATTCGGCGTTCCATCAGTTTCTTTCCTCGGATTTCAAATTTCCAGTTCAGGCATCAAACCATTACCAGAACGTGTTCAGGCCATATCAGAGTTTACTCTACCTGACACAGTTGAAAAACTGAGACGTTTTCTTGGACTTGTGAATTTTTACAGGCGTTCTATTCCCCATTCTGCCAAACTGCAACAGCCATTGTTTGACCTATGTCGTGAACCAAAACGTCGGGACAAACGTGTCATAGAATGGTCAGACGCTACTAAAGCTGCATTCAACGCACTCAAGCAAGCTCTAGCTGATGCTACCCTTCTTGCCCATCCTTCTACGACACTACCTATTGTATTATCAGTGGATGCCTCTGATTTTGCCGTTGGTGCTGCTTTACAACAAATTCGCAACAATGTTCTCGAACCTCTGGGATTTTATTCAAAGAAGCTATCTACCGCACAATGCTCATACAGCACCTACGACCGAGAACTACTTGCTATATACCAATCTATCAAGCACTTCAAGTATTTCCTTGAAGGACGCCAGTTTACCGTTTATACGGATCACAAACCACTTACATATGCTTTTCAGCAACGGTCTGACAAAGCTTCACCTAGACAAGTTCGCCAACTTGATTTTATAGGTCAGTTCACGACGGATATTCGGTATATTCCAGGAAAAATGAATATTCCAGCTGACGCCTGCTCTAGGATTTCAAGCATTGTCATGCCATCTACTATCTCACTCCAGGAAATTTCTGACGCTCAAGCGCAATGCGATGAACTCAGACACCTGAAGTCTTCAGCCTCTTGTTCATTCAAATTCAAGATAATCACACTTGATAACAACACTGAATTGACTTGTGAAACCTCATCTGGTAAACTTCGTCCATTTATTCCAGAAGAATTCCGACATAGAATTTTTGATGCCTTACATGGTTTAGCGCATGTTGGTGTCCAAGGTACAGTTGATCTTATCCAATCACGTTTTTGTTGGCCTTCTCTAAAACGAGATGTCACATTGTGGGCCAAATCATGCATTCCATGTCAGCGGTCAAAGACCTGGAGACACACATCCAGCCCAATTGGCTCGTATGCCCCTGTGGACAAACGTTTTCACCACATTAACGTCGATATTGTTGGCCCATTACCACAATCACAAGGATTTCGCTATCTGCTGACAATGATAGATAGGTTCTCGCGATGGCCAGAGGCTACACCATTATCTGATATCACTTCAGAAACTGTTGCAGCAGCGCTCTTGTCTACATGGATATCCAGGTATGGAGTACCGAGATTTCTCACAACGGATCGAGGCAAGCAATTTGATTGTCAACTCTTTTCCAAGCTCTCTCATCTCCTCGGATTCGACCATTTGATGACAACTGCATATCATCCCGCAGCAAATGGTTCCATTGAACGCTGGCATCGTAACCTAAAATCTGCTCTTCGTGCACAGCTGAATGACGATTGGGTTAGCAAACTGCCAACCATTTTGCTCGGTTTGAGGTCATATGTTCTTCCAGAACTGCATGTTTCTCCTGCTGAGATTGTATACGGTGAAGCTGTTGCTCTGCCAGCTGATTTTTTTGACGAGACGACACCTCAGGCTGACTTTCCATTGTTGCTGGTCAAGTTGCGTGAACATGTGAGGACATTACGCCCTGTCACGTTCCGACACAAGTCACGGAAAACGATTTTTGTTCACCCTGAGTTGTCCACATGCACTCACGTATTCATAAGACAGGATGCCGTTCGCAAGCCTCTCCAACCCGTTTACGATGGACCATACCGTGTTTTGTCACGCTGTGTCAAGGTTTTCAAGTTGGAGACCCCTCGTGGCGAGCAAACTATCTCAGTTGATCGGCTTAAACCTGCGTTTCTGCTCAACACTGAAGGCGCTCCTTACTCTTCCAACAACGATTCGTCTGATGCACCCTTGGATCACGCTACACAGGACTCTGGAAACCCTGCTCCAATTGCAGTTCCAAGCCAAGCGACTCCACCTGCGGCCAAAGTCACAGCTTCAACTCCTGCAGCTAGAACCACTCGATTGGATCCTGCAACCAAAGTCACTGGTCCAGTTCCGACGACAACTCGCTGTGGTCGCCAGGTGAAATTTCCTGTCAAGTTGCTCGACCAAGTTTCTTCGTTAACACTGGGAGGGGAGTGATGTGGGTGAAGCCTACCCAGCGCCGCAAGCTGCTTCACCACCACAGAGCATAAATAGTCCCGAGGGTGATCCACTCAAGGATTCAGCCTACATCCATGCGTCATCGTATTCGCCTTCGTCATACCATCCATGCTCCAGTCTTCTATGATCCATTCAGTCTTTTCTCGTCTCTTGTATTCGTATAGTGACTAGTGGAGTTTCGCTTATCATTTCGAAAGTTAATTATTGTTTAACGTTCCTTTTGTTAATAAACACGTTTTAATAACGTCTGTGGTTTTCGTGTAGTGATTTAACCAGTCACCCACTAGTAAAAACCCATAAACTTGTGAGAAAAAATACTGTACATAATTAATTATTTACTACAACAACCAACGTTTATTATTATTAATATAGATAGATAGATAGATAGAGAACATGTTTATTTACAGAAGACAAGGACAACAGGATAGCATAAAGTAGTAAGAACTATCAAAATTGGTAACAGAGCATGATCCTACATACGTACTAGATGCATGTCCATCCAGAGACACCTTACCTAAACGTCTTTCAGAAGAAAAAAGTACAAAACATGATACGCTTTGGTCTTTGGGACCATCAGCGGGAGTTCCGTTTTAGGCTATAAACAACTTATAATTACAAATAGGGTTTTATACAAGAAGGATCGAGGACGTTAAACAAAAACACAAAATATAACTAAATAAACGCATTGGAGATACGATATACGATATGTCGAAGGGAGAGGTCCCTCAGTCCATAAAACATGCATTGCGTCTTGGATGCAATGACAACCAATTTTTTCATGGTGAACCATTCACTGCTTCAGCACATTTAGCTTTAAGTGTGTCAGTATATCTATCGCATGTTACAATTGTTGAGTCTTCGGCAAAAAGAACATACAACTATTACAGGACTGGGCAAAATCATTTATAAAGATAAGGAACAGGGTAGGGCCCAACACTACCATGGATCACCGACAAGTCGCCTAGACTCCAAAAATCAGACAGTTCGTCATTTCGACGGACTGCCTGAAATCTGTCAGTTAGGAATGACTCTATCAAGACAACTAAGCCCCGGCTGAAGTTGTATCTGCCTAATTTCTCCAAAAGCAGTTCATGCAAAACACAGTCGAAGCATTTTAGCTATAGCTTTATACAATGGCTAGAGATCCATGTTTCACCATTCTAGCACTCAGACCCAAATAGTCACATCCATTACTGTTACGAGATTTGAAACAATATCGAATACCTGGCAAGGCTCAATAGAAGAGAACTGAAAACAGGGCAAATCCGATGGGACTACAAAACTTAAGGGGTAGACGTCAAAAGACGCGTAGGTACAAAACCTACAGTAGACGTCAAGTTATTTACTGTCTCCCAAGCTATGCTGCAAAAGTACTTGTTCAAGTCGTTCACCGAGTGGACAGAATCCTCCACTTTCAGGCAAGTATTGCGATTTTTGTTTATAAGTTCCCTTTTTTTTTTAGATGGATTGGGAGAGGTGATGACAGCTTGAGTATTGGGATTCACGGATACTCCTGACACACGATCTCGTATGAGAGGTGGGCATATATTGGCCAGTGCACAACAAACTTTAATTATGTCGTCAATGGGAGGGGTGTCGCCATCAATGCGAGGCATCAAGTAGCTGTATGGTAACACTGTTCCTAATATTAGGAATCTGCGTTTGATGAAGCTTATCATTCTTTCTACATGGATTCTTATATTGGCTGTTTCCCTCGTTTTAAGAATTTCATCAAATGACAACTGTGATTTGCCCTTGGTGAAAGCTGGTACAGCAATTTTGACTTTTCTCACTCCAACTTCCTCGTCTATGTCAAATCCAAGGTCAACTAAGACGACATCCCCTGGTAACAGGATATCTAGGAACCCTGAGCGCAACGTGATGTGCCTGTCAACGATCTTCCACAGAAACAATGCAGATTGTTCCCTGAGGAGTGATTCCAATTAGAAATTTAGCAGTATTATGATGTTTGTATCGTGAGAACATCTCAGCCCTCGGGGACAGTGACCTTGGCCTACTAATAAATACTTCGAAACAGTCAATGATAACAGTAAAACGATCACCGAAAACCTCCTTAAAATCACGTGGTATTGTTTTGCGCAACACACTATGCTCAGGCCAAGTAATTAACTTTTCTAACCTGGCGGACATACATTTTATCCACCGTGAACAAATGTGGCCAACAGTGCTCACAGATACGTTGAACTGATATGCCAGGTGTTGTTCCAAAACCCCAAGACGGAGGCGTATTAATGTGATGAGAAATTCAGAGAATTTTGGCAACGCATTCCTGTGTGAATGATGCACTTCAGTTTCCACAAAATCGTAAATGAGTTTCAATAGTTCAAAGCTAGGGATACCAATGAAAAATTTTGTCTTGTTATCGTCTCCTCTACAGCTTTCCTCATCGAGAGGAAAGTTTTTCAAATCTATTTTTAGTTTTCTATTCTCTTCTCTTAAGCATTTGATTTCCCTACTGAACATGTCATGCTCTACTTGGAGTTGTTGTTTGGATGTGGTCAAAGAATTTACTTGATCAGTTTTAGATAATGTGATAGTCCGCTGTACTCGCTGGGAGAAGGGAAAGATAATGAACAAGCCAGAGCCGTACAATTACCTTAGGATTTATTTCCACCAATTTCAACGACTAATGGTACTTAATATCTACTTAATCTCTAATATCGAGGCCTTCCTCTAAGCTGGAATAAACTTATTAGCTACAACGAATTCTTCCTCCAAACTTAACTACACTTATGAACTACGGCGAGTCCTTTCCTCTAATACTACTTAACGTAATCCACTACAAGTGCTTAACTTCGCTTAATCACTACAAGAGTATTTTCCCTAATCCACTACAACTTAACTTACTCCACTACAAGGGTCTTTCTCTCTAGGGAGAGGTGCGACAAACGGAAGCAGCCCTTATGAATATTATCCAAATCTCTACTTACAGTAGATGGGTCCAAGTTCCTACCGTCCGGTTGCACTCCCGATTATTTCTGAATTCACCGATACCTTCTCGCGATTCGCCCGAGCGACCTTACCGCCTCCGAATCCAATTCAACGATCAAACGCCAAGCACTTCCGACCGTCCGCCTCCTAGTCCGTTCCGAACCCAAGTGAATGATCAAAACCGACAAGCACCTCCGACCGTCTGCCTCCTAGTACCTTCCGAATCCAAGTGGTCGAGTTTTCTTTGGCCAGCGTCCGCCGGGGGGTTTTTCCGCTGACACCTCTGGTCCTTATTTGGAACAATCGCACCAGAGGTGTCGTCACCCCCTGTCCTAGTTTTTCGGGCTCGGCCTCGGCTCCCCCGTCAGCACTTTTCGTGGGACTCAATTTTTTCTCGGAGTTTTTCCTCGGGGTCTCGTTTCCCGCCTCGTCTGGAACCGACTGTGGATGATGCTGCCATCTACCCGTCCCTCTGGTACTACGGTCGGGAATCGTAGAGTTTCGCCCAGGCCAGACCAAGTCCCTTGGCCTGCCACAGATAACAACTGCTCGCTCAACAAGGTGTTTTCTTTGCTTAAATCTGCACATTTTGCTCGCAGCTCCACAAGTTCCTGATTTTCCGTCAGTTTCTAGTAAATCCACACATCTTCCTCGCAGTTCTTGGTGCTCCAAGTCAGCCTGTCAATGCAAACACTCTGTATTAGGTACGTTACATAAGTAGTAGTCCTGTCAGAATCAATCATGTACAATAGGTATTCAACATTCAAGTAAAGTATGAGGAATTTAACTAATTAGGGTAACAGATCCAGTAGTAGACACATCTGACTTTGAATTCAAAAAATAAGATTTACCCGCCACCTATCAGTTTGAAATTGGCGCCATTCGAAAACTTCACTCAATGAGAGTTTCACGTGTGGTTCCCACCAAAATCAAGTTACCCATAGAGTTGCAATCACTTTTGAAAATAGTCAGTCACTCAGACGGCCAGTGATATAGTGAGAAAGCACAAGGAGGTGACTATAATAACTCTTGTATTGGATTTGTCAACTACTGGGTGTTGTATTAATCACTTCATATTGATTTATCTAAGCCCAGTTTTTCCTCAGGATTATGAAGGTATTTCGGATTTTTATGAAAAACCGATGGATCCAGTGGTAGACAAGGGTTGTCTACTACTGGTCTAATTCTTGTCAATCAATCAAAAAACTCTTTATTGCTTAAGGTGCTCCACCTATACAATGCATGGGCATAACCCACAAAATAAAAATGAACTTGAAACAACTTAGAGGGATTGATCAGTGAGTGCGGTAAGTATAAATCAATAAGAAATTTCCTTGCATCACATTGTGTCGGCACACTCCGTCTCCCGGCAATGAATAAAACATGTCAAAAATTTACATGGCCATGCAATTATAACGGGTCCAGGCCCACGTCTTCTAACAATCTCTTCTTAAATTTACGAATGCACAAAAACGAGAGGAAAAAGGACATAATATGTCCTTTTTCCTCTCGTTTTTGTGCATGATATTATCATCTTTGTTTCGGCGTCAATTCTGCCAGATCAAAAATTTCTACTGAAATGGTCAACACTCAGTCTTCTAAAACCGAAAAACTTGAGTCTAAGATGAGACGATACCAGACATTCACAGAAAATTTGAGAGATTGTTTCCAACTTGCTACTGTTACACAAAACGCATAATTTCTTGTGGTCGATTTCGTATTTTTCCCCCTGGGTCCATCCTCTGACAACGTTGCAATTTGACAATCTAAGAAATACAAGGATACACTTAGCAAGCAGAGGGAAAATGTGGGATTACCCACAGGCAAATCTTCTCGCTGCGGTGGAAGCTGTCAAATGTGGTGGAATGAAGATTGAAGAGTTGAATTGAAGATTTGTTTCCTAGTTTCTAACTTTTGGCATTCCAAAGTTAGATATTTCGAGTACATTTTCCATAATTAGCGAATTTTCGAAGAAAATGAAGCTATTATTCTAGATCCAAAATTTGTAAAACTCAAATTTCAGAAAGACAATCACTACCTCAGTGACCCATATAGAACGTACTTACCAGAAAATGGTTGGAAAATTACCTAAAGATATATGTAATGTAGTTAGTATCTATAATATGACGTAATAATGCATCAACTACCTATACTACTACATCACTGCACCTACGTATTGATGTGCATCTACTTACATAGGTATACACGCAAACATCAGCCAAAAATGGTCATTTTTTGGTCGAAAACGATTATTATAATTATGGTATTCAAGTTATTGAATGTGTAAATAAAAAGGTTCATTCATGCTTCTCCGGCGTGAGAGAGGCATCTGAGTGGCGGGGCACAACCCTGTCCTTTCGCCTTGGGGATTCCCCTAGCGGCCGGCTCGGGTTAGGTCTGCCTTCCACTATAGGCAATCCATATACATATAGTACATGTACATATCTGTGTCAGCTGGGTAAAGGGTTTCAACTACAAAATTGGGGAAAATGATTTATCTAAATGGTTAGATTCCATTCTTTCTCCTCTACAAGTCTATTTTTTATTTTTATTTTTTCGTAGGCCGGTGAGGAAATATTTAAGAACCATAGGTGGCATTTGGATCTCGTAAGATACCTGGAGAGGACCGCACCTCTAGGTTATGTGGGACTCAAACCTCACCTATCTTTCCCGTGTTGGAGCTCAGCCTAGGACTGTATAACACATTACTTCAGGCTGATTCCTCGGGAGTCCTCTTCACTCTGCTTCCCTTTGTCGGTCCGCGCCTTCCGTTCGATGCCGCTCCCGTTCAAGGAGCATCTTCGCCCTCAACACCTTCTCCACATATTCTGATGTGAGGGTCCAGTGCTGCTCACTCTGCATTATCTTGGCAACTAATAGTTCTGGGGTCATATTGGGAGCTGTGATACCCAGTGCTTAATTGAGCCAGCTCCTTTCCTCTACCCATTTCGCGCATCCAAAGAACGTGTGGAGCGCATCATCTTTCACATCCTGACAGCAGCGGCACGATGGGCTATCCATCTTTTCCATTATGTACAACTAGGCGTAGAAAAGTCCATGTCCTGGGAAGAACTGAGTCAGGAAATAGTTCACTTCTCCATGTCCCCTTTGCATCCACACCTGGATGTCAGGGACCAACCGAGCAGTGCATCGCCCTCTCAGCTCACCTGTCCACATTTCCTGCCATCTGCCTCTTTCCTCCCTGGAGACACGGGGTCACTGTCCTTCGTCTTTCCGATCGTACACCCGCTTCTTTCCTGCAGCCAGCAGCTGTATGGGTCTATGGTGCCATCTGCAATGATAATTTATTCGGGAGTTATTCCTCTGGTCGTTTGGTGTTATGTGCACTTATTTCACCTGTCTATTGTGCAAAAGGAGTCATGTGCTAATATGACACAAGTGGGTGAAAATAGCACCTGAAGATGAAAAAAAGGGAATTCAAGAGACATAAGAAAATCATCGACGTACAGCAAATGATGCTAACTCGAGCAAGGCCAACGACAAAATGCAGTAAAAAAATGATCCTACATAGAAAAACCACCAGCAATGCCTCTCTACTCCCTCCTTGAAGAATTCCATCTCCTTCTACAAACGTTGCTTGTGGACCTACAACCTTACAATTTACGACTGTGATGATGGACAAACCTACTGTTATCTGTGGCATGACGCAATGGCTGGGAGTAGCATCGTGCTTGTTCAAACAGTTTTCTAAAATACTACCAAGAGAAGTCAAATGCTTGACCATGTACTCAGATTGCTGCCCCGGTCAAACACAAATAGTCACGTTGCAGCGATGTGCTGGGTAGCGTTGCAGCAGTCTCCATCACTGGACCAAATCGAACACAAATTCCTCATACCAGGTCATAGCGAAAAAAGAAGAAATTCAGAACGCCGATTGAACATCCCAGCGAATGGGCTCAGCTCATCAGGAACACCGGACACACTAAGCCATTCATTGTCACAGAGATGAATCAGAGCAATTTCTTCGATTTTGCCAGTTTGTTCAAGAAGCAACTCCAGCTGCGCACCATCAACAACAATGAAGTACCTTTCCTCTGGAAGAATGTCAGATGGCTAAGGTTCCACCGAGATCAGCCTGGCTTATTACTTTACATGACCTCACTGGAAGACAACGATGAATTCAAGACCGTCAGCTTTTTAAGAGAGGGAAGACATGCGAGACTGATCACGCCGCTGAAGTACACTTCCCGGAACCCGATATCTACTGAAAAGAAGAAGGACTTGGTAGATTTGCTACCTTTTTCACCGGTGTACCACATATTCTATCAAGATCTGCCAACGTCCAAGTCAGCGGCCAACGCACTTTGTAACACAAGTGAGGACAACAATGATTGAATCCCAAATCAAAATGATTCATATTGATCAACTTTTAATAAGCCAGATTTTGCGTTTTCTCATTTTAGTGTTCTTATAAACACATCAACGTTCTTTAAAATACATTTTTAGTGTTCTAATATCTTGGGGTCGTTCTTTTGTTAGTTACTAGGAAACTTTTTCACGCTGAATTGAATGCAGGGTCCCAGACCTCCAAGACAGCCTTGGTATTGATTTCATAGGCAAATTACGATAAAGATGGGAGAATAATAGGTGTGAAAATGAGGTTTTACCGATCTGATGGGGATGATCGACTCCTCATTCATTATAAAATCGAAAATTACGATGGGTGAAGAGCAGGGGATTGTACCAAAAATTTTTATAGCGTGTGTACAACACACGTAGGTAATTCTCGTATGCGCAACACAGGGGTCATCTGTTGACGCTACACCAAATGACCTCAACACAGAGTGAAAAGGGAGTCAAGTGCAACCTTATCCATTGAAAGTTCGAATAGTGTTCCACAGTGGCCGTGACAGTACATCTTTAGTATATGGGAAAGGGAATTGAAATTTTGCAAAATATTGAGTGGCAATCCATACCTTGTTGAACCTTTTGTTTTAACTCAAGGAGCTCCCACGAGGCAATTGCCCAAGCTGAAGAAGCCCTCCTGAAGATATTGTACTCTGGCAAGGCAACTGACGCTACCCTTGACGAACTGCGGTTTGCCCTCTTTCACAAGCTGACGTTGAACAAGAAGGTTGAACGGCTTTCACTTCCCCTAACTTCAGATGCAGCACGAAACGACATCCCTCCGGAGCAGTGGGGTTGGTCATCCTCTCCACAAGGACTCCTCCCTAAAACACTGGAGCAGGATTCAGCACCAGACAGTCTGTGAAGACAGTGTCTTGCGCTTGCGAGAGTGGTTGCATCACAGCAGCTTGCTCCTGCAACAAAGCAGGTTTGTACCGCTCCGCTTTCTGCAAGCACTCCTCAAGAATTTGCTGCGAGAATGTAAAATCCCTATCCCAACAATAAGCCGAAGAGGTCGGCTTAACGTAATTAATTCCATAATTATAATAATCATTTTCAGCAAAAAAATGACCACTTTTGGCTGATGTTTGCGTGTATATATGGAGGTAGGTACACATCTATACATAGGTACATTGATATAGTAGTATAGGTAGTTGATACATTGATACAGGTATAGGTATGTCATATCGAGGGTGAACTGGCAACAAGGCCAACCTCAAGTGGGGCTGAACAACATGGCCTAAGTATTTTTTCAACAAAATTACAGGAGGCACAAAAAACTGTTTAATTCTAAAATTTGGGAACATATAATAATATTATATAATATATTATATGTCACATATATATTATATATGTGACATATAATATACGAGTATATGTGACATATTACATATTATGTGACTGTCTGCAACTATAGAAACTTCGGGGTGCCAATATACTATACAGATAACTTACGGGATGATGAATAATTTTAATGAATTTTAATTTGAATCCCGCTGAATAAAAAAAGTCAATATGCCCAAAAATGTCAGTTAGGCCTTGTTATTCTGCACTATTTGAGGTAGGCCTTCTTGCCACTTCTCCCACGATATTATAGATACCTACTAACTACATTACATAATATGTATATATATTATATCTTTAGGTAATTTTCCAACCATTTTGTGGTAGGTACGTTTTATAGGGGTCACAGCGGTAGTGATTGTCAAGCAACGCCGATAGGGTTATAAGTATCTAAAATGTCAAAACATTGACCAATTTCAAAACTTTGGAGATTTTTCAACTGTCAGATTGATGTTTTTCAAATTCTAGGGCGAGGGGTTGGCTATTGGGTTTGATCTTATAGCAGTACAGCACATTGAAAATCGAGTAGTGCCAGTTTTTGCAAAAATTGGAAAAAGTCGCCATTTTTTGATCGATCATAAAACATTTCATATTCGACCGATTTCGGATTTTCTTTTTTTAATCGAAGCGGAATTTTATCAACTTTAGTTTCGTATATAGTGACTTTTGGCGTAAGAGTGACAGTTTTGGAGTTATAAGCCAAACACCGTAAAACGTCCGAAAATGTCGAGGTTTTTTGGCTACCAAAAGTTTTGCCGTTCGAAATGTTGTGTGCAAACTCTGAATTCATGTTATTGGGTCCCACACAGACCGATTAAAGCAATAAAATCTTTTACACCACCTTTTGCAAGGTACGGCCTTTTCAATAATTGCTCCACGGACTGGGCCATAGAGAACAGCAACACGAATATGAAACTTGAACGATCTACAACCAGAAATAAGATATTGTTATTTTAGGGGTTTTATGTTTTGCAACCGACCTATGATTCAATGTTGGGTTTTGATTTGAACAATTCAACTATATTTATTCAACTTTAAATTGTATTCCGTTCTCAAACTGGAGCAATTTGAAGATGAAGAAACGTGGTTGATGCATGATGTTCTTGTTGGACATCATGTTCTTCAATGGAGACATTTTACATAAAACCAGTTATTTCTTCGAAAATTTGCTCTTATAGACATGCTGTATGACTGTGTATTTTTTTAAATATTGTTTAGGTCTCCAATTTTTACGGTAGAGTTTTACCTTTTTATAAGGCGTTCGTTTTAATGATGCTGTGTACTGAAACGGTATTGTTCCTAAATTATTTCATGTATCCTCCATACAGTTTATCAAGTTTAGTAAAGTTCAAATAGAGTAGGTAACTTACCTATCAGGTTCTAATTGATACCCACAGGCATTGTTTTTATCAAACCTTCTTGGGACGTTTCTTGTTGGAATAAAAACTACCTTGAACTTACTGATGATTTTGCTCAGGCCGAGTTATCTATCATCCCATGCATGTAAAATGTTGATTGAAAATGTGAAGAAAACGGCTATCAAATAATTTTAATGACGATTATCATACTATTGTGATGCAATGGGGCGCTTGTCTACTACTGGTTCGCATCTGTGTCTACTACTGGGGGAAGAAGTTGGTTTACTATTTTGGCTATCACTCCATTATTATTCATTATTTTGAACATTTTCTGATAGATCCTTGTGCAGCAGTTGTGGGACAATAGAACTACCACGGAGGGAAAGAAAAATGTGCTAAAATAACTGAAAAAATCTGTGAAACGCTGCATGTAGGTGTCTACTGCTGGGGCCGTTACCCTACTATTCAAAGGTTCGGTAATTTATACGGAAAATAAGTAACTTGGTAAAAAATGTAAGACTGATACACACTGATGAGCGAAAAAGAGGAGTGCGATTTGAATATAAACCACCTACCTCTTCAATAACATGAGGTAACGCCAATTACAATTATTGTTCTTCCTGGCTTAGTTGCTCATCTTGCAGTGTGTTTCCATCGGTCTCTGGTACAACTGACCTACAACGGTAGTCCAATTATAGAAATGCCGACAATGTCAATTCCTTCAAGATGTATTCGGTCAAATGATGCAATCGGCCTGTTTAACGGAGGTTACAACGGTCTAGTTCAAAATGAACCCATACCCGAGTTTTTTCACCCAAAAATTTGCCACATTGATAACATGTTTGATTATTTATATCATTTGGATGTGTTTACCAAATGACATCACGTACTCACACACATCTTTCCAATCGTTCATGACCAAAATTTAGAACTGAAAAGTTGCGTAGGAGTTTTCGAGAGCGGCTAATCCAATTCTGAAGTCAACGATAATACTTATTGAAGTGAATGATAGACAATTTTTTTGATGAATACAAACCTTGTCGATAACCTGGGGTAACTCCACTTCTTCCTGGTCTAGTTACTCGCTTGTTTGTTCCGTGACTGAGAATTCCAGGTCCCTGTGCTCATCATGAAATATTGTCTTCCAAGTGGATTCGCTATTTTCTGTACCAGTAGTCCCCTAAAACATGGGACGGACTTGAACATACAATCTAAAATTCAATACAATCAGAAATTAATAGAATGACATGTCATTGACGTGAGGCTGTTCATTCGAGTGACATTAATTATCGATCGAGGGGACCTACCTAAACTACATGGAGCATTCGAAAAGTAGGATTGTTTTTACCCTTGAAGGTGTATGAATTGCTCCATCGTCTGCTCCGTTTGTACCACTCTAGTTACCTACAGATGGTACTGAGATACCGGTCCACAGAAGCGGTTTCGTTGCTATTTTCTTCTTGCAATCATACCCAAGATCCACGGTCGGAGCCCAATCTGGATGCGTAAAATCAAATAGCATCGACGGTTCCGGTCGACGGTAGCATCGAGAGTTAGGTATCTACGATCTCGCCAATCCAAACTCGATGACGGAGTTTGAGAAACAATTATTGCGAAACCACGAGAAACCTTCAAGTACTTTTATGCAGAAACTTATTGCGTGGAACAAACCTTTGATTACAATGGGTAGGTGTGAATCTAACTGAACAACCTTGGTATGTACCTCCGTCGCACTTACTACGAGTATGTGAAATGAAAGTACTTAGATAGGTACGTACCAACCACAACTTACAAATAGATACCGTTTACAAGAAGAATGTAAATGTTACTTACCGCTGATGAAATGTCGGTGGCAAACTTTGACGGTACCGTTGCTCACTGTATTCCCTCCCAACTTGCTATTAATGCGGGGCAACCACAACATTCTTCTTTGAGTGGGAAGTTCTTTGGTTTGAGGACATCGAACACGTCCGCCTCTCGGATATCTTAGGCTGCAACCACTAACTGCGCAAGCAGGCATTACTAATGATTAGGAAACTTTATTGATAAGGCTCAGACCGAAAATAATCAACTTCACAGGTGTAAACAGCATGCAAGAAGGCAAATCGAGGGTCTCACGGCAACTCCCCACAATGTCATTTTGACGACTTTTCAGCAGAGCCAAAAACCATCTATCTACCAATGACTATGTTCAGTGAAATAAATCGTGGGATTTAGTGTTACCTAACTTAGGTACTCAACTTATACTTAGTTTCGGGAGAAGACGCTTCGAATGGTATGCATAGGTAGGTAACTCATTCTGGCCAAATGTGACGATGTGGGGTGTTGCCGTAAGACCCTCGAAATTCATATTCCAGTGGAGTGGGTTGACATCTAGGATGTATGTCACCCGAAATGGCCGACACCTGAGCAACACTAAGCTGTGACGTTATGTGGAAACCTAGAATTGGTAAGTATTAAATATGTTCTTTCGATAACTAGTACCTACTTTAGGTATCGAATATATTTTGTTGTATTTTATACTTGTGCAGTATACAATATTCCTTTCCATACCACTATAAATACTTTTCTGGTATCGCAAGTCACTACGGATGGTTCTCCGCAGACGTTCAGGGTTAGCTTCTTTGATTGCTCGACAGTTCCACCTATCATCCACCCCTTGAAGTTTGAACTTATGACTAGGTTTGTGATCCTGTCTTTCGACAATTGCAGTAGTCCACAGATTTCACTGACGTAAGCACGTAAGCACGTAAGCACTGAGGTACGTAATTTCCATATTATACATGGGCTGATAGCATGTAGTAGGTGCGATCTTAACATAACTTCTATCATGCTAGAAGATAATATAAAATATATTATCAAATATCGACAGACAACTCCAATGGGAAAACGATGGAGATTCGGATTGTCACTTGCCCACCGTCGCTGCCATCTTAGTAACATCTCGTTCAATTTGTATTTACCGTAGTTTTTTCGTTCAGATATTATTCATTTCAGAAATGAGCCTTTGCAATCAACCACTAACTAGATCGGTTAGGTAAATTGTGTGGGGAATTGTTTTTTCAGTCGGCCGTCATTTGACAAACTTCCTGAATATTAGTTGGCACCCACGTGGGTGAACGGATCAGGTGATGGGCTCCGTTGCACAGTGTGGCCAAAGTGGCGGAAATTCGAAAATTGAAAATCGATGAAAGTTCGGGTTTAAGCATTTTTGCAAGAATTTGATTTTCAGTTTTTGGTTTATCATCTTCAATAATGAACCATTGGAGCCCAGTTAGCTTTGAGTTATAATTACGAAATGTTTGTTACGGGTTCCGACCAACCCCACAATGGTCCTCGAAACTTTTCATAACCCTAAATCAAGGGGATTTAACATTTAGGACTTAACATTTAACATTTAGGATTTAACATTTAACATCTAACATTTAGGATCTAGACAGAAGGGTGATCTGTACAAAGAAGATAATGAACCGTTGTGTCAAGAATTTGCAGAGTTTATCGTTCGGGAGAGCTGTGCGTAATAGATCACGTATAAAACAACGACTGAACCTCATTCATACTAATGTACTAACAAATTGTTAGTAACAATGACTGGACAATTTGCTGTCACAATGTTAATTCGATAATTTTAAATGTTTGATAACTCTTGTAGACCTCTCTTAAGCAGTGAAATTGGAAACAGCTGCCAAAATAGTGCGTGATTAAGCGTGGTTAACGTGGTTAAGTTCGGATTCCACTCGGTCCACCGGTGACTTGGGGCGTGTACTGTGGGTTCCCTAGAATACGACTTTTAAAATGCATCATATATCCATCATCCTGTTGGTAGGTAATCGGTAAGTTGTTGGTAGAGGACGTGACAGATTCTCCACCCCTAAAGGGTCAGAAAAAGCCTATGACCCCGACTGTGCGCGAAGTTCTAATTCATGGTTCACAAATCATTTCACATGCTTTTCTTCCAATAGGACAAATGAGTGAAGAGGCTCAGGAAGCCAGGAAAAAAGAATTCAAGAGGTTCAGGGAGTGTTATTCCCGTAAAATGACTCGTGACAAAATGAACTAGGAATTTGACTTCTTTGTTTCCCCCCTCTCTTCACCAAAGAAATTGGTCGCCTCATAATTCATGTATTGATGTACCACTCATAATTGACTAATTCAATCCGACTCCCCTCTTTTCATCACATATCTATCAATCTAAATTTTTATTTTTTTGTTCATCTATTTTATTCTGTGTATAATTTATTGATTTGATCTATTTGTTTCTGATGTATTTGTATTTGAAGTGTAATTGGGCTTGGCCCGCACTTATCGCTATCGTGGATGGTTACCATTTACATAATATTATTATTTAAATGGTATCATAACGGTGCCTGTTGCTACATTCCATGTTTCCCTCCCGCTTCTTCAAGTTGTATTTTTCTGTTGAATTTTTTGTAGCACCCATCGATGGCAAAGGACAACGACGAAGTGACGCCATTCGTTTCAGAGGCTGGTGGCGAAAGGGAGCACAATATAGCAGCATGCAGTTCTACAGGTAATGATAAATCGTCTTGCACGGTATACGGTCCAGTGGAATTTGGTGATAAATTTGGACAAATCCAAGATAATTATTTTCAAAAAGAGCGGAGGAAGGAACTCGAATAAAGAACATTGGAAATTAAATGGAACAGAAATTGAAGTGGTAAAAGATTACAGATACCTGGGTGTGAACCTCAACCCTCAACTGAACCATAAGAAGCATTTATCCACGAAATTGACGAATGCAAAGCTAGGGCTAAATACTTTGTGGGCCAAATTTATGGAGAACAATGAAATGCCAATGGATGCTAAATTTAATGTTTTTAAAGCAGTAAGTAGGACCAGTATGTGCTATGCTGGGCAGGTATGGGGATATGAGGAGCACGCTCAGGTTGAGATGTTGTTGAAATTTTTCATTAAGAAATTGTTCTCATTACCTACAAATACTCCGGATTATATGGTATATTTGGAGAGCGGAGCCGAGCAAATGTACGCACATACCTTTGGACTCTGTGTTAATTACGTTGTAAAAGTGTTGGAAAGCCCTAGATCAAGATTTACGCACATAATGGCTCGTGAAGTAATTAGGAGGAAAGTTTCATGGATGGCAGTTTGGAATGATCTCGCTAGTAAACATGGTGTAATACTAAATGTTAACCCTGATGAACCCAAAGGCTTATTACAACAGATGAATTCTTTAATGGCCCGTTGTAAAAGTAGTTTTATTGAATCATGTAAAGTTAGAGCTCGATCAGCACAATATCATACTGTTTATCAGCTTCTGGGAGCACCGGGATATATGAAGGAGAAAGCCCTGAGTCATCTTCTCGTAAACAACATTTGCAGAGCGCGTTGCGAAATGCTCAACCTGAATTTTAAGCCATGGATATCGGGTCAGGTTTTTACTTGCCCTCTATGCAATTCGGATGAGGATGAAACAATGCTTCATTTCCTTGCACGCTGTCATATTTTGCGGGGCATTCGTAGGACTCAGTTCGGTTCTCTCTACCTGACTAATGACGAAGCCATAGAATATTTGAACGGTAGAGATTGGTCAGCTCTTGGGTGGTAGGCATTTAGTTGAGGCTGTAAGGTACAGGAGTATATTGGTAGAGGAGTTCAACTTTTGAAAATATGAATGGCATAGACCGTAGGTTGTTTTAGTTATGCATGTAACCCTAATTTGTTTTCCGATATTGTGATTTGCAAAAACTGTGCACCGGTTCATAGCTTTGTACTGCTCCCGTGTCATCATGTGGTTTATAATATCTTTATTATAAATAAATATTTCATTCATTCATTCATATAGGAGCATGCGGAGGTAAATATCCACCGTGTTATTATTTTGATTAAGTACAATTGGCATTGCAAGACTGACTTTTAGGTAAAATACTTTGCTCAGTTTGAGGAACCGCTTCAGGTCGAGTAGGAAATGTTTAATAGACGTTTTTGTGTCCTCACGAATCCCGTCACTTGAATTATAAAAAGAATTGAGTAAAAACTGAGACAGCTAGGAAAAATGAGAACTGAACAATGCGCTAACGCTTCATTTTGGATAACCCCCTTGGGAGGTTTTTCATTGGGAAGACATACCAGAAGTTATGGGTTCAATCTACTTTTCGTTCCTATATCATGCCCGTCAACGTATTACGAACCCGCCCAGGACAATCATGGGCGGATCCAGACTTTTGTCTGGAGGGGAATCAAGAGGTTCATAACCTGACCGTACCTGGGTCAAGTTATTTCAAAGTTTTTTTTTTTTTAATTTTTTTAAATAAATAAAACACTATTGGCCCACCAAGGACGTCCATTTTCGAGCTGTGCGTTAGTGTGGACCTGATAATTTGGGTGGTGCCACAATCTTGAAAATCGAGATATCCGGCCGATATTTGGCTCTGGGTGTAAGGGGGGGGGGGGGGGAGCTGTCTCCATCCCTGCGCCTGAAACCATGTTTCCATATTCCATGTTTCTCGTGATATTTTGACTTATACTTTATTGTACTTGATTCAAAATCAGACCTTGCTCCTAGGTGATGTGCAGAAAAGAAAAAAAAACCCCAAGGGTCTTCAGAGCACCCGGAAAATGCTAAAAAAGAGAAGGTTGGCGCAGTTGGGGTTTCAACCTTCAGAAACTCAAAAAAACGGTAAGATCTACCTCTCACCTGGTACCTTGTCATTATTGAATTTCGGTAGGTAATAATTAAATAAATAAGCGTGATCAAGCTACATTCTTCTGCATACTATGGACCGCTAAAAACCTGTAGTTCATATTTTTGAACTTCAAAGAATGTTATAGCGAATTTTCGAAGAGAAGGAATTTTTAAAACTCGAATTTCCGAAAAAATTGTACCTATACCAAAATCCGTTCCAGGCCATCCTGGATTCTTGGATTTTTTTAACGAAAATTTCGACATTTCCAGCGCCGTCTTTGTCGCCCTCCGTTTCATCGTCCCGGCGTCAGACGGCCTCCTCGTTCAAGGGGCCTGAAATGCCGCAGCCACATAGCAACGTTCAGCACGTACGTGAAGTAAGCAGCATTTCACGAAAATTACTCCGAAAAAGGGGGGCAGAAAAAAAAAAACACTGCGTGTAATAATCACGCAAATTTCCTTAAAAAGTTATGATATCCACTTTTCCCGCCCGCCTTTTTCACTCCAACTAAAGAGAGGTCCGGAGAAACGTTTTTATTACTACACATACATGTATTAGATGAGTAGTAATAAAAACGTCTTACCATGGCGCCAATAAGAAGTTTCGAAAAGGGTAAGGTGCTTGTGAAGTGGTTAGGACATCTCTCTAGCTGGAAGGGTTGGCGGACTTACCTTGTATCTTCAATTGAGGTGTTGACATGGATAAGGTTGTAAGTCAAGAAACCCCATTTTTTCGGATCTTTATGGCTGACCTTTATCCAAGTGGTGGTAAAGAGAAAAATTCTGGAGGGTAAATTCTGGCTCCTTGCATTGTTCCTTGTATTGAAGGTCGGCTTAACTTGTATAATAGGCAAATTGGCTCTTGAAATTTTTATCCAAAAAGCAGAGCTAATATTAACTGAGGATTTTTTTCTCGATTTATTTATTGCAACTGAATACTTGATACATTTTCATCTAGCAATATTTTATCTCATAATATATTAATCACTGTACAGGGTAGGATTTTCAGCAAAACCTAACCCTTGTTTGCTCCATGATCACTGGGGTTCACTTCCACTGCACAGAACTATTCCCCCAGCACAATCAAGTCCAGTGGTTTCTTACGCTTGAGGCGCCGGAGTTCCCCTTCGTTGTTTAGTACGTCGAGCATCTCCGGGTTCTCATGTTTGTGGAGGCGAAGTTCGTGCTTCCGAGCGCACTTGGCAATTGTTTCATTTACTGACTCTACCCTCAGATCTCGGTGTAAATCATCATTTCGCATGTACCATGGGGCGCCTGTTATACTTCTCAGTATTTTGTTCTGCGAAGTTTGGATCTTTTGAAGATTTGACTTTTTTGGACACCCCCAGAGTTGTATCCCATAGGTCCAGGTAGGGCGAAGAATCTGCTTGTATATTAGTACTTTGTTGTGGAGTAAAAGAACGGAATTCCTTCCTATCAGCCAATACATGCTTCTGAACTTGATCCTCAGCTCCTGCTTTTTCTTCTCGATGTGCTTATTCCCATCAAGTTTGGAGTCGAGAGGCATCCCCAGGTACTTGACGGTGTCAGCGTACGGTATTTTAGTTGAGTTGATCTCAACATGTAAGACTGAGATTTTTCGATTTGTGAAGTTGATATGAACTGACTTCGACTCGTTCAGCTTCATTCTCCACATCTTATCCACTTGACAATCTCATTAGTGGACTGTTTGTAATTCGTGGGTGGCGGTTTCAACGTCTTTTCCAACAGATAGGATTAGATAGGAACAGATAGGACAGTTGTGTCTTCTAGTATGAGTAGATCCCGTGTGTACAAAAGGTAAAGTACGGGACCTAGAACACTTCCTTGCGGGACCCCAACTTTTATAGGCTTCAAGCTGATCATCTTGCGTTACTCTAAAATGTCGGTTCTGAATATAGGATTTAAGGAGTAAGTAATACTGAGGTGGGAGATCCCTGTGCAATTTTTATTCAAGGCTCTCGTGCCAAACCTTGTCAAACGCTTGTGCCTCATCCAAGAAGATACTGGCACATTTTTTTTTTTTTGCCTTCCAAGGCCTTTTCTATAATGTTAGTAATTCGGTGAACTTGATCAAATGTGGAGTGGCGTTCTCTGAATCCAAATTGGTGATGTGGAATCAAATTTCTGTCAGATTGCCTTCAATCGTTTAAGTAGTAACTTCTCAAATATTTTTGACATAACAAGGAGGAGGGATATAGGGCGATATCCTTCCTTCTCATTCAGAGATTTCCCCGGTTTTGAAAATATTATGACCTCCGCAACTTTCCGTTGGGTTGGAACATGCGGGGATGTATTTAAAAATGTATTGCATTGGCCAGAGATATCGTAAAAATCTTCTTCTTCCATCATTACGACGTTGAAAGGCTGAACATGCCGTGCCTCTGCAATCATTTCAGCTATTTCTTCGCGTTTGCAAACTCTTTTTATTTTATTTTTAAATAATACCTAAGTCGTGGCAGTTGTATTTGCACTTGCACGAAGCCTAGAGAAAGAAAACGGAATTTAATATTATCATAAATCATCATTGGAGCTTCCAAATATGTATCTACATAGTTTGAATTTCATCTCAGAAAAGGGGGAAAATTACTTATACCACTTAGAAAGGCACTGAGAGGCATATTGGCATTGACACACAAACAGATACTGTAACAATCCAACTGAATCTGAGACTTATGTTGACTACTTAATGTAAACAGAAACAATGTGTCTCGGGAGATTTATAATAGGCTTCTCCACACCAACTCAATCAGACTTGCTACCAGGGACATCTTCCGGTGTTCATAGCAACTAAACCACTCCCAACACTTACTACTCTTCCTACACCTTTGACATGACTTCTTAATACGTTTTGCTATGAAAATCTCAAAATCGGTTTTTTCGACTTACTACCTTTTCCATGTCAGTGCCTCAATTCATGAATTGATAAGGCAGGAGAGAGGGCTTGAGACAGCCTTATTCGTGGATACATCCAAAATGTGCACTTATTTATGTAGGGCGGGTGTAATCTCGGCCCAAGCGCGGTCTTATTTTAATGTAAACTCGTCCCACCCCTCTAATCGTTCATCGAGCATTAAAATCTCGGCCCAGCCCCAATTCAATCAGTTTCAATCAGTTCAATCGGTAGTCAATCAGTTTCTCCAAGTGAACGGGTACTCAAACTACCATGTTATGTGCGAATGTTGAAATGCGCCAGCGTGGTATCGTCCAAATCGAAGTGGACAGGTTCAAATTTGAAAAACGCCGGGATTTGGCGACGGGTGTAACTAGTTGGAGGTAAGATTTTTATTGTATTTGTAGCAAGCCTCAAGAGTGGGAGACCGTAGCACCCATTTTCTCAAGAACCTGCGGTTGCAAATTAGATCACTCGCGACCGCCCTATCTCGCTCAACAAGGTAAGAGCGAGGATTAGGTCCTTTGTCCACCACCATTCCGGGCTCCCAAAAGCAGCTATCGAAGTTCCATATCATAACCTCATCCCCAGGCATCAAGGGCTGAAGGTCCTTGGCCGAGCGATTGTAGTAACGCTTCTGGCGATCCCCGGAGTCTTGGGTTCTCTGCCCTACGTCCAGCTGTACAACTGGAGCCAGCAAGCTTGAATGCACAGAATTTTAGTCCTCAGATGCCTGTTCAAAAACAACTGGGAGGGTGACAGTCCTACATCATTCAAGAGAGACGCTCTATAATCAAGCAAGAGGTCGTGTATGTTACCATTTGCTTCCGCACATCGCCGTAGCATATCCTTAACAATAGACGCCTTCTCCGCTTTACCATTACTTTGCGCATACCGTGGACTCATGAAAACAAGCTGCATGCCAACCTCCTGAGCGAAACACGAAAATCGTTGCAATTGAATGGAGCGTTGTCACTTACATGCACGGCAGGTATCCCAAACTGAGAAAAGAGCTATCGTAGGACGCTGATCACTCCAAAACATGATTTGTTTCTCACCTTAAAGAGCTCAATCCAGTTTGAAAATGAGTCCACGACAACTAGGTAGTCATTACCTCCAAACTCACAGAAGTCCCTCGAGATACATTCCCAAGGCAGTGTTGTTGGCTCATATGTCAGCAATATCTCCTTCTGCTGCTGTGGCAGGAACTTAGAACGAATATAACACGACTTGATGACATTTTCAATGTCCTTGTTCATGTTTGGCCAGTATAGTAGTTTCCTGGCCCATGCTTTACACTTATACATTCCAAGATGAGTAGAATGAATAAGTGTGACCATCAGGTTCCGCAGGCCAGAAGGAACCACAAGCCGATTATTCACAAAGATGGTGGTACAGGGTGAGTCGCTGTATGGGATAGAAGGTCAGCAATCACATTTTTCTTACCCGGCAGATAGTGAACATCCAAATTATATCTGAGTAAGCAAACCCTGAACTTTTGCAGTCTGTTGGCCACCCTGTGCACTTCCTTGTTCAAGATGATAACCAATGGCTCATGATCAGTGAAAACCTTCACACGAATACCACATACAAACTGATCAAAATGCTCCATGGCAAAACACACTGCAGCCATCCCTAGGTCAATAACTGGGTACCTAGTTTCCGCATCAGCCAGTGTTCTTGCACAAAATGACACAGGATGATTGCTTTGTACGAGGCAAGCACCAAAACCTTCAGTCGACGCATCAACAAAAAGTTCCACAGGAACCTCAGGGTTAAAAATCTTTAAAACAGGTGCGGTAGTTAATTTTTCCTTGAGGCCTTGGCGCACTGCTCAGACCATATGAAATCCATATCATTCCTAGTGACCAACCTGAGTGGTTTGGAGATTTGGGAAAGATTTGGTATATAAGATGAAAAGTAGTTTACCATACCCAACATGCGCTGAACTGCCTTCTTGTCAGTTGGGGCAGGCAATTTCAGGATGCTTTCAAAATGGCTCTTGTCAATCTGAGAGCCAGCTTCTGAGTATATTGGCCCTGTGTACTTCACCAAGGGAACCTTGTACTGAAATTTTGATGCATTGAACCTTATGTTGAATTTAGCAGCCCTCCTCATGATCATCTCCATGATGCGATCATGCGCCTCCTCCGTGTCCGTAGACAGAATGAAGTCGTCAAAGTAGATCCCCACGTTAGGAATATCACCAAAGTATTTCACATTTATTTTCTGAAAACACCCATCCTTCATATCGAGGACACTAAAGTAGCGCTTACCACCCAACTTCAACTCTAACTCCCGCTTTGTAGGAATTGGGAATGGGTTTAACTTGACAGCCTTATTCAGATGAAAAGGGTCCAGGCAAATTGTAATAGACTAGCCACTTTTCTCCACCAGAGTTATGTTATTAACCCAATACGTGGGCATGAATACAGGAGAAATCACACCCCTCTCTGTAAGAGTGTCTAGCGTCTCCTTAAGCTTAGGTTTAACAGATTCAGGCACCCTCCTTGCTCCATTAATAACAGGCTGAGCACCTTCTTTCAGGACAATAGTGCATGTCTCAGGAATGCACCCTAACCCCGAAAAGTTCTGGATATTATTCTGAATGAAGCCTTCCTTAGTCTTAGCGCAAGACCTTTGAAGCTTTGTCACCCTCTTGACCAAGTTGAGGGATTCACATTCAGGGAGACCAATAATTATTATAGTTTGACAATCAAAGTCAACAACCACGAATTGAACCTGTTTGACCAGCCCTTAACTCTGAACCGGCAACCCAGCAACTCCAACTGTTTTGATTTGTACATCACCAAAGGCAACCAACTTAACGTTGGATGTCTGGAGATCATAAGTTCCTGGCAACTCATTCAGTTGGCTGAGTGACATAACACAGCATTGAGCACATGTATACAGAATGATGAATGGAATCAGGAGCTACTAGTTGATGGAGTGCAGGTTGTATGTAAATTAGATACATACCTTTAGCATGAGTATACCCACATTTGAAGCATTCATAAAACTTTACATAAAACTTTCATAAAACTTAACAACTCCACGTTAACCTTTGCCGTTGCGCTAATTTTGTAACCACGACCCCCCCCCCCCCTTCCCCGCGTAAACCTCTTTTTCGTTTCGATTTTCTAGCCCCTTCCAGACCGAAGTTACTGCTGTGAAGTGACTGTTTCGCGTACTTGTTTTATTTTTATTTTTTTTTTATCTCCTCAATCGACTGGTAACGAAGTCCTTTCATTGGGAATTGGAGTTTGGGGAATGGCCAGAAGTCGCAGGGAGCAAGGTCAGGAGAATAGTGGGTTCAAGAGTTGATGAAGTCCTGTTTTTGAGAAGAAAAATCACGAATGAGGAGCGCTGTGTGGCAAGGCGCGTTGTCGTGATGAAGGACCCAGTCTCCTGTCGCCCACAATTCTGGTATTTTCTGCCGAATTTTTTGACGCAAATTTCTTAGAGTTTCAAGGTAGCAAAAACGATTAATTGCTTCACTTTGTGTGATGAATTCGGGAAAAAATGAAAACAGTGAGTATAACTTTGACATTCGTTCTCACCTGGCGAGTTTTTCTAGGATGTGTGGGGGGGGGGGGGGAGGATTTTGCCTTCCATTTGGAGGAATAAACCTTGGTTTGTACATCGTAGACGTAAACCCTCAATTCGTCGCTTGCGATGATGGTCTTCACGAAGTTTGTATCGGAATTGACCCTTTCCAAGAGCTCCACGCACCTGAACCCGTTGCGCCTTTTGGTCATCAATCATCAATCGTGGAACGCATTTGGCTGCCACCCTTCTCATCTCCAGTTTTTTGTTCAACATTTCCTGGCAGGACCCAAATGAGATGTGTCACTCCTCGGCCATCTCACGAACGTCATCTTCACACGATGTTCTGCCTTCCTTAAACCCCTTGAACCACTCGTGACACCATTGTGGTCTCATCACATCTCTTCCGTAAGCCTGTTGAAGAAGTAAAAATGTTTCCGCAAACGATTTGCTCAATTCACGTTAGCCCGCTGTTCTTCCTTTGCGTCCATCCTCACCAAATCGCCAAAGCGCACAACACGAAAACAGCTTGTAACTTCGGTCGGGAAAATGCTAGAAAATCGATCAAACGTGAGGTTACTCGGGAGGGTTGATCACACCTCGTACTTTTCTGAACATTCAAAACTCCTCCCCCTCTCCTTCATCCCCCTCCTCAATTCATTCACATGTCAACAATAACCGAACCAACCCTGAATCAAGATTCTGGAAAAAAATCTCGATTGATTGATTGTTTCTCTCATTTGCAGAGTTTGACCCCGCCGAGGAGCGCCTCAACCGACTTGGCCGTCAAGACACAAGCCGCCAAGACCCCAAGGGGCCGAGGACGAGATTGGACCCCGTCCTTCGCCAAATGTTGCAGAAGATTAGATATGACGTTTGAGGAAATATGATTTTGATTATTATTATCTTATATATTATTATATTATACATTTTTGTATATCCGACTAGTTAAAAAAAAAAGTTAAAATCAAAATCATTTTCCTCCAGCGTCATATCACTCATGTATTAAAGAGTGAATAGTGTGAATAGTGTTCAAAGAATGAATAGTGTAAGTTTTAATATCTTGTCCGTACTTACACCTCTGATACAAGTATACAGTGATTTCTATGTCCTTGTTGTTTTTCCTCCCCTACAAACATGTTTAGTGCAACAGCTCAACTTTTCAAGCCATGCACCAATTAATTTTGTTGCATAAATCCGTCATTAAAAAAAAAAAACTCATCGAAGTAATATTATTATTTTTTTACAAAGAATTCAAAAATCACATTTTCGTTCGCCGCGCATGCGCACAACTGCTTGCTACGCATGCCAACTTCATTTTCTCAAGTGGAAACTCCCAGTTTTTATTGCAGATTCGGATTCTACGTCAGGTTTCATAAACTTTGCCATCTTTTTTCTTAGGCACACCTAGGAGCGTACAGAAGCGCCCAAAGTTGGACTAACTGCGCATGTTCGTAATTTTGATAAGACGGAAAACCCCCAGTGTGGCACATGAAATTTCATTATTTTTTGAAAAGTTAGAGGAGTAGGATTTATTTTTAAATTAGCCGGTCCCTAAGCCTTGGTTGCTAAAGGGCGGGGGAAAATAAATCACATGGCCTTAACAAGATAATTTAGATAAGTACCTACCTACAAACTCATCTAACTAAAATTATGAAGAGATTATGTGATTTTTCTTAGAAATGACCATGTTTCAGGCTGTAATCCCGGTTTAATTGAGTCCAATAAAAAAACTGATATTACGTGATTCAGTGTCGAAAAATAATGAAATTTCATGTGCCACACTGGGGGTTTCACGTCTTGTCGAAATTAAGAACGTAAGCGGTTAGTCCAACTTTGGGGGCTTCTGTACGCTCCTAAATGTGCCCAAAAAAAGGTTGTCGAAGTAAAAAGGTCATTAAATTTGACGTACCTAGATAAAGGGGTTTCCATTTGAAAAAACAAAGTTGGCATGTAGCAAGCATTTGTGCGCATGCGCGGCGCTCGAAAATGTGATCGTTGAATTCTTTGTAAAAACAAAAAAATAAGGGTATTCCCTATCTCTCGAAATATCGAAATAAAAAGGTTGGGACGTTCATTAAGAACAACCCTGTATAAGAGCAGTGAACATTTGAAATCTGAAATAAATTATAAAGTGAAAAAATCCAGTCATGCAGCATGGCTTTAAGAGCAAATGAACGAAGAAATAACTGGTTTCATGTAAATGTCTTTGTTCGGGGAAAATTTCGTAGCTTCCTCATTTTTTTTCCCCTCAGTATTTTCTCTTTTGTTTTCTATAATAGATCATGAAGTTTCTATATTTTTCCACTATAGTACGAGTATATCACTTATGATATCCCCTATAACATATCATTTACCTTAATTTTGGGGCCATCCCTAACCATCTCTATTTCGGATTTGAAGAAAAACTGGGGATCGGCTAACTCAATCCCCTCCAAGTGGATCCATAGAGGTGGCTCAAAAGTGCAAGAAGTATTGGTGGGAGGAAAATAATACAGTTTCATACCTATAAAAAACTATTCTTATACAGTACGGCCAAGTATAATAAGCCGTTGTGTAATAATTTGCAGCACAGATATCCATAAGCCATTGTGTAATAATATCTAATAAGGTTACTAATTTAATATAGCTCTGTAATGATTGAAAGAATATTTTACCGTTTTGGTTGGATTGGAATTTAATTGGCGAAAAGAAGTCTGTTACATTAGAGCCACCGATCCTCGGATCAAAAGGTTTCTCAACAATTATTGTTTTTTTAGCTCTCCTGTAAAATTTCAAAAATGTAACACAGACGGTTTTTCGGCAGCGGTCTTCAATTATTTTTTAAGCCTTGCCTATTTTGACATTTTATGTCTTTACTTTGCTACATAAACTCGAAAATATTTTCATTTTCGCTGTAAAACAAAGTGTTTTATTTCTTTCAAGTAACGGCCGTCATTGTGATTAGATGAACAAGATGTGTTAAGGTACCCTAAGTTGATTCGTCATCATTCCTGCCCTCCATTCGCCATTCCTGTAATGATTCGAAAATTGAATATTTTAATTAGAAACTCGTCTGATGTTGCGCCATAAGGAGTACTCTTACATGTACCGCGAGTGGTTGAGATTTCACCTACACGAATAATACACCAAATTTGATGAAAAAAAGGAGATGAGATGAAAATGGTTTTTTGTGATTTTGTGTACATTTTGTGTTCATATACAAAATCACAGAAAAAATTTAAAACTATCGACTTTAACAAATTTTCATTAGGCGTGTACATTTGTAGCATTACGCTTCTGAATGAAAACTAAAAATTCAAATGTTTTTCAAGATGATGAAAACCGTGTGACAGGAATGAGCCGTAGCTCGGGCGGCTTGAGCTTCCAGTAATTAAAAAAAATTGTTAATATGAAAATTCAGCTCGGCCGCTTCAGGGGTGGGTACTTGAGGTTTTGCTTACCGGGAGTTTATCATGGGTCCACGTCTTCGGGCTAGGGGTGGACATTCCAGCAGCACATGTGCGATCTCTCCTCCGCTCCCGAGCAGAACCTGCAGGCGGCGGAACTCACCGCCCCAATTCGGCTCAAATACGCGTTAGTTACGCTAGTGTCGCATCGCAGTCTTGAGAGGCACTTATAAAACTTTCTGTTAGTGTTTTCGAAGTTGTAGAACCATGGTTGTCGAGGAGGAGTCGGGAACATCTGTACGTACTTCTTTCCTGCTTGGAACGTCTTATACGCGTCGTGCCATTTCTTATAAGCCTCTTTTTTGAATTTGTCGTTGAGGTCCGTGGGTGGGAACACTGCCTCTACGTTTTCGGATAAATTAGCGATAGCATATTTAGCCAGTCTATCCACTTCTTCATTTCCGCTTATATTTATTTGCCCCTTGATCCATACGAATACTACCTCTTTGTCCTGGGCATTGAGATCGTGTATGTCTCGCAGAATATTCCTTTCTATCGTTCCTATAGTAGTGTCAGGTCCGATGTTCTTCAGTTTTTGAAGTGCACTTCTATACTTACTATACTTAATCATACGACAGAAAATCTGGGAAGGATCAAAACTGTTGTTTTCATACATTATTATAGGGGTCATTTCAAAATTTTGTCAAATCTCATCTGAATGCAGTCGTGTAAATTTTTATCATGATTCACCAATGTAGATGTACACGTACCAAGGATAAATCAGTAAAAATTGTGGCCAGGGGACTCTGGAGAAAATATTGAAGTGGTGATTTCTCACTCCCTAATACTGTCACTGGCTAGATGTATGCGACTTGCATAAACATTACACTGTAGTGTATTCTTAATGCGGGCTAAAAATCCAGTAACATGATGAAAGCAAATAATATAAAATTGATATTATTGATATTAACTAGGTCGGAAAAAAAGTTGGGTCAGTGCAAGTACCCTTACCAACCTATTTTCTGAGTCTCACACAGTTCATCCTCACTCCTTACAATATTTCTGGCGGGAAAAGGAATTTTTGAAGTTGCTTCAACATCGTTGGCAACCTTTATTCAAGATGGCACCGACACAGGTGGTTGGATTTTTCTAGATCTTTCCAGGTCAGTTCTACTGGAGGCGTCTTCATGTAAAGTTGGAGCGTAGGTCTATTGATTCTCACTCCCTACACTTGGAGCATTTTGATAGTGGAAAGTATAATTTGATTACACTTAGTAATAATTATTGTAGTTGATCGGAATTTGTCAAAAATGTTTTTGTATACTCCTTTAACCAGATTTCAGGCCTGTAGTGGCTGTGAAAGGCTAAAACCTCACTCCCTACAATATCCACGGTCTCACAAGTGTTTACAATTGAGTAGCTTGTGCTGTACCATTCAGCTGCTTACAAAAGGCTTGAGCTTTGATTCCCTGGGTGGTTGGAGGGGGATCTCAAGAGGAGAGAAGAAGAGTAAAATCCTATCTTTCTAGTAGCAATACGTCTCTTTCGTCTGGAAATAGATTTGAACCACTACGGTTTGAAAGCCTGTTGTTTTCAAATTGAAATGGTAAATAACTTATTCTGTTCAACAGTAGATTTGTTGAATTTGTGCAGGCATGTTCTTTGATTTCATTTTGATTTAAACGGAAAAAAATTAAATCTCTACCCTGTCATAGTTTAGCCTCTGTAAACGATTGCTTTGGGACAAATCCAATTATTTCCATATTCCATTGTCGTTGATCTTGTGAATGTCACAATCCACCCTTCGTGAGAATACAAAAATGGTAGTAGTTCTCATTCAAACAACATCAATTCGAAGATATCTCACAATTGAGGAGCTTGTTTCCAAAAGGAACTAAAGACCATTTTTTTCAAAATTGAGTTATTACCGTCCCGGGGGTTTTGGGACCGAGTTCTACACGAAAATGCAATCAGATTGGACCTAAAGGACTGTATCCCCTTGAAAAAACGAGGCTGGTGATTCAATTTTGTTTCAAAAGGTACTATGTCCCTCATGAAATATCACTTCCATCTGTTTTGGTTCAAAACATACTACATCCATTAAAGAATATCACACTGGCTACAGCCTTTTGAGCAAAAAGTACAATATCCATTATTTTATAGGATTTCTCAACCTTTTCGAGCTACTTTTGAAGGTTTTCAGTGATTTAAACCGTATTTTTTTTGTTTGTTGGTATTATTGTATACTACGTAATTGTGAACGGTGTAGGCGAAATAAAGATCCACCAATATGTGCGCTATAGACAACTCTTTATTAATTACAATGACTATTTTCCAAACAGAAAATTCCTTAATTTCTATTTTATGATAATATAATTAATGTAACGAATACGGACGGCTTTTACAGGATACTCTACAACTGTACAACTGTTCATAGTAACAGTAATAATATTTTTGATAACATTGAAAATTAAAAAGTTCAACGAATTTCAGTGGACCGGTCTATTTTCTGAGAGAGAGAAATTGAGATAAATTTAGAAAAGTACACCATTATACAAAAATATAATTATACCCATCCACAACATTTCAGGTTTCGTACATGTACCGTCAACATAGGGTGGCTTCCAACCCAACTTCAAAGGCAAAACAAAAAATAAAATAAACACTAACTACATAATTAAAACTAACAATTAAATCCCGACACCAAACAATTGCTATGTACAAGACCGCTTTATTCAAAATTTGATTCATTTAATGAAACCACACCAAACTATCAACACCCGTACACCCTTGAAACATAACATAATTTAATGAAATTATTATTGTCTCTTCTGGTACCTAACGAGCACAGGTATACCGCCGACGGAATAAAAAACTCTGCAAATTCTTGGCACAACGGTTTATTATCTTCTCTGAGCAGATCACCCTAATCCAATTAACGAACTGTTAGATGAAACTCTAGCTCATCATCCAAAATTAAATTTAAAATACCATACGAATTTCTTTCATATCATACCATACTGTACTATACCAAATCATACATACAATAATATACCATGTCATACAAACCGAGTGAATATTGCATTGTCATCCAGTTCTGACCCATTTTAAAAATTTCAAGTCAACAGCTTATTATTACAAAAAGGCATTAGTTAAACAATTTTACAGATGAGAAACCGAATGAATATTGCAATGTGGTCAATCCCCGACTCACGGTTAAAGTTTCCAGTCTGTAGTTTACCGGGAAGATGAAAACAAAGTAGTTTTAATTTAAGCGACCTAACGGCCGTTTTAGACGCGAAGTTTAGTGTTTCTCCTAAACCTTTGCGCGCTCACTGTGAACGAACGGCTGGTCGTACAAAAATCCAATTGGTCTTTAAAAATTCGTAATTTTTCAGGTCATTCAAAAGTGAACTAAAAATTACACCGTTTCATGAGAATTTTTAGAGATATGACATTGTCGAAATTTCAAAGTTCGTTTTGAACCCCTTCCCCTTGACCTAGGGTTATGAAAGGTTTCGAGGATCATGGTGGGGCTGGTCCAAACCCAGAAACCAAATTTCGTAATTTTAACTCAACGCTAACTGCGCTAAGTTTTTATTCGATTTTCTGAATCTACTTGTCTTGAAACGTAAACCAACAAATTTTGAGGGGGGGTTAAAAAATTTGTTTCTTTGGGCGATTCCAATGGTTCATTATCGAAGATAATAAACCAAAATTGAATTTCTTTTTAATTTGTTTAATATTTAATTTTTTAATTTTAATTTTTAATTGTTTTAATTTTTAATTTAATTGGTTTCAATTTGTTTTCACAAACAACATAGGAGTATTGAGAGGCAGACGAAGGAGGTTTTTGAAAATGAAACGTTGACATTTGTCTATTGGGTCAGTCTGCTTAAACCCCCACACTTGACACTTATAAATGCGGCAATTATGACGTATAAATGCGGCAATTGCGTCCTTTATGCCGTATAAATTATACACTCGTACATTTGCACTTAAGGGCAAGGTACCAGTTTAATTTGTACATCATGATACTGAGTGTCCCACGATTTGTCCCTCCCACCGAACACCTCTTCTACTTTCCTTGAAAAGTGAGTTAGAACAAATTCCAATTGGTGAATGATATAATGATTTTTCATTAAAATAGTGGAAAATTTGAACCCCACTTTATATTCCAGATTCGGATTCTACGTGAAATGTCGTAAAAAATGACTCTCGCTTAACGCAACATATCTAGTTTTGTGGAGTTATTATTCCATCAAAGTATTAAAAATCGGAATAAGTCAAAAAGCCCCCCCCCCCCCTCAAATCACCTCTTTAAAATTGAAGACATAATTTTTTCTCTATCAACAACAAATTGTCAGTATCCAAATTGCCAAAAAACTGAATGACACGATGGCGTTGCACAACGTTGATTAAAACCGCTAACTACATAAATTCCATGTATGAAAGTCTGAATTATATTCAAATACGTTCCATAAGTTAAGGCACACTTTCCCGTCATGGAAAAGCCATGAAATTTTACCTAATTGTGACAGTATAAATTGCAGACCTCAGAAGTTTTTTCAAAAGTTGCAACAATTAATTTTTGATTTTTTTTTTTTTTTTTCGTATTTAATATACTTAACCAACTTTTTAATTTACTAAAACGGTGTGATGTAACCTAATATGACGAATACTTATAATGCTAGTGGTCATCAATTATTCATTTTACTGTAGATATCTGTATGACTACGAGTGATGTACATAACTTTATGCTTCAGAGTTGTCCTCTTCGTTAGATGTTGGGAGTGCAGGAGGATTCCAATGTTGTTCTTGTCTTCTCAATCCTTAGACTACCTTGAAACCTGCGGACATCAAGTTTGCATCGTAATATTGGCAAGCACAATTCAATTTCAGGAACCCCCTGCAGGAGTGGTCGGTGGTAGGGAAGCAACATGGGAACCAAATACTCGTAACATCAAATGATTAATCGTAAGCTAATAATCGATGTTCTATTAATTGAAAGCAAATAATCGATGTTTTAAGGACTCATTTCAAACGCATACCTAATCATTTGCTTTCCGATGGTTTTCTTCGTCTGTAGGTGACGACCTTTTTTTTAAAATATATAAATCGTGTATTTACACATTTTACATAATACAGATATATTCACAAGTACAAATTATGAATGCAACGTTCGTTTGTTTAATATCTGAGCCTAAGGTCAGTGACCTGTCCAGGCTCGTTCTCTCCCAGCTCAGCAATTTAGTTTATAATAATTATAATTATTATTGGAATTATTCTTATATATTACTTCTTAAATATCCTACTTTTAACAAACCAAAAGGTAGTATACTTAAACCTAAACCCAGGTCGTCGGGTTTTAACGTCTAAAGAAGGTCGTTGTGGTAGTACATTTCTGTTATTCAAATTTTACATATAGGGATGTTGGATTTTTGAATTCAAAATTCAAATTTAAGGATGATGAATTTCGCATTTATTTGATTAATCAAGAGTTGAAATGTTAGCTTTTCGAATACAGCTACAGAATTAGTTGTTTTAATTGCAGATGGCAAAGTTTTGAAAACTGAGGGGGATGCCTAGGCTTCTGCCTAGTGTAGAAGTCATTGCTTGGGCGTGCTATTGATAAAATACTTTGTGCGTTCAACCTGGTAGGTCTCACATCACTTCTCTTTTCGAATAAGCCGAGGGACTTATGCACATATAAGGCCAATCGATAAACATACGTCATTCTTGGGGAAAGCACTTCAAAATCCTCGTAAAGGTTCACCATGTGGGTGCGCCTGTGTGATTTCGTGGCTGTACGTAAGACAGTATTCACAACCACATTTAGGTTACCAAAACTACTTGCGTACGCACCTCCCCAAATGGGTAAACCATAGATCAATATGCTATAAACATAAGCATAGAAAACCATACGTAGATTTTTACGGGTAAGCCAGCCTCTCAGTAAGACGAAGAGGTGGAATGTTTTCCTAATCCTTGCTACTAGACTTTGTGTATGTTCCTTCCACTTCATGTGCTGATCAAGCAACAGCCCTAAATATCTGATGGAGTTTACTTTTTCCAGCCTTTGACAAGTAAGCGTAGCATGTTCAGAGCCGCAATTTACCTGTTGTATTTCTATTTCCAACTAAATTGATCGAAAATTGACCTATTGATAAATTGCAAGGCTAATGAAGATAAAAGAATGCCAAAACGTATTGAAGCCCTTTAATGTATTGAAGCCTATAATCAAAATTCGACAAAAATGTAGCCCAACGTTGTAATCTACCTGCTGCCATTTGCGGAATTCCTTGTTTTTCACCAAGGAACCCTAACAAAGGCTTATGGTCAGTACGAATAGTAAACGTACCCATTAGGTATTCGTAAAACTTTTTTGTACCAAAATAGATTGCTAATGCTTCCTTATGAAGGACAGCATACTTAAATTCCGCTTTATTTAGGATTCGTGAAGCAAAACTAATAGGTTTCTCTTCACCATTGGGAAATTTGTGTAACAGAATTGCTCTAACTCCGTAATTGGATGCATCGCATTCCAAAATTAAAGGTAAGTTTGGATTAAAATGTACAAGGGACTGTCCCGATGAAATAGCTTCCTTAGCTTCTAAGCACTGAGAATCAAAATCAAATTTTACTCTTTTTTGAAGTAGTATGTAAAGAGGTTGCAAAATTGTGGCTAGTTGGGGAATAAACCAACCATGGTATGTTACCATTCCTACAAAAGGCCTAACTTCGTCACAGATTTAGAAGGGGGAGCTTCTCTAATCGCTCTCACTTTTTCCTCATCTTTATGTAGGCCCTCCCTATCAATCAAATGACCTAAGTATTTTATTTGCGATTGGGCAAATTCACATTTATTTTTATTTAACCTAAAACCTGCTTCGCCTAATCTCGTCAAAACCTGTTTTAAAATGAAATTATGTTCTCCTAGAGTTTTACCCGAGACAATTATGTCATCTAACAGGTTTGTGCATCCAACACAGCCTTGTAAAGTCTTTTCAACTTCACGTTGAAAGATTATACAAGCCGGTTTCGTGCCAAAAGGTAACCTGTGTACTCTATAGGGGTGCTCCAGGACAATATTTAAAAGAATATTGTCCGTCCGGATAGCGTTTAGTGGAGCGCCTTGCTCGTGCGAGGATGAAGATAATTCTTTTTTTACCGCAATCTCTATCACCTCCTTCAAAGTTTTCGTTGTGTCCTCTTCGCATAAGCGATCTAAAATGGGACCTTTTCGGAGTCCAGTTACGAACTTGTACTTGACAAAATGGTCAAGTTGGGCTCCGAATTCACAATCCATTGAGAATTTTTTTACTTTGACGAACCAATTGCTCACCGACTCGCCCTGATCCTGCCTGAGGTTGTCAAAAGCGATCCTATTTCTCCATGCCGAAAAACCCGTCGTGCTTCTTGGACAAAGTTGACAGTGAAATATTGGTCTAACCTTTCAATAAAATTAGACCATTTGTCGCTAACGTCAAACGTTGGTAAATCACCAACGGCGGGTCCTCGAGAAAGATATCTGAGGAAATCTTCCGTCGGAAATTCCCTGATGGCTGCCTAAGGTGCCGGAAACGTGGTTGGAGTCGTCATTTTTGCGAGGAACAAAAAATTAAAAATTCGGGCCGTCCGAAAATAAAATTAATAAAACCGAAACTTTACACTCGTCGCCAATTGAAATAAACTGAAATAAAATAATGCTGGCTAGTACTGGTGAAGATAAAAATGGATGGGTGGTAGATAGAAAGGCAAGCGGTTGGTAGAAAGGGAACTGACTGAGTTAATCGACTGAATTCAAGTACCTGGTGATGAGGTAGAGTAGGATTTCAGGGTGGATTCTTGTGCTGCTTTTTTCTTTCTGTACGATGTAACAGCTCTGGTGGCAGCACCGACAGTCCGTACAGGTTTAGGAGGCTATATGTAGAATAAAATACGCATAAGGTACAAATACAAGACGTTGTAACAATGAGTATTGCAGGTAAAATGTTGACTAGGTTTTGGTGTTCTGATCAAGTGGAAAAAGCAATTAAAGAAAGAAGAAGTTGAAGTTGGACTATACAACACACACCTTTGGTGTTCCTAGACTCGCTCCTCTCAGTAATTCTTTCTTGTCATGTACCTATTGAATGTACTTGAATGATCGGCATCTAACACGCAGAGCATGGCAAAGTAGTAAATACATGAAATAATAACAGGGCATTTTACCTTTTTCTCTTTTTCTTGTTCTTCTTTCAGCTTAGCCTGATATTCAGGTGTGAATTCTCCTTCAGCCAACCGCTCACGCCAAGCAAGACAAGCTTTAGCAAAGTACTCGTTATCCAATCCCGAGCTGCTCAACCTACAATATAAATTTCATTTAATATCCATTTTTTGCCAAAGCCATGTCACACACTGTAGGTAGAGAACTTTCACCTTCACTCAACAACTTCCTCTGCCACTGGTTAACACAAAAGCATGATAAATTACACGTTTTTTAGTAGTATTTCATTCATAGCGTTCCAGCGGATAGACAGATTTAAAGGCGGATGTTTCACAAACCTTCCCAGATAAATTCTGCGTCAAATGGTAAGTACCAGCCGCCACTTTATAAATTCAGCCATTCTCAATTGAGGATGAGACAAACAAATAAACACGTCAAGTCGATATGAAGTCTACTTTTTTTCGTTTTCACGATGTATTAGAGACGAAAATTACTCTTCTTTGACCGATCAACTTGAAAATTAGTGTGGGTCTTCTTTGAGTGGATATTAGAAAGCCCTGAAAGTTTCAAATCGATAGGTCTAAAGGGAGCCGAGCTACATAACTTCAAACACTCGGTTTTTCGGCCTTAGATTGTTCTTCTCCTTCTTCTTCTCCTTGTTCAGACAGGCAAGGCTGGAACCTCTCCACGTTCACCGATTGACTTGAAATTTTGCACAGAGCTTCATTTAACCTTGAGACAGAGCCTTATATAAGACTTAACCCATTATCTCAACCCAAAAAAGTTTTAGAAACAAAAAAACAGAAACTTTAGGAAAAGTCTCTCCACTTTGACGAGTCTACAGCCTGGGTAAAAGGGCCAATCGACTTGAATTTTTTTACATACCTTCTTTATAGCATGTCTCAGTGCCATTTGAACGAAATAACCCATTATCTCAACAAAAAAAAATTAGGGACAAAAAACTAAAATTTAGGGTAATTTAGGCTAATTTTGGCCATATCTCGGCTCCTAGTTGACCGATCAACTTGAAATTTGGTTTGGATCTCTTTGGTGTGGATAATAGAGAGCCCTCAAGTCGCTAGGTCTGAAGGGAGCCGGGATATATAACTTCAAAAACCAATTACCATGTTTTTCTACTTTTTTCAGTCGGTCAAGGCTACAGCCTCTCCACATTCGCCGATTGACTTGAAATTTTGCACGGAGCTTCGTTTCAAGTGTAGCAAGTGCCTTTTGAAAGATTCAAGTCGATATCTTTAAATGAAGCCGAGTTATATAACTTCAAAAACCCGGTTTTTCACCCTTACCTGTTCTTCTTCTCCTTAATCAGTCAGGCCTTTCCGCCTTCACGGATTGACTTGAAATTTTGCACAGAGCTTCGTTTCAACATCAGCCAGTGCCTTTTGAAAGTTTAACCCATTATCTCAACCCAAAAAACTTTTAGATACAAAAAACTGAAATTTAGGCTAATTTTGGCAACTTTGACGAGTCTACAGCCTGGGTAAAAGGACCAATCGACTTGAAATTTTGCATAGACCTTCTTTATAACATGATCCACTTCAACAACAAAAAGATGTGATATCCCCCCAAAAAACACTCCGTGTAAAAATCACCCCGCCTCGCAAATATCATTCTACAGAGGCCGGAAAAAGTTATGATATCCACTTGATGGTGGCGGTTAGGGGAAGGAGGATCAGGTTTGTTGGTAGTGAAAGTAATAACAATACTACAAATACAAACTTTTTATACAAGTATTAGTTGCTTGAGGAAGTAATAAAAACGTCTCGCAATAGCGCCAAGGGGAGATTTCGAAAGGGGTACGGTGTTTGTGAAGTGGTTAAGCTTTTCATTATACTTAGCTCCTTAATGAGGAGAAGGGAGGGCGGGGAAAGTGGATATCATAACTTTTTCCGGCCTCTGTAGAATGATATTTGCGAGGCGGGGTGATTTTTACACGGAGTGTTTTTTTGGGGGGATAAGGGATACCCTCAGTCAGTACCATTAGACAGAATTCCAGTCCAATGAGTAAATTTTCGAAGTAACGTACTCTAGCCACACACTTTATTGATTTGAGAACCATTAGTACGAATTTGAGCTCTTCAGCTTTCCATCTGAACATTCAGCTCTTCTCTTTCTTGGAAGGAAAGCATGGGAAACATTTTTGGAAAAACTTTAAAAAAAAAAGTATGTTCCCAATCTTCTTGTATCAAAAGAATACAATACCTAATGTGTGTGTTGGGATTAGCGTTCACCACAATTCTGGCGAGGTCTGGCCGTAATAAATATAAATTATGAAAACCAACCTGTACATCGTTTCCGTTTGTGTTGGAACTCTGTCGACATGAGGGAGAAGCTGCAGCAGCTTTTGCTGGTACAGTTGCGGCAGAGATTCAAAGGTATCACGGTTGAGCAACTTCCTCAAATCCGTTTCAACGAGGATGGAGTCCTGAGATTCAAGATCAATGTAACCTGTTGAAAAGTGGGATTCCGTTGTTAAGTGTTTCCACATAATAATTATTATTATTGCTGACAATACAGCTAACGTAGTACAAACACACACCTTTCCGAGTTTCTTCTATCTGGGCGGCTGCAGACATTTTCTTATTAGACCTTTTGCGGCTGGGAACCCGTAGATTAAAACCGGGTATTGAAGACAAAACTTCAGCCATGGTCGGCTGCCGGTAATTGGAGGTATCACTCGTCATTTCTTCATCTGAAAACAACAATCTAATTTAAGTTATGAAGAAGAGACAATGATGGAGAAATTCATATAATTTACAAGCAAAATCATTCCAGAGCTATTTTTTCAAAGTTACCCATTACCACAATTTTGTTACCTAAAACGCAATAATATTTTACTTAGTTGCTTCTCAAGATAATAATTCACCATTCACATAATTTCGATGACAACTTTCTTCGATTAACTTCGTGAATATGGCATTGTTGTTCTTGTGACAAGCGTTTTCGGTCAGTTCGATGGGTATGATCCAAGATAATCCAAGCTACACATTTCTAGGATTTCCTAGCGCCCAAACCTGTGTCTCAACTCTAAAGATTCGTGGGAACCCTCAATTTCTAAGGTTCTGTATTACATTATTATTTTTACAAAAATACAAAGATAGATATCTGAAATCACGATGCCGGATCACAACTTAAATAAAATACTTCAATGCACTTTTGTTCGAGAAAGCTGTTGGGTTGAAACCTCCAAAATTGTACACCAATTTTGTCCAAAATTTGATTGATATTAATGTCCCCCCCCCCTTCCGAAATTCGGAAATATTTCAATTCTAGAACGAGTTTCTGAATCAGAAGTTACTAGATATGGACCACCTGGTAAATTTCTCCTTAATTCCTAAATGTAATTTTTGACTGAATTGCCTCTCTAAATGAAGAATTATAATATATAATTATCTATATAGAGATTGAAATAAAGATTGAATAGATATCTCTATATAGAGATTGAATTCACTATGAAGTACTACGATTCAAACGAGTAGTGACAAATACTATTCACGCAATGTATTGTATTCCAGCTAGGTACTTACTAAGTATAGGTTCAACAACAAAAGTAATAATAAATTTGAGATCATTTGCGAACTGTTTGATTTTTCAAGTGCCGTTTGATTTACCTATCTAATGAATGTACTCAATAAATTTTCATGATGCTGTGTGGCCATGTACCCCTAGTGGTGTTGAATGGCGCTTGTTGTGGTTAAATTCAGAAAGTACAACTCAAGTAAAGCGTCAGCATAATTCAGAAATTACAACTGTAAGCAAAGCGTGTCAAAGTGATTTAAATCAACAGAAAACTTCTGCCGAGATGTGACACATCCTAGACTTCCTCTTACCCACCCTTAACATGATCGCAAGGAATCCTACAAAACTACCAAACAAAATCCTTCCAAAAACTTTGAAATTAACCTGAGGTTACGGTCAATTGGGCTAGTGGGGACCGTTATCCTATCCGGATCTGTACCACGTGTTTCACCACATCTGTATCAATTCCACAAGACCCCCCCGATAAATGTCATCAAATTCGGATTCATAGCAGCAGTTATGAGTGGGGGGAGGAGATAGCACGTTTGCGCAGGCACAAACAGAAGAATCACTTCTTGACGAACATGGGAACATATTATTTACTCAATAAGTAACTCCTCAAAATGTTTTGAAGTCGGATGACTACAAACTCTAGTCTAGAACTGAAATTATGCATGTGACAAGGATTTGTAGATACGATTGATACGAACCAGAATCTTTTGGCAGAAATTGTGAAGACAGGTCAGTTTTTTCTTCCATAATGATGAGACAATAACCAACAGAAGAATGATATCACGCACCTGAAATGAGTAAAGAATAATAGAACTGTGTATAGTTGACACCACATTACTACTAGGTAAAATTTATACTTGAGAAGTTTATCCTACATAGAAAAGGTGTCCGGAGTCTGCATGAATTCGTGCAATTGCGAAGGATGGGAGTGTTTAAAAAAACCCTTGATTTATTGGTGTTCATGACTCAGTTAGTTGCCGATTCTCCCTCCCCTAGTTCATCCTCTTACTACCGAGTCTCAGCTCTTCTGGGTTATGTAACAATTTCCAAATTTTCCGGGAAACGCAAAAAACTTCCCCGGTTCCTCAAAACTTGTAAATTATTCCATTTTTGGCTATAGTAATTTAAAAAACGTTTATTCTGATATTTCCTCGAATGTTCTGATTTTTCAAAAATTTTCTATGCTCCTATGAAAACCCCAAAACTACTAAAACATGAAAATGGCCAAAAATGTTACATAACCCCTTTAAAACAATCTGATTCAAATGAGAACCTAAATAATCCACCCTCTCCCCTTCTATCGTGATATCGACAAATAACCAATGAAACCTTCGCTTCAACAAAAACATCACGGAACATGTCGAGAGGCGGCCGAGTGTGATGAGTGAGTAAATGAGAAAACCAGTGATGAGCAAGAGGGAGGCGGTACATGAATTAGAATTCTCTGTCTATTTGGAGGGTTGTAGGAGGTTGTAAAGAAAAGGAGAAGTTTTTCCGAGCTTTCGGCTTTAATAAGCCATCTTCAGGGTAGGTATTGTTTCCTCGACCCCTGAAGATGGCTTATTAAAGCCGAAAGCTCGGAAAAACTTCTCCTTTTCTTTACAACCTCCTACAACCCTCCAAATAGACAAAGGGTTTTCAACCAAGGAGGAAATGAACGAAACAACAAATGAATGAGAATTGTAAGAACTGGATGCATCGATGGCTGCGGCAAATTCCCCCGCCTCACAGTGGGGCAGATCGTGAATCTAGCGGGACAAAAAAGTCTTATAGCGAGAATCTAGACCTTGCAATATTTGTTATAATCCAAACTACTTCATAGTAGTTGTAAGAGACCGTTGAAATGTTCCAAACCCTTGGTTTTGTATAAAATGTATGTTTAATTCATTTACCAAGAATATTATACAGGTAAGTACTGAACAGAATTCTTTTCAATTTTTTTTTCGATATTCAGAAGTATTACAATTTTAACAAATTTGCAAAAAACACAATCTTCAATATTATATAATATTTTTAATAACACATTTAGTATTATAAAAAAAAATTTGAAGAAAAATGGAAAAAAAGGAAAAAAATGGAAAAAATATACAATAATTGTATATTCTATGATTCTACAATTATTGTACAATCATAGAATATTCTTGAGACCGAAACGTTTTCTGCACTATTGACAATAATACCGTAATAATAAAATATAATTATAATAAACAAAAATATAATAATAATTATGATTACTATTAAACGGGCAGATAATTTTGGAATATTTTGAGACCCGAGAGGTAACTAGACTCACAGAAATAATCAACAGCTCACTCTAAGGACATCCTAGATAGTTGGAGACTGAAACGTGGTTTAATTTTTCTTTTCATGGAGGTGTTAATTAACCTAATTTTCTAGAACGTAAATTGACTTTAAAAAAATCTCAAGCCATACAGAGGAATCTCCTACACAAATAAACTAATTTCTCCCTTACTGGGAAAAACCTCTGATCATGGATATGTCTCTTAGCTTTAAGGGCCCTTAAGCGGATCCTGGGCCTGTAATTCCTAAGGAGGCTACATACCAAACGACAGCTTCATAGAGTGGATAGCGTAGAAATTAGCTTTATGAGCCACTCAGCTGATTCGGGCCCTATGCTGCTTAAAGTGTAAATCCTAAGGCGGCTACATGCTAATTTTCAAGTCTGTGCCACTACAGGAATTGCGCCAAAACCACCCAAAACCGTAACGAAAAAATTCTTATGATTTTCACGTACAACTAAGCCGAAATCTTTCACCAATTTTTGGAATCGTCTACTTTTTAAGAAAACTTTCATGATACTCGCTACCCTCTCCAACCACCGGAAGTGTCCCAAAAAACGTTACAATGTATTTTTTTTTAAATTTAAAATTAAATTTGTTTTGATGACGGAAATTTTTGACTGACCCCCAGACAATAGACATATCCATGTCAAAATAATAATGCTGTAATATTCACCTTTTGGAGTCCTTTCCATGGTAAAGCAAGAACATCACTTAACGAAAACTCATCTATTTTCCACAGTGGCCCAACGAAAACTAACTTCTCTTTGAAATCTGCTTGCTACCTCTAAAGCCGGGAATACACTTGCGCCGAGGCAGGCCGCGCACCGCACGCGCAGCCTCGGCGCGCCGCGATGCTCAAGTGTGTACGGTCCCCAACACCGCGGCAAACAGGCTCAGTCTGCCGCGTGCGGTGCGCGGCCTGAGCCATCGACTGTCGGTCCATCAAAGTGAGCACGGACCGCGGCAGCCTTGTATGGTGCGAAGTATGGACGAGCTTGTGTGCCTCGCTGTAATTTGAAAATTCGTATCGCGGCACATGACATCGAGGCGCGCCGAGGCTGCGCGTGAGGTGCGCGGCCTGCCTCGGCGCAAGTGTATTCCCGGCTTTATGAGTTGTTATGACTGCCCTAACCGGTATACTTAATGTACATTGCCACCTTTATCACTCCGTTTATTGTTCACTACACGTTACAAGTCAAAACAGGCTCTTTCCTTGTCAGCAATCGTGACTTCATTTTTGGACTTTTGTTCCGCTAGATTCATGATCTGCCCCCCCCCCCCCCCCCGTGCGCCTGAACCTACCTGTACGTTCTTGGAATGGTACATTTGAAATACATTGTACAGACTATAGATTGCGAACAAGTACAAATGTATACCTCTGTAGCCGTTTGATTGGATCCATTATACAATACCAAAAAAAAGCGTCTATTGTTATGTGCGAATACCAGTGATAACGCGTAAAACAAAAATAAAAGTCATCAGACATTCCAGCCCAGAGCCCGTGTGAACGGCACGGCAAGAAAACATTCAAAAAATGTGTAACATCGGTACTTACCGACCATCTGGTGTACGGCTACTTTGAAGACTCGTAGAAATTAGTTAGGAGCGCCGAAAATTTGACCTGTTCGAATTATTTTGACCCTTTTTTCACCGCGTGCTACTCAGAACGAAACGAACACCATTTCATAAATGGAGGGGAACCTTGGGGTAGGGGTGGGCAGTGTTGCCAGACCCGAACTACCAGAAGGCGGTGCCGCGAGCTCCAAAAGGCGGGATTTTGAAATAAAAGGCGGGATTTCGAAATAAAAGGCGTATTTTTGAAAAAACTTTCTGAAAACCTATTAAAGTGTGCATAGCGATGTGTCAAAATGTGCATAGCGATGTGTCAAAATGTGTTTTTTATCAACGTCTGCCCTACCAAAGCGCAGAAGAGAAAACAAATTCCAAGTGGAACGTGTTGGGGACTTTTTCAGAAGGTTGGCTGACTTGCCTGCTGCACAGCCACTAGCAGAAAAAGTCACAGCCTTCCTACGTTCCGCGCACAGCCGCATTGCCAACTGATGGAAAATAACCTCATTTTTATAGTTTTTGGCGTATTTGAAGGCGATTTGTGTATATTTTGACGGAAAATCGCTAAAAGGCGGGAAAAATCGCGATCCGCCTTTTAAAAAGCGGAAGGCGGATTGGATGTCGAAAAGGGGGGAAGAAACGCGGGAAGGCGGGGGCAACACTGGGGGTGGGCCGTTCCAGCTGTCACCGTTACGTGGAACCGAATATTTTACAAAAAAGATTGTCACCATGACTGATTCCTCCCGGAACCTGTTCCGGCTGGAACAGGTCGATTCTTGATGAGCCTGAAAAAATGAAGTGAAACTCGTCTGAGTTATTCATACTAAAATTGAGCCTCAACTTGGCTCTCTGAGGTTCACTCCAGTTTCCTCTCATCCCCCAAAATTAGTAAGTACTACAAATTTTGTAAGTAAATGAGAATAGGTTCACATAACACATAGGTATCTATTACAAATTTTCCAAATAAAGTAAGTACAAAAAAAATTGAACTTATAATATTTTCAAGTAAGTATAGGTACTTAGCTAAAAATGTTGAATCCAATAATCTTTGAAGCATGATGACAATTTAACACATTTACGAATCTATCAAGCTTTCAGAAAGTTCTTATCTTTGACAGACTTTATTTAAATTGTAAGTAAATAAGCGATTTTTATTATATCATCTGCATTGCCCTGAAAGTCTGTGACTTTTGCCCTACTATAACCACTGCAGGTCTGTCAGGTCATCATCATCTTCAGGACATCAAAAAGTTCCTCTTCCATAATCGAATTATTTGCCAGTTCAGGGATTACGGTTTTTTGTGATATTCGAGCCTTTCATCTGTAAACTAATTATCTCTACAATAATTTTCGTTGTAGATCGTTGACATTCTGCAGTTTTTTTTATTGACATTTACCCTTGGGAATGGTAACTATACCAAGGTTTTTTGTAGGTTTTTTTCCTCTTTTCAATATTGGTTGTCCTGCGCCAATGTCTGGTCGGTATGCTGGCTCTCCTTACCAAGGGGATTTCGTTCTTCCGGACAAAGTAACAGTAATTCTTTGGCACTCATTAAATTTGAAGCGCCACTCCGTCGTTGTTTTTAAATCAGCAGCCTCCTTTTTGAAATCATAAACTTAATCCTCTTCCAATTTGGACACTGAAGCTTGCCTCGAAATCACCTTTACGTATTAATCAGGTGTAAAGATTCCCTTCTTTACAAAATTTGTAAATTTAATTCTCTCTCAAGCGCACCAAAAACCCAAGGTATCAGGAAAACCTAATAAAACTGAAGAGAACTGTGCACAAAGTGAGTTTTGAAACACAATGGTAAAGAAGGGAGCATGACAGTGTGGGACAAGGTGGGTTTTGAAACAGGAGAAATGGGATGGTGGCAGTTTGGCTTTTGGAACTCCACTCCCATTGGAGTGCAACACGACTCTTCAGGGTCATTTTGAGAGGGATATAGTGGGTTTAGAAAAACAAAACAACTTCACCATTCGATTCTTCACCTTCGATTTTATTAAAATCGATAGTTATCTCGAATTTTTCAAAAATTGGACAATTGGCTTTTGGAACTGGACGACTCAATCACCTGATTTATAAACACCATGATGAGGTATTATGTATTTACTAGGCTCATGACATGGTACCATGTGACCCAATGAAAAATATTCATTTAAATATGCATCATACTGAAGTTTATAGATTCATTTTCTGCGAGTTTGCTCTCCAAGTTGTATAGCCGTGACTTGGACGGTCCCAAGAGCGGAGATGAGTGGGTATCGCAGAGAGAATACTGCGAAAACCCGCAATACACGTCAGTGTGACGTCACGTGTGAGGCAGATTCTCGATACACGTAGGGTTTTCTGTGATAAACGGCGATTTTCTGTGATAAACGGCGATAACATCAGTGGGCGATAATGCTTTAGATGCAGACCCGCAATACACAAAACTAGGTTGAGGTTTTTTTAAATAACACTGAAAATGGTGCAACACAAACTAACTAACATTGAATTTAGTATTTAAATTGTCGCATGTCATCCGTGTATTGAGTAAATTCAGAATATTTAAATAAATCTGATTCTTTATCAAAATAAAGCATTTGTTCCAACGTTTAAAACCTTCCTGATGTGCTCAGTAAGGAAGAATGTGTGAGGAAGAAGACAAGGACCGCTGATGGAAATTGAGTTGTATCTCAATAGCAGCCTGATCTTGGGAGTGAAAATAATTATGATAATATTATGCCATCATTGTACAAAATGTTATTGGAGGATTATTTTTCATAATCAGAAGGGAAATAGGAAAGACCGATATGGCGGCTATAGCCAGCATGAAAACCATTGGACAACCACCACCACCACCATGTTTATCAGTCAGTTGGGTAGCATGGAAGAAGCATGGAATTCCTTCTTCCCTGGTTGGGTAGTATAGTATAGTAGGGTTTTCTGTGTTGGTTGTGTTCATATCACTTGTTCAAGCCTGCAATAGTTCTGTGCTACTAAAATATCAATTTATTTGCTTTGTTGAGGCTAGAATCTCAACTTATCTTATTTTAAAAGTTTATTCTTGTATATGCCCGGAAGTTTTTGTTTGTTTTAGACCGGTCAGTTACACCGATATCTGACAATGGACAAACACAAGGGAATTGGTAAGTTTGTGCATTACGTACCGAAACCACAGGTTACTCTAGCTTTTTCCCAAGCAGATTTATAACGGGGAATCCAATTGCGGTTTTATTTTGATATCTCAGTCTAGGTAACTAATAGAATCTATCACAAGCTTTATGTCACTTCGTAAAAGTGATTGCAACACGACTCAGAAACGTCTGCATTGTAATGAAACAGATACCAAGGAAGTTTTTATTATGCCATTCATTACGTACACAATATTATTGAAGTAGGAATATCTGTTGATGAGAAACTAAGGATAGTGTAAACAATGGAATACAAAACAAATGTTGATACGAAGAGTGTGTTTTGCCCGTTGTATGTTCCTATCAACTGTTAGATCTGATATTTGGACAATTAAAATATTTCGTGATTGCAATATGTATAACCATCAAGCTAGCAGAAGCTTTGTGATTGTCGATACGACTGCTTGTTTGACAATTTCGATCTCAAGAAATCCTTGTACTTACTTAGAGCATCAATAGAGTGATTATCCGAAGATGGACCGATTTCACTTCCGAAAATCTCAATAATAAAAAGTTAAAATTTTGAGCTTCAAAAATTCATGTCAACTTATTGGCATAGTACGTTCATTTTTTGAGTAGTGGCCACACAGGAGTACCTTTCATTATGGTAGAAAAAAATGGTTAAAAAAATGTTAAAAATGAGGGAGTGAAGGAGAAGTGAGGGGGTGAAAAATCTTAAAATGAGGGAGTGAAAACCTGCCATTTGACTCGAGAACTGGAATATTTTTTAAAGAAAAAACGATCCTTCAAAACATGAAATGACAGTATATTATTGTGAAACAGTAAACATTATAATTGTAGGTATTGCTGAACTACTTGGAACGTGGGATCAATTGCCCCATAGTAAATCACAATTCCACTTAAAAAAAAAAAAAAAAAAAAACATTTCTCAATGAAGGCAAGTTAAAAAAAATATTATACCACAATCTTCTAGAGCTATTCAACTCAAAATAATACTCATATAAATTTACGAGTAGGTAGGAACCAAAATTGAAGAAGAGTTTGTCAGTTCTTTGACTGAACCACAAAAAACCCTAGGAATTAAATATCACTAGAACAATTTTCATATTATGGCAGGCAAACTAATTCACTACGTCACAGTCTAAAATCACAGAGGTATTGCCTAAACAATGTCAGTCATGAACGGCTTTAAATCACTAATTAACAAATTTTTGAAACAAAATTAAAGTTCAGATAATAACCATCCAGTGAGATCACATTTGGCGCAGCAAAAAATACCTGCATTATCATCAACATTATTATTAGCACACTGTAAGTGATAGATAATCTTCTCACATATGTCACAAGAAATCCCCGGACGCTTTGAAGTAATTGAGCCACCGCACTTATAGCATAAACCTGAGTTTAAAATCAGTCCTTCCTGCCCAGAGAAATCAATCTTATCATTACAATCGTTATCGTCATCCTTCGAAAGCATCATCATAACATCGCAATTAATATCATGATTAGGAACATTCCTTGTCATATTTGGTGCTACATTCAGTACGTGACTAGTCACATTCTCAAGAGGACTAAGCATGGGAATATTTTCAGGGGAAGCATCCATGCCTGAGAAAAGTATCGAGTGTAACTCCGGTTCTTGTTGTTGTAACTTCAGAAAGTTGTACTTGGTGAGCAGCCCATATTTTTTCAGCTAACCATTTTCCTGCGACAACGCGTCGGCAATAAATCGTTTGGCTCTTTTAGATTTCAATCTTCTGAAACTGTCATTCAGCTGTCTCGCCAATACTTCACCTTGGAGTAATTTTTTTTCGAATGATGCAGTTGTCCTTACTTTCCATCAAATTTCTCACGACTTTTCTTGGTGAAGTTGGATCTGCACTTTTCTCCAAGGCGGTCTGCGTTCTTTTGAACAACTTCCTTATAGCCTCATTTTTTCGACGGAGCTTCAGGATCTCCGTTCTCAATCTTTGGTTTTCTCTTGCTGTTTGACTTTGGGCACGCCTCACTCTCTTTCTGCCTGCTTTTTTTTGACTTGATGAGGGGGTTGATGTAGACCCACAGCAGGAAAGTGACGTGTTCAGAGCTGTACGTGGCATGCCTTGCTGCTCTTTTTCTTTTCAAATACGCTAGGCTTCTTTCTCGCCATTTTTTCCTCACAGCTCTCTTCTCTCGCTCGGACATTTCTGCTACTAGCTTCACCTGATTTTTTTCTTTCTTCCTTCTGTACTTCTCTTGCTCCTTCAGTTTCAGTTTTAGAGCTTTCTCAGGATCACTTTTCATGATTTCGCGGCGAAGTCTGTCATATTGTTTCTTTTTTTCTTTTTGCTGTTGTTTGTCCTTGTTCTTCGGCTTGGGAGCCATTGTTGCAGTAGTAATACCTCGAATTAAGGCTCCTCCTGTCAACGACAAGAAACAGCTGAATTCAAAGAGAGTTGTGTAAAAATACATAGCTACCAACAGCAGATATGTAATGGATACATATTAACTTATTAAACGTACCTACCTACCGTATTAAATCAACAAAATCTCAGAGGGTAACCCTAATCTTTAAAAATGACCTTTGAAATCCCAACGCTTGGAACTACAAGGCTTCTGAAACTGATCAAGCCTCAATTAATGAATATAAAAACTGGCGTAATATATTCGTAATTATACCTACTGATCCCTTTTTGGTTCAATTTCAATCAAAAGATTTTAGGGGCGTTAGAAAAATTTTTTTTCGAGCGATTACAATGGTTTATTACTGAATAACAAACCGAAATTCATCAGCAGATTGGTAAATTACCTTTTCTTTCATTCCAGTAACAATTTAAAAACAGAATCTATTCATAAAATTCGATGACCCACATGACATTCAAGTACGGTAAATTACATTTATTTTAACGTTATTCATTCCCTCACATTTGAAAATTTTCGAAAAAATGAGGGAATGAAGAGAGAGGGAATGAAATTTTCAAGGTTTTTATTTTTTTTTAATTACTGTTATTCTTCTATAAATAAAAAGGAGCATGAAATCAAAAGCGTATAGCATTTGCTATAAAAAAAATACGCGCAAGAGAAAGAATTACTTTGGAAATTACCTTTTTTTGGGAAATGAGGGAATGAAGACCAATTCGGCCACACGTGGATTCTAACCCACTGCGTGTCCAACAGAACCGAACTTAGACGACTGAGGGGCTGGCTGGCGGTCTCGAACATTCCTAGGGGCTCCAAACTACCGTCCCTTCCCTCTCCCAGACATTGAAAAGCCCTTCCCTCTGTGCTATCACTCCAAACATTTCAAATGAGGGAATGAAGCAAAAACGTTCGGACATACCATTTTGAGTATATTTATTTTTGCTGGCTATGCTAAGTAATGAGGGGTATTTTTTAATGGAATCCTGATAAAATAACTGATTGAATCAGTTAGTGAAATGAAACGAAATCTAAATTATTGAGCAAATACGAATTTTCAAAGTGCAGGACTAGGAGGTCGGACACAGTGAGGGAATGAAAAAAAGACCATTTGGAATTTAATATTTACTACTTGTAAATTTACTTTGGTGATAGAATGTAGCCCCCATGGTAAAACAAAAGTATCTGGATAGTCCTGATTTTTTTCCAATGACTGGCACGTACATTTCAGGTTGAAAAGTGACCGGACGCAAAATTTGCACATTTTCAGATAATCACCCAATAGTGGTTTGTTTTTAGTGTTCAATCACCTATTCATGAACATAATTGTGGCTAATATTTCTGCTGGAATACTCTGCCACATTATGTAACTATAAATTTATACAATGATCAGACGTTTTGTTGTATCCCGCCATGTAAATTGTGTGATCTCACCTATGTGTCACAGCTGATTTCTTATCTCCGTTACCTCAATGTTTGTGGTAAAAATATCGTTATTTCGACATATCGGTCTTTGATATATTTTCCGACAGAACAAACGTATTTCTAAATGCCAAAATACGAATTCAATTTATACCTAATTACCTCAATGTTTGTTAGGTGGGTGCAGGACCTAATAATAATCAAAAAAATTAAAATTGTATTCATTAATGAAGAGTTATTTTTTATTTGTGATTACTTTCAATCGAACAAGTAAGATAATAATTTTTAAGTTCAAATCAATCAGTTCGAGAATGAAAAAAGAAACCGTTGGCAAATTTGATTAAATATTATTCAGGTTCAAATTCGCTGTTTAATTTTAATCGTTTATTGCAACTGAAATTTCCAATGACAATCCATTCAACTAATATATAATAAACCCAATAATGATTTAAGGTAAAATAGAGTATTTGGGTGTATAATATATAAAAAAGTAGTTTTAGGAGCCCCTCAGCTGCATCATAGAGTGAATACCGTAGGAATTAGCTTTAGGAATCACTCAGCTGATCCGGGGCCTAGGCTGCTTAAAGTCCTAATGAGGCTACATTCCAAATTTCAAGTCTCCACCACCACGGAAATTGCGCCAAAACGGCAGTTTTTCAAGACATACTACCTATCCTTGTCAAAAAAAGATGAAAAAAATCTGACCCCATTTTGATATTGATATATGTATTGGGATAGAAATATTGGCGATAAATATCGAAAAATTCTTTCTTATTACAAATAAATCGAGAAGTATCTCCGCGTTCTTATTCGTAAATTACCACAACAAATGGGCGACGAGGGTAAAGTTAATGAACATATTATAAGTCTGTGTGTTTGAATTGACACATCATGATCTCGTGTCATCAGTTTCTCAACTTGGTTTCCTAGGAGATAGCGACATCGACCTGGGCGATACCTCTATGCGAAGCGAAGACCCCATGGAGCTGGGTTGGTTCACCGCTGAAAACTCGAATTTTGACGAGGATTACCAAGCGAACATCGACAGGGTCAAAAAGGAATTGGAAGAGAGTCTGAACAACCAGGAGGATCGGGATTCGAGTTCGAGGCCGAGAGAGAAGAAGGAAAAGTCAAAGGAAGAGCTCGAGGAAGAAGACAGAGTAAAGATGCAGTGAGTTCCACTAACAGTTCCAGCCTCTTCAATTAGCGAATTTCCGAAGAAATAAATTCCAAAAATGAAACATGGCAAGCGACACCTTATTTTTAAGGGTTTTTTTTTTACGCTGGACACGATGGTGAAGTCAGAATTGCAATATCTCATCCCGTTCTCTAACCGGAGCAATTTGAAGGTGAAGAAACGTGATTGATACTTGAGATGTTCTTCACGGTTCATCTGTTCTAATCTGATAACCAAATGAGATATTGCAATTCTGACTTCACCATCGTGCTCAGCGATTAGAAATCTATAAACTGAGATGTTACTCGGGGAAAAAATTACACATGTTTTATAAAATCAATAATATGGACACATTTTACATAAAACCAGTTATTTCTTCGAAAAATCGCTCTAATAGCCATGCTCCCTGACTGTGGATTTGCAGAGGCAATTTCTGGCTGTTAGCTAATTAATAAAAATCTATACGTGATTGGTTTGTGACTTGTGCATTTGTTTAAGTTGCAGTCCCAATTGCAACATTACTGCAGGTTCTTTTGAAATTGAGGGTTTTCGAGTATAGGGGGTGCCGCAACCATGTGACAAGGGGATTAATTGAGGATTAATTTTGCTCGAAAACATTATTGGCGGGTTGGCTCCACATTATTTATTGCTCTTTATACAACTGGATCGTCTTTGTAAGGAAATTAGTTTGTGATCTCATTTGGTTATTTGATCTGTGTATGTTGAAGCATATCGATGTTATATAGCCCAAAATGGTCCAAAGGCGAATCGCCAACACCCAAATACGTTTACTGAAAGTAAAAGATACATTGCAGTAAATGTGGGTGAAAATCTAGCTTGATCGGTCTGAGTGGGCCAATAACCAGGACCCTACCCTCAAGATCATGAGATGATGACCAGGGGCCTATTCCACCAACGTACTCTGCAACTCTTCACTCCCTACTCCGCACTCTTCACTCTTCCGAAGAGTAAGGAGTGTTTTCGTTCCACTATCGTTTTTCGAAGAGTCTTCAATTCGAGAGATTTGCAGAGCGGTTTTGAAGAGTAACCTTCTCGAACACCGACTAGTAGGTTATTATAGGTTATCATCGCAAAACAACAAACAGTCATTTCGAGTTACGTCCTCAGTGTAACAGTCATGTCGAGCAGACAATTAGAAAAGCTAAAAAAGCTATCGGTGTTGGACGTGGTGGAAACTGAAAGAGCAGTGTTATTTGCTTCCTTTTCCTCCACTGTCACTCACAAAGACAAAGAAGAGGCTTGGAAATGAGTTCTAGAAAAGGCCAAGTCTAGTTTAGTGCATGTTTTCCATGTCTATTCACATACTGCTCTTCGTGGACCGTTGGAGCATCTATTGTTATCATTGTGCCATCGACATAACCACACACTGAAGGAAACCCACCTTTGCTGAAAAATTATGTTGCAAGATTTGATGTGTCTGTGGGCCACCGGATCATATCACGAAACATCACATGAATTATGGTTGTACTCACTTGTCGAAGTATACGACACACGGTCGCTTTCCCTAATCCATGCATAGCAGCGATTCTATGGTACTGGCATCCGGTACCAAGCCAATAAGTAGCTTGTTCTGTGCTGTGAGAGGTTGGCTTCTGGCGGTGTTAGGCATCAAAAACCGTCCTCCCTTTTCCAATACGTACTCAATTTGTCTTGGGTTTAACCTAAAAGCCTTGTGCACGGTCATATTGCTCAATGAGAAATTCGTTCTGATTTTATAACGCGGAATGGTGGATTCCTCTTCAGAACTTTCTTCTGAGGAGAAATATCGAAGAACCGACATATTTTCTTTTATGTAAAGGCTTATTAAACACTGGAATACCAACTTGAAGACACCGGAGGGCACTCTGCGATAAGAATGAAGACTCTTCAACTGTTGAGCTCTTCACTCTTCAATTTTATTGTTGGTGGAACAAAATCAAACTATTCTTATGAAGAGTTGCAGAGTTTTCACTCTGCACTTCACTCTGACTCTTCAATTAGCTCTGCAATATGGTGGAACAAAAACTCTGCGGTATACTGCAGAGTTAGGAGTGTAGAGTTGCAGAGTACGTTGGTGGAATAGGCCACAGATCCTTGTGCAAGCTTGAACAGTCTGAGTGGGCCAAGCTTACCAACCTAAACTTTTATAAAACTGTTTCCTTTTCAATTATACACCATTGAGTGGTTTGATCATTGAATGATTTAATTTGTCTTTTTTCCCCAGATTATTAGTGTCAAATTTCACTGCAGACCAACTCAAAAAAAATAAACGTCCTGCTGCTTTGCCCAAAGCCGCCACCAAAACGGTATGTAGTGAGCTGATAACTAAATGTTACTAATGAACTTGAAAATATTCTTTATTATGAACACAATATATATAAAATTACATCGTAGGTTTTAGACGAGCTGTTCATGATACTAGCTGATAACCGTGTAATTACAGGTGAATCACGACATCGATGTCTCCAATCGATATATCGATTGGGGGTAATCGTTCACTACTTATGATATTAATAATAGTTCACAACATCTCCCTTTCTTCAACAACAATATAAACTTGTATAATATATTAAGTATATTATACTTAACACCATTCTATTTATAATTTAGCTTTGTTTTTATGTTTTGCTGGGCGAGAATTGAGAAGGAGGTGTTACTGTTCTTCCAGCTTTGGTCACTGTTTTATGTGTAGCTATTGCTGGGTCTGCATCCTTGTGTCTCTGATGTTCTATTTTCTATTTGGGCGCAACTTGTAATTGGGGATGCAACCAAGGACCTCCTGTCTGATCTTGAAGGTGTATGGCAAGAGGTTTCGTCTTGCATGTGACTCTTCAGGGTTGAGAGTTGGCTGGATCTTAGGCGATTCGGGGGCCGTCTGAGTAAAGGTGCCTGGCTCAACTTGTGAGGACTCCATGTCTTCGGTGTTCATATTCCTGGACTTCCATGCTATGAGGTCTGTCGTTGTAAGGCTCCATTGTTTGATGCAGGGGTTTGATCCATGTGCGATTTCTTCTGTAGTTCCGTCCATCAATGGTAACATCGTATGATGAGGAGTTATGCTTGTTAATCACTTGACCCGATTTCCAGATGTTCCCTTGGTTGGCACCAGGTTTGACGAGGACGTCTTCTCCGATTTCCAAATCTGGAAGGCTGTTTGCATTTCGGTCATGGCTCAACTTGGACTTTTTACTCTTGTACTCTAAGGAATCATGAACCCCTGTAGCTACTTAAGGTAAACGCCTCCAAATCTGCGACAGTGACCTACACATACAGAAGAAAATTCACTGAGTCACCATTGAATTATCTCGGCTGTGACATCCCAAATACGAAATCACATAAATACTTAGGAGTGGTATTAGATAGAGGACTGACGTTCCATGAACACATTACTGAACTCTTAAAAAAGCTTAAGTCGCAAACAAATGCTCTTAGATCCTTACTTCATAGCAAAAATGTATCAGTATCAAACAAAATCTCAATCTATAGGATACTGATCCGACCAATCTGGACGTACGCGCTTCCCATATGGGGAACGTGTTCTAAATCGCAATTCAGGAGAGTTTCCCAGCAACAGAATGCGACCCTACAACGGCATATAATTAAGGCACCACCCTTTGTCAGAAACGAGACCATTTATCGAGATTTCAATATTGAACCACCCGACGATATTCTTGCAAAAGTCACAAGCCATTTCATCGAGAGGAACCTAGCACACCCCAATCTCCTCGTTAATGAGGGCTTCACGCCACCAGACATCCGCCGTCTCAGAAGACCCCGACACGTTCACGACCTCGTCCCCCTTAAGTGATGAGTGTATGTTAAAGTTCCCATCTCACGCGAACCTGTTGTAGTACCCATGAGTGCATACAAGAGAACAATGATCAAAACTAACAATGACAGTAGTATGTGGGCCACTATGGAACACTTTCGCCGGTCAATATATGCACTACTTTCGACGGTGCCAAAAAATAATCGACGGTGCCAAAAAAAAAAATAAAATAATAATAATAACGATATGGGCCCACTTTCGACTGAGCCAAAAAAATAATAATAATAACGATACATATCTTCGATGTTTGTTACGGTGTTTTCATTTTTTTATTTATTTTTTATTTTTTTTATTTTTTTTAATATTTTTTTAAATTAATTTTTTGTAGGTAAAACACTAGGTACTTAGTGGGTACTCCACCACACTGGTATCTTTGTCAAATTTGATTTTCCGATAACCGTTGGAATCGTACACTTTGAAAATGGTATTGTTCTGTTTATTCATACCGTTGATAGTTTCATCGTCAATCTTGGAATAACGTGCCGGCAAATAGCATCGAAACGATTCGCTGAATAACATGAGCCGATCGCCATACTTCGTTTTTATTCGGCTAACTTTCTCAAGTTCGTAAGTGGTGCCAGTTTGCAGTTCAGTCAATTTTTTCAATGGTTTGTCCTCGAATGCAGATCTCTCGATAGCATTAAATACGTCTATGCAATTCATGTTTAACAATTAGCTGTGATTATATTGTGTGTCTTATATATATATTTACTGGTCGACTTTAATGATATTATTTATTATATCATTCGTAAGTGATGTGTGCGAAACGAGGACGACGTATACAGTTGTATTTGTTGGAACATTTGAAGTGAAATCAACATTGAGATTGATATTGGATTTGGAATTGGATATATTATCCAGTTGTTTACTTGTGTCAATAACGTAAACACATTTTTTAGCGATAAATTCGGAAGGTTTGTATAGCATATCCGTGTCATTGCAGTACACGTGTTTGAAATCCTTGTACATTTCATAAGCTAATGCATAATTACCGTTCTGAATATCCAAATTTTGCAACTCATCTGGATAAATGTTATCGTTAATTTTTACGCGAATATTTTTAACGTTGGCGGAAATGAACTCTGAACAATCGTGCAACTGTTCTTGTGCATCCGTTTGGAAAGCTACCAACATAAATGTAGGAGATTGTACGTTACGAAAGATGTTGGTAATGTCAAAACTGAACGTGTTACCGTTTAGTCCTGGTTTTTGAATACATTGCCAACTTCTAAAATGGAATGGTATGTGTTGCAATGTCGACAACTCCGAGAGTAACGTTATCTTCGACAAAGTTTTGAACTCGATCAAAGGGACACGAATGATAAACTCGTTGATTACAATTTTACCAACGGCCGGTAATGACGAATCAACAGCTACAGGAAGAGCCCCGTCTTGGGATGTTGTTTTCCATCGAAATATTCCGTTAGTGTTGTTATCCCTAATGAACGAAATCACGAATCCTCCTTTGTAAATGGGTATTTTCACGTCGTCGAAAAATCCTAAACCCAAATGAGATAGAGTTCCACACACGTGAAATGTATTATTATCGGCATCATATTGCGAAATGAAACCGCTGTTTGTCAAAGCATTTGTGTCTGTGCTCTTGTATGAAACAATTCCTTTTACTGTACTAGTAACCCCAGGGTATTCCACCTCATCGATTAAATAGTTGTGTTTCTTTACTTCGATTCTCGAAAAGAGAAATGGAACGAAATTGTCAACTAACTTAATATTCGATTTAGCAGCGAAATTTGTACCTCCATCTAATTGTACCAATGAACCAGCTATATAGTATTGGAATTTAGGCATAGCGAAGCCATCTCCGTAATCGATATTGAATTCAATTTTTTTGTTTGGCACATTAAAGTTTTGCGTGCTTGTTGGGTAATAGTGTTTAAACTCTGAACGAACAATGTCCGTCATATATTTTGCGTAAATGTTTGCCATGTTTGTTATTATCGCTCGTAAACTTATCCTTCTTATATATATATACAATTGAAAAAAAGAAGTAACTACATCCTAGAACAAATCTACCCAAAAATATTTGTTTCGCTTTAATAGATGAATAGCTTTATGGAACGGTACGTTTTTATTGGCTATTAAATACAAAACCGCAATGCATAAATGACCGCATATAGGGGGATCTTTATAATTTTGGATCCGATCCCCGTTAAATTTAATTTTAATTGTTTTGAGATACGATACCAATTCTATTGGTGGGTTTGCACTACCGTACGAATCAAAGTAAAATGCACCTGTCTTATTTTTATAGTAAGCGGTCCAGTGCGATCCGCTCGAATTGGAATCCTCGAGATTTATTATCCCACATTCAATGGTGTTTGGAACTTTTGGTAAATCATCGCTCATGAATACACCTCTAAAGTGGTTAATTTTAAGCTTCGTTAATGCGTAATAACAAATATCAATGTTGCTTAACGGTTCGAAAGTTAACGGTTTTTTTTTTACTTTTAGACATTCGGGTTTTTAATTTCCCGCCTGTCTGCAACTTTTCCATCGCTTTATTGTGCCGAATAGTTTCGTCTAATTTCTTTTTTCTGTCTTTGTAATCAATGACTGAATTCGCAACTGCTGATCCTGCTCCAATGAGTGACCCAAGGGCTGCAAGACCAGCGAATACAAGCGGTAGGAATCCACCTTTGTGGTTTTCTTTTAATTGGTTGTATGTTAACATTAAACGGCAACCTTTCCCTTTAATTTTTGAATCGGTAATATCTTTTTGTTGTTTTCGAGTTATAACTATTTTGTCTTTGCCCCCGTTTTGAGTTAACTGTTGTTTTGTCAATTGTACGGTTGCTCCATTTTTCTGTTTGAAGGCTGATCGTAGTTTCGTTCGCTGCCCATCGGTTAGCGTTACATGCAATGTTGGATTCATGTTTGTAAAACTATCTTCTCTTATTATGTAAATTTAAGTTTTGGTTCGATTCCCATTCCAAACGTATGTTTAATTTTCATAGCTGCCGCTGTATTCAATGCCCAAAATCGTTCATTCATACTAGCATCACCGGAAGTAAATCTTTCCCATGCTTTTTCCTCCAAAACCTTGTCAGCGATATTTCGATCGGCCGTCTTTTTGTGTTCTTTATAGAACAAGTCATGTTCCTTCGCCGCTTCATCGAGCTTGTTTACACCATCATCTCCTCTGTTCAAACGTTCGTCCAATTTTGTTCCGGGTCCCAAGTAATTGTAACCAGGAGCGTGTAGTTCGAAAGGGATGTTTTTCAATATAGTGTTGAATAACCCTTTTCCTGTTTTAATATCCTTTAGAAACTTTGAAGGCATACACGATGCGAATCGAATAATGTATTCCGTTCCTTTGGGTGTGTCTATAAGCTCTTCTAACCCCTTAACGAAGAAATCGATAATAGCTTGCTTTTCGTTGTGAAAGTTATCGTTTCCAGCTTGTTCCTGCGCATGGATGAAATGTAAACGCGATACCAACTGATTCAAGTTATCAACGTATTTGTATTCAATGGGGTTTTCATTATATTCTAAAATCCCCGATCCAACCCGCTCTGTGTCATCATTCGTCTCGGGTACTGTGCGTTTGGAGTAGTTTTCTTTCCATATATCACTAACGAGATCGTTCCATTTTTTTCCGGAACTCGATTTCGGTTTCTTTGACTGTCGATCATTGTTTTGAAACATTGCGTCAGTATCAACGAGAATACGTTTATAATTTACGAGATCGTTTTGCGAATATAAGTCAGGTTCAGGCCGAAATGTGTACGTTATAAGCCTCCAAAGACCAGGTGTTCCCTTATACCTTTTTTCCCCAACGATCAAGTCATTATTATCGAATATCACTTTCTCTTTCCCAATCATATGAATACTCTTCTGGTTGTTATAATAAATGCCAAACACTTTGTCCCTGTCTTTCCTAGGTAAATATCTTGTGGGGTACTCGCCCAATATCATTTGCACATGCCCCTTTGGAAGTGAACCATATCGCTTACTTTCGCGTGGAACTGTATTAGTTTGTTGATCATCTGCATCTTCGAAATCATTATTTTCATCGTCAACAATTTCAGTAATTTTTGGTTCAGTCATACTTGAAGACCTACTAAGTGTTATAGCTCTTTGGAACGGTGCCAATTGAGTGCGTACATCTTTTTGCAAATTTTCTATAGCCGTCTCGATAGGTTTATAATCGTTATCCGTTTTTTTTCTATCAAAGTCTGGAGAGCTGTAGTTATTGGTTTGTATTCCCTTTCCTTGGTTTGTTCGTATGTTTGATTCATCAACTGCGCTCTTTTAAATTTGGCTTTGAGCGCTTTTGTGAGTTTATCGAGTTTGCGTGCATTTTCAGCTGCTTCGAGAGTATAAATTTCCTTTTCCATTATAGTGTGTGTTCTTATTATTTATAACGTTTATCGTTTAGGTAAAGTTATTTCGTTCAACTTGCATAGATATTTGCCCTGGTTTGCTTTCTTCGTTAAATTGATTGTTAGAAAGCCATGCTTTTCATCCCAACACTGTTTACATACGTTCCCAAATTCGGCCAGTGACATATCGCTTCCAACGAAATCCTCGTAAATATTTTTCAAATAGTGTTTGCTTTGGGTGAATATAAAAACCATATTGACGTTATTCCGTATCACCTGTCTGTCAATCAAATTATAACACTGCGATAAATAAATGCACGATATATTCTTATGTCTACCTCGTGTGAAGTAATTCTTCATTTCTTTCTGTTTTTCAAAAAGACAATCGTCAAAAACTACTAATGAATTTGGATTACAATCATCAACGGATATTATGTCTTCACAATTATTGAAATGAAAACAAATTTTTTGGCCAATTTGCTCTTCCAACGCAGAGTAATGCTCCAATAGTTTTGCGTACAGAGGTTGATTTAATGACTTACTGAATATGTACAAATACTCGAAATCCAACCAATCTTTGTAAATGAAGTTCATCAACAACGTTGTTTTTCCACAATTACTTGGCCCGGCAATGATTGCACGAATTACCTTTGGAAACTTTTCCGTGCTTTCCTCCATGTCTCCACCACTGTACGTTGTAACGTTGTAATTATTTATTTTTCCCATTGTTTTCTTATATACCGCGGCTAAATTAGAGAGATGTTTTCAAGAGTTCCTGGCGGTAAAACGAACCAATAATTTCTTCACCATCTAGTGCCCTAATTTTATATGTTACTGGATCCGTGAATAATATTTTGTCAACAACGAATATCTCTGTAGTCCAGTTGCCTTGGTATTTATTCCCAAACGTTGATTTTTCCCTCGTTATTCTTACACGGTCACCTACTTTAATATCTGGGCTGATCGTAATCGGTTTTGATCTACTATCCAACAGTTTGAGAATTGTAGCTTCATTAACTTTACAAACCTTGATTGGTTTCATACGAATAGTTCTGTGATAATCCTCGTTGTATTCGCCGATTAAATCTTGTAGAATATCGATCCATCTAAAGTTTTGATTAACGTAGAAACGATGTTTCATTTTTCTGTTCAAAGTTCGGTTGAAACGTTCTACAATCGCTGATTTCTCCTTATTCTCCGTGTGGTACATTTTAATTTTATATTTCGAAAGAACTGATTTGAAATCTTTGTTTTTAAATTCCAAGCCTTTGTCCGTGTGCAATAGGTTCGGTGCCGAATGTTCAACTTTCTTTGCATTTTGAATAATATTTTCGAACGCTTTAGCTACTGTACTTCCGTCTTTATTTTTCAACGGTAAACTCCACGCATACTTTGAGAAAGTATCGATTACATTAAGCATGTATTTATAACCATCATTATCATCTTTGTAACTACTCATGACAATTAAATCGGCAGCCCATGTATCGTCAATACCGAACGTAATAATCCTTCTTTTTGGAAACTTTTTTATAACTGGTTTGTACAATTCCGTAGCTTCGGTTTTACGATCAACGTTGTGTGGTTTCTTGTGTCTCCATTCCCTTTTGATAAATTTACTTTTTTTGGATTTACAAACCTGGCATTGCGCTACGATTCGCCAAGATCCATTCACTGACTGGACTATAGAAGCATTGATATTTCCCGTTTTTTTCTTACACTTGAAACAACGGATCGGCGATTCGCCTGTTGTCATTTTCAATCAGATGGAGGTATACGATTAAATTCAGGTCCCCAAAGTTGATATCGTCGCCAAAACCGTTTTGTAATCGTAATTCTATTTTTTGAATTGTTTTTATTGTCTTATTTATGGGAACGTAATGAATGAACGACGGTTTTTCCGCAATTTGTTCAGCGCGTGGGTAGAACATGTACAGTATATCTTCTTCTCTATGTAAATTGGGGTCTGAATTGTGATTGGTGATTGATGGGTCCACTAAATTACAATGGACTTCTATAACGTTGAAACGATGTAATCTAGGGTACGTAATGGCACTGTAAGAAGTATTCGGTGGTATGAAGAGTGTACTAAAAGGGAAACCGAAAATATATCCTATATTTCTACGATCGTTCTCCGGGTAGGAGAATAATCGCACAAACACCGGCAAACGAAATTCGATTTTGCCAACGATATGATTCAAGTGGACGAAATAGTCGTGTTGGTTAGCATCGTGTATAATTTTAGGATAACTCGCTTTCAGGAAATCCATTATTTCCTTCTCCAACTCTTCCACATTGTAATTTCCTTTTTTAAATAAAAGATCTTTGTAATCATAATTGTGTTCCGTTCTATCGAGAAAGCTAATTTTTGTATCTTGTTCAATGTTATAGATGTCATTTCTACTAAAAAATCCAACCAATCCTATACAGTACGTTTTGTTAGGATCCAAATGAATAGGGTGCTCCAAACGTAAACTCAACTTTGATGATTCGCCTGTTAATTTTAGTAGTTTCATCTTTAATTTTTATAGTATTTCTTATAATGGTTTTCGTATCCAAGGAACAAAATTTGTTCTTTGTTTTTCCATTGTATCTTCTTTCTCTTATTATATTTAATATAATAAGAGAAAGAAGATACAATGGAAAAAACTATGATTGTTGCGATGTGCATGCTAACCTCTGTTGCATGTGATGTCAATCCAATTGACTATTTACATAAATATGGGTATATTTCTGTCAATGACACAAATTTAGTAGACAGTGATACGCTAACAGATGCGTACGTTCTGTTTCAAGAATCGTACCATTTGCCAGTTGATGGTCGTCTAAACAATGAAACCAAATTTCTAATGGAACAACCTCGCTGCGGTAATGCTGATAATTTGGATTTGTTTGTAGCTAATGCGTATGATAAATGGAAAAATAATACTATAACGTGGTATCTTTATGGTTCCACGCAATTTAGAGTTGTCGAAAAAGCGTTTGCATTATGGGCGAAACACGCTAATATAACGTTTGTCCGTTCAGTAAATAACCCGAACATCAGCTTATCATTTGGTGGTGAAAGGCATCTGTGTATTCGAGAACGTAAGGATTGTACCAGTTATTTTGATGGGGAAAAAGGAGGTGTACTAGCACACGCTTTCATTCCAAATTTACATCAAAATCATATCGAAATTCACTTCGATGAAAATGAGAATTGGCAATACAAAATGGTAATACCTAAAAGAAATGAAACTTCATTTTATGTTGTATCAGTTCATGAAATTGGGCACGCATTGGGCCTGAGACATAATACTCACAATAGCCAATCTATCATGTACCCGTACTATAACCTCGGTAGGGATTTGAATAAATTGGAAGATTTCGATTTACTTCAAGATGATATTAGTGGGATTCAGTATTTATACGGAAAAAGAGAAGCACCTAAGGTCCCACCACCAACCACAACTACAAGTACACAAAAACCACTAACAAGTTCAGTGCCTGCAGTAAAACCTACAAAGATGGATCTGTGTGAGCTTGGTCCAAAATTACGTATATTCTTGATTGTACGCAAAAACGTTTATATATTTCACGGGAAAAAAGTTTGGGTTATAAGTTTGAGTGAGTCAGCCCGAGATGATTACGATTTGGATAACCCAAAAGATATTACAGAGTTCTTACCATTCCTTCCAAAAGATTTTACAGAAGTGAGGGCTGTTTACCAACGACCCAATGGTGATATCGTTTTGTTTGATAATTCATACATGTATTTAATAAGATTTCCTAGCTTAGAATTGATTGACAAAAGGCCAATTGACTCATTTCTGGGAACAAGGGTGATTGAGATTAATGCTGCTTTCAGTACCTACACAGGACGATCTTTCGTTATATTCAACAAAAGATATTTGACTGAAATTTTAGAATGTGATTTTAGGTGCAGATTCACTGGTCATGTTCCACAAGAATTTCAAGGGTTGCCCAACAAGATAACAGGGGCATTTAGGTTCACAAATGGTAAAATATACTTCTTTACGGATGAAGAAGTTTACGAATACAATGAATTTCATGGGGTGGTTGAACGAATCAGTCAGAACAATGTTATCGATATGTTTGAGATTGTATGTACTAAACGCACAATCCTTCATCAGTTGCAGGGCCTTTTATCGAAATTAGTGTTGTAAAAGATATCTTTAAAGTCGGTGTAAGTTGACTATTTATCGTTTGTCATTGTTTATCGATCGTTTATCGTTTCGAGATCGATCGTTTATCGTTCGTTTTATCGTTTATCGTTCGTTTATCGTTTCGTTTATCGATCGTTTATCGATCGTTTATCGTTTATCGTTTCGAGATCGATCGTTTATCGTTTATCGTTTCGAGATCGATCGTTTATCGTTCGTTTTATCGATCGTTTATCGTTCGTTTATCGTTTCGTTTATCGATCGTTTATCGTTTCGTTTATCGTTCGTTTATCGTTTCGAGATCGATCGTTTATCGTTCGTTTATCGTTTCGAGATCGATCGTTTATCGTTCGTTTTATCGTTTATCGATCGTTTATCGTTTATCGTTTCGAGATCGATCGTTTATCGTTTATCGTTTCGTTTATCGATCGTTTATCGTTCGTTTATCGGTCGTTTATCGTTCGTTTATCGTTTCGTTTATCGATCGTTTATCGTTCAAGTATCGTTCGTTTATCGTTTCGAGTATCGTTCGTCATCAGATGGAGGTTTGTTCAATAGCCCCAAGGAAGCGTATCTATTACATCAGGGTTCGAATCACTACCAATTATCATCCTTTTATCGTACTCGAATTTGAAATTTTTCGGTACTTCTTTATTCACCAACTCACTGGTCTTTTTATTACGAGTTATCCTATTATATTTAAGTTCGATTAATCGCGAATTTCCGTCTATCATTGCCTCCATAATCGTTCTATTCAGAAGTTGGGATTTTTCGTAACTCAACGTAAAACCTTTTATTTTTGTAACTTGGTCACCTTTGTCGGTCTGAAATGAATAACTTTTTGGGCCGGTAGAAATCCATTCGTTGATATCATTACCTTTGCCTAGTTCGTCAGTCCACTCTCCTAGCATACACCCCGTTTCCACTTTATTACTCCCGTCACAAATGTACACTATCGAATCGGTATCGTAGTAAGCTACTTTATCACCTAGCCTATCCAACATATTGTACAAACGAAGCCTAGCATTTGCCGTTGTGAAAGCAGCAATGAAGACATTGGTCGAATATGTATCTTCTACGTATTGGTCTCGGTATTTATAGCACACCTGGACAATTTCTTCATTTATGAACGTACATGCACTTATTTCCAATCTATCGTCTAAAAGTAATTCATACCATCGGTTCGCACTAGTTACGTACTCTGTCTTGGTCATGTTCGTTCTCTGACCAAACTTTCCCCATAACGAGTTCAAGCATATTTTTGCGACTGCTCTTTTCCCTGGATTTGGAACAATGTCTTCAGGTTTTAAATCTATCTCAAGACTCTGTTTTACTGTTGCAATGTAATCTTCCACAGTAGTGAAATCCTTATCCCAAGGGCTCGTTTCGAGTTTGATTTTCATAAAATCTTTCACATATCCTTTGAAGAGTTTGTTACTTTTTCGTTTGAAATGCCAAACCTCATATATATTTTGTATTTTGTATCCTTTCTCAATTGCTTTTTTCACTTCATCAGTTGTCCATACACCTGTTAGTGCTCTTTCTTCTTCCGAGTGATGACATTGTTCGATTTTGTCCTCGAAACATTTCCTGCACAACACAAAGACTAATTTCTCGTCTCTGTATGGTAGCACCGGATGATATAATTTCCTCGGAGGTAATATTTTACATTTTATTAGGCCGTACCAATTCGGATTATAACATTTTGGGTGATGAATTATTTCAGGATGTTTCGTAGGGAAGTAATCAAAATATTGAACGGTCGGATATAAACTGCAAACGTCTATGTACTTTAGTTTTTTATTTTTCACCTTTAATTTAGCAGCGTTTGTTCTTCCACCATAGAAAGCGTCTCTAGGATTCATTGGTTCGATTATTCTATTTCGGCTTTCTTTTAGGTTTGTTTTATAGGTTTTCGTGTTTGTCCATTCGCATTCCCACATTTCAATCAAATTATAACCAGCGGCTGTAATTTGTTTACTTCTCATTTTAGTTTTTTCGTATAAATCACCCATCTCTTCGTGGTTAACATTATTTATCGTATCTTCGTGAAAGCATTTTGGGCAACCGTGCCAAAAACAGCCGTGATATTGATATACAGTGTTCGTTAATTTATCAAACCCATCGACTTTGGCACCGCAAATTTTTACTTCTCCGCCGTTCAATGCGTGTTGAACATTTGAAAAGGTTTCCAACCACGAAATGGACCCAACGCTATAATTTTCTTTCCTGTTCTCTTTAATCGATGCAATGGTATTAGGCTTCAAATATTTGGATCTATAAATTGCCATACAAACGGACGCGATAGTTAAGTATCGCAGGGGATCGATATTAGCAATTTCTAGGAACTGTTTTCTAAATTCCATAATACCTCTCTCTAAAATTTCTACATCGGATTTGCAATATTCAACGAGTTCCTTTTTAAAATCAAAAACGTAATTTTCTTTTTTGCGTTCGGTGTGCCATTTTAAAAATGCTGTCCTTTCCTCTCTTTTCATTCCGTTCGCTCCATAATATTTAACGTCCGGTACAGGCCCGATATAATTTTGATTTTGTGATGTGTTGAAGTAATGTGGGAAATATCCCTTTTTCGTTTCAGTAAATCCAAACGTTTTCGGAAAAGCGGAAAGTGCGGACGCTATGAAATTATGGCTATCGATCACTTTGATAGTACGATTGATTTCCAACAGCATTATCTTGTTCCCGGAATAAATAGTGTACGGTTTCAACGCGTTTTCCACACAGTACTTCAAGACGAAATGCGAATCATATCCTTTTGCGTTATGTGCTATAGCTGTAAATCCTATGTGCTTCTTTGATATCAACCATTCGCAGAATTCCTTATTCGTTTCGAAGACATGTTCAGTCTTATCAAAGTAATTTCTAGCAACGATTAAATTAGGCTCGTGTGTTCCGCTCTCTTGATTAGCTTCGTAGTCGAAGAATATATACTTTTCAGTAAAGCTACAACCATCGTTCTTCTTTTCCGAAAGACCATTACACACGCATTCTTCATCGCAGTAACTGCCTTTCGCTTTCTTTGCCACCATATAACATTGATGTTCGGCTATACGTTCGAATTCGCCTCCACAATTTCTACATTTTCCATAACCACACATGTGTTTGCAATTTCGTTTGCAAATTTTGTTACATCCCAGACATTTGTAGAATAGCTTACAAACTTCGTCGTGATTGTCAAGACACTCTTTGTTGTAACAATAACGATTACATTTCGAGCAGAACAGTTTGTACTTTTCGCTATATTGATGTTGTGGCCGCTTACATAATATGCAGACGTTTTTCTTCCTGTTTGTTTCGCAAGAATGTTTCCCCTTGTTTTGGTACGGTGTGTTACACGAATGGCAGTAGTAGCTTGTTGCGAAAAACGCAGCAACGTTATTAATTAAATCGAAATGGTTCATATTTTTGTACAAATATATTTTTATTTCTCTTTCGCGTCCCTCGTAAATTACTGTGTTGAAATTTTCTGCGCAGATAACTTTTATTTGAATATCAAGGAGTGGCTCCACATTTCGAATGTCCTCTAGAGTAAATCCTTCTTCATTAAAATATCCCAATTTATCGCAGAGTTCTTTCGCAAGAGACTTTTGGATGTTCCTTCCCATTCTAATTTGTTTTATTTCGATAGGCGTTAAGTTTTTGTTTAGAATGGTTGTCGTGTGATATGTTAGTCCTGTGATAATGGCCCGTGGACAACATAAATTGTCTTTATTTCGTATTTGCGTTATACACCTCTTTGTATGTTTGTCGTCTTTCAAATTTAATATTTTCATCATTTTTGCACCACGAGGAATATTGGCTATCATTACGTTGAACGTTATATCGGCCACATTAATATGTTCGTTTGATGTAATAATTTTTTTGATGTGTTCTACGAACGTTCTAGCAGTTTCTTTCGAAATTGCCCCAAATATTTCTTTTGTGTGTAGTGACATCGAGATAGGATGATATAAATTTGGATGGCTGGCTGTAATTACTATTTTGTCGCCAGTACGGTAATTTGCTTGTTTACTAGCAAGTTTTAATATTCCAAATATAGCGCTTTCTACATCTATTAAACAATTTATCCGAATTTTGTAATCGAATTCATGCGTTCCATACTTTTTAATATATGTTTGTCTCATATCATCAATTCTAAAAGGATCCCGTCTATCACGAGATTGTATGAAAATATCGTCATCGAAATTCATTTCATTTATTGCCTTCTCTCTAAACTCTCGATTTTGGTTTTCTAATATAATTTCAATCAGTTCACCCTTTTTCATTCGTCCTTTAACACGTATATTACTTTCCTTTATAACATCTCGAAGTTTCGGAACAGTCATCATGTCAAGTACCTGTTTGTCATAAAGCTTTATGTCCCGCTTCACTCTATCAATTATCATTAACAGTTCATCCTTTTTCAACCCGCTCGTACCTTTTAAATTGTATTGTTTCGCAATTTTTCTCAAATCCCCGACTTTTAGTATTTTCAAATCACATTCCAACGTTTTTTGTTGGTGTTGCTGTTCAACGACCGAGTGCAATGGGCATAACCCTGTTGAAGTTGTTGTTGGTTCATCCTTTTTTTGTTCATTTGTTGTGTCACCCGTGCGATTGATACCACTAGGACCGGGCTCGAGAGACTCCTGTGTAATAAAAGGATTAGGGCCGAGAATGTTTACAATTTTTTCCGCATCCTTATGTATTTTTCTGATTGGTGGGCCAAAGAGTGGTTGTTCGAGTTCGGCAGTAACTTCCGCCAAGGCTTGAGGATCAAAATCTCGTGATAATGTGTCATCATCAACATCAGGTATAGGAGATACAACTGACGGAACACTATAATAATCGCGAACAGAGGCCGGTATCGATGATTCGTTAACGTATAAGTCAGTTCTTGAAGGTCTAGTTGGTTTACGTTGAATATATTGCAAAATATCTGAATCTATCGATTGTACATTACTGTAGTCGGTCATTATGTCAGATTGTGTGTCTGTTTGATGACGCATCAGACGTTTTACTTTACGTTCAGGCACTTTAGCTTCTGCCCTTGGGTCGTAACGTGCGTATTTGTAATTTGGTATTTTTTCATTTTGTTCTATTACGTTATTTTTATGTTTTTCACTTGATATATGACGTTTGAACTGGCTTGCACTAAAATTTCCATCGCAAGCTTCACAAAATTTAGTACGAGCAACATATTTTTTTGGGTCGTCCTCAGAAGGACGATTGATAGAGCCGTCCTGAGAAGGACGATTGATAGAGCCGTCCTGAGAAGGACGATTGATATTCAACCCACTGGGACCTGGATTATGATTTGACATAGCTGTATATATATATATACGCTCTTATTGGAGCTGAAAATCGACGGTTGTCAAGAGTAGGTATGCTTTCTTATAGGAACTGGAAATCGACGGTTGTCAAGAGTGGGTATGCTTTCTTATAGGAACTGGAAATCGACGGTTGTCAAGAGTGGGTATGCTTTCTTATAGGAACTGGAAATCGACGGTTGTCAAGAGTGGGTATGCTTTCTTACTGGAACTGGAAATCGACGGTCAACACCTGGGTGAGATTTTCTACATGTACGAACACGTGATCAGGATGTGCAAGTCACGTGATCAGGGGTCCGGTTTCGGTAGTGGTCTGACGCGCGACTATGTTGGCAATGCCCAAGTAAACTTTGCGTCGAACGGAAAACGCGGGAATGAAGGTAGCGATAGTGATTGCACAACATTGTGCGGCGGGACGGGTGTGGATCGCAGTTGATTCGCGAACTTGGGAGGTGGACGATCACGTGACTATTGCATGACCCATACAGTATCTCACTACGAACTTAATCGCCCCGCAACACTTTATCGCCTCACGGTTAATTGTCCATGGTATAGTGGTTAAGGTCACGGACTATTAATTGGACGACCAGGGTTCGCCCATGGTATTGGTTAAGGTCACGTTACCGAGTATAAATCACGTAATAATATAAGAGAGCAACCATTAACTTTACCATGGAAAATAGTACGCCAAACTTACACTGCGATATTTGCAACTGTGACGTCGTTAAGTCCGCTTTAACTAGGCACCTGAAGAGCCGACATCACATGATGTTAGAAATAGAAGCATTAAGACACGAAATATTCTTACTTCGTTTAAGTGCCAAACGAAAGAAATGGTGCGAATTGTGTAAATGTAGTATTGACAAATCCAACTGGCCCCGTCACGTAAGAAATAATAAACATAATGAAAATATTAAAGAGAATGAAAAAAACACAACTTAACCAACAACCAATGTTTGGTATGACGTGCATAGACACATTTAATAAAAAAAAAATGAAAAAAATAAATAAATGAAAAAAAAAATAAATAAAAATTAAACACCGTAACAAACATCGACGATATGTATCGTTATTATTATTATTTTTTTGGCTCAGTCGAAAGTGGGCCCATATCGTTATTATTATTATTTTATTTATTTTTTTTTTTTTTTGGCACCGTCGATTATTTTTTGGCACCGTCGAAAGTAGTGCATATATTGACCGGCGAAAGTGTTCCATAGTGGCCCACATACTACTAATGACTGTTTAAGCACTTGAAACAATGAGGAATATTGTAAAATAAATTATAATTGTCTCAAACAAAATCAATAAACACAAAAAAAAAAAAAAAAAAGCTACTTCTGGCTTCAACAGGTCTCTCGCAATTGGTAGTGTTGTTCTGGTCCTCTTTGCTTGGAGTCGCTGTGCGGGGCTCGTGTCCATATCTATGGTTGGTACGTTGCGCCATTCGAGGAGTGCTGCGTGGAAATCGATTTTCTCTCTATCACACTTAATCATTAGTTTGTTGCAATTTTTACGGCGGATTCCGCTTTTCCGTTTCCTCTGCTCGTACATTGGCGATGATGTTAAGTGCAAAAATTCCCACTGCCTCGCAAATTGTGAGAATTCAGATCCGACGAATTGTTAGGCGTTGTCGGAAACCAGCACCTGTGGTATGCCATATCGAGCGAAATTCTCCTTGCAAAAATTAATTGCTGAATGAGCAGTTAGATCTCTTACTCTTTTCAATTCAAAAAATCGGAGTATGAATCAACCATTATAAGATATTTATGCCCCATGCATTCGAATGCATCGATGGAGACCCTCTCCCAGGGTAATTCTGGAATCCTGTGGCTTACCATGGGTGTTTTTGTCTGGTCGTCTGCCAGCTCCTGGCATGTTCGACATCCCCGGATGCGTTCCTTCAGCTCCGCACTCATGAATGGCCAGTATAGCGCGTCACAGGCGCGCCGAATTGAGGCGTTCATGCAAAGATGACAGAGATGGATCTTCTGCACGAATTCGGGCCTCAGTGCTTTAGGAACGACGACTCGATCTCCTCAAAAGATGATGCCGTCCTGGATGGATAACATGTCTCTTCCCTCCCAGTAAAGGGAAGCTTTTCTTTATTCTCTGGCCAGCCGTTTTTTATAACTGAGGCCAGAATGCATAATGTTTCGTCTCTTGAAAATTCTTGTCTCACTTTTTGCATGCTGGCCTGTATCATATTAACATTGTCCAGTATTTTTATGGCTTTCATTTTACCATAAGTTCCGTCGTTTATCATTGTCGGCGAGCCACAATCTGTCATGTGCAGCCGTGATGAGATGTCTGCTATCAGCATTCTGTTTCCCTTAATGTATTCGACTGTCACATTATATCGTTGTATATGGAGCATCATGCGCTGAATACGTATGGGGGTAAACAGGATGGACTTACTGAAGATTTTTCAAGGGGTTTGAGATCGGTTTGAATAGTTACGCCCGTGCAGCCAACTATGTATTGCGAAAATCTTTCGCAGGCAAAGAGAAGTGCCAGGCACTCTCTTTCAATGTTGGCCCATTTTTGCTCGCTAGAGCTCAGGCTGCGGGAAGCAAACGCGATTGGGTGGTTGTCCTGCAGCATCACACAACCAAGTCCTCGGCCTGATGCGTCCGCTTGTATGATAATTTATTTCTCTGGATTGAAATAGGCCAAAATTGGTGTTGAAGCTATAAGACGCTTTATGTTGTCAACGGCGTCTTTTCTCTTTGGACAGCTGGGTAACCGGTTTATCATTGGAGGTGACTTCAATGCCAAGAATATGCATTGGGGTTCTCGCATCACCACTGAACGAGGCCGAGAACTTCACCAATACATACTGAATCATAACTGCGAGTCACACTCAGCCGGCAAGCCAACTTACTGGCCAACAGACACCATGAAAATACCAGACCTCATCGACTTCTTTATTACAAAAAATATATCAGCAAATTATCTAGTAGTTAAGGATTGCCATGATTTAAGCTCTGACCATTCGCCAATCCATCCTCTCCTTGAGCGACCTGGTCATCAAAAAACCACACAACCTTGCCTTAACCAATAAAAAAACTGATTGGGACAAATTTAAAACAGAATTAAATCAGAACGTGGACCTCAATGATGTATTAGACACCCAGGAGGATATAAACAACGAGCTAACAAAACTTGTCTGTAACATTCAAACCATAGCCAGCCAAAATACGCCAATCATCAATAGACAGCTCAAGGGTATTAATTATCCACAAGAAATAATTGCCGCTATTAAGAAGAAACGCAAAGCTAGACGAAAATGGCAGATAACAAGAGAACCAGATCATAGAACGGCGTGGTACAAAACTGACAATGAACTCCGATGGATGATACGAGAAATGGATGACACTACCAACGAGGAATTCATTAGGTCGCTAACAAGCCATAGGGACACAGACTACTCACTTTGGAAAGCAACGAAACACCTGAAAAGGCCAGTGGTTCAAGCTCCCCCAATTAAGAACGAGATAACTGGTTTATGGGTAAAAAGCAACCAGGAAAAAGCTGATGTGTTCGCTGAATACCTAGCAAGCATTTTCACAGCAAACCTGGGTGCTCCCGATGAACTACCATTAGAAGAACCTGATGATCAGTAAATAAACTAAACCGATCCATCTCTCGCATTCACTCCTGGACAACTAAATGGAGAATCAGACTAAATGAGGCAAAATCAGTGCACGTTGACTTCACTAATAAGAAATGCAACTATGCAATTGTGGGGATGCACCACACCTAGCAATCGCAACATTATTCAGCGATTCCAGAATAATGTTCTGCGTTCATGCACAGATGCATACAGATACTTTCGTAACGACCGATTACACTACGAGCTTCAAGTGGAATCGGTCAATGAGGTCATACGCAACCAAGCCATCAACCACTTAATGAGGCTACAAGATCACGTCAACGACGATGTTGTCCGACTCCTAGACACAGATGATCTACTCCGAAGATTGAAACGTACCAAACCGCATGCGCTTGCTTAACTAATGTGAAAACGTCAGAACAATATGAGACTAAGTGATGTACTTTAGTTTTGAACATTTAATTTAAAATTCAACATACGAATATTGCTTATAAGTTTACTTGTATATACTTGGCGCAATAAAATATATTAAAGAAAAAAAAAAAGATATTCATCACCTGATACCTTGAGACCAAATGGTAGCCTTAGCCAACGGTACCACCAAAAGGTGTCCAGAAGGTAGTGAGCTTGGAACTCTCTTCACACAGCTTTATGTTCCAAACCCCGTCTTTCGTTTCCATGACCGAAAAAAATCTTGCATTGGCCAGCTCGGGAGTTATGTTCTCGAAGGGGGGAGTGAGGGTCGATGCACAGTCGCAGTTTCTTGGGTGTTTTGACTATAACCAAGTTGCTGCTGTAGGGTTGCTGACTTTGACAAAACCTTCTTCTTTTGGAGTTCTTCCAACTTTGCCTTCAACTCCTTCTTTAATAGGACTGGTACTCTACGGGGCGCTTGTTTTACACGGTGAAATTATTGTTTTTAATTGAAAAATAGCTATGTTGATTATACTCTATGGGAACGACCCAAACTTCGTCGTCGTAAGTATTAGAAGGGTCTTCCTTCTGTATTGACGAAAACATCAAGTCTAAGAAAAGAACGTTCTCTTCAAAACGATCATCATCAACCTACGTGTAAGCGCTTGTCTGATGTACAGCCTCTTAACCGGCTCATTTTATTGTTTTCAGTTTATGCAAACCCTCACGGGGAAGTCCATTTCGGAGAGTGCCGTCATTGCGGTGTCTGGTATTGCTAAAGTGTTCGTCGGTGAAGTAGTTAAAGAAGGTAAACTTATAGTTTTATTATATATTATTATATTAGTTTTGTACTATCTGACTAATCACATCAGAAAAACTCTCCAGAGAGTGTGATTGAGAATAACACATTTCTTGCGACTTCTAGCAGTCGAAATAAATAGACAAGGCGATTCAGAATCAACCTTGCAATGGAAACCCTGGTAAACACGTTTAAGGGTAAATGAGGATTGATGACGATGAAATTATTCGACAAGGTGATTAACTGACGTACCAACGTACTAAAACCTCTTGAGACTAAAATCCAACGACCGCGCGAAATCAGCGCTCCAAGCGGCCGTTTTCAGGTTGTTTTGCAGCAGTCCCGCTTAATCTTGACCAACAAAATATTTCAAATGCTCATTTCTTTCTTGTAAATTTTCACTTTAACCAGAATGAATGTAAGGAAGAAAACTCATCGGAATTTCCGAAATTTGACTCAAAAACGTCTAAAAACCTCGAAAAGGGTTGAATTTGAATTGAATTGAGGGGTACAATTAGGATGAAATCGTCCAAAAAAGAGCCGAAAAATTGTTATAATCAATTCTGATTTAGGAAGGAAATTGAGTTAGATTGGCTCATAGGAATTTCTGAAATTCGACTCGAAAACGTTTCAGAAACTCGAAGAAGGTTGAATTTGAATCGAATTGAGGGGTTCAATTAGGATGAAATCGACGAGAAACGACACATTTCCCCAGAAACGGCTTGGTTGTACCTACGTTAAAATCATAAGAACACAAACATAAGTCACATTTCGTGAGACACCTCCGTCTCCCAAAACGTGACACTTTTTCCCAGTTATCTCAAGGCTAAAGCATGGTCTATGCTAAAATACTCGAAAACGTCGACAAATTGTTATAATCGACTCTGATTAAGGGGTTTTAAGGGCGCTAAAACGAATTGGGTAAAAATGTCCGACCCATGCGCACACCCTAGTGACATACGCAGATGGTGTCGCTATAAATGCTCAATATTATATCTGCTGTTTTATGATATTAAATGATCAGTAGATGATAAATTTAAGTCTCTGTAATGTGTCCGAGGATTGCATGGAATCCATTGATTGCACGGCTCCAGACCCAGACGCTAAGACTCAAAAATGTTTTGCTTACAGCCCTAGACGTTATGGAATCCAGGAAGGAGTCAGGCACTCTGCAGCCTATACATCTTCGCGAGGCCGTCCGAAGGTTGAGGGAGAAGCGCGTGATACTCAAGACCTGAACCTCCATCTTTGAGACTCTGAACCACACTTGCATAAATAAAAGAAAATTAGGAGCTCCTTGTGTTAAATAAATTATAAATCTTCCCTTATTCGGAATTAAAATGTCCCTAAATTGTGTAAAATTGTGACGTTTAATGATAGACGGGGGTCGGAACGGACTGACCTGTGCTGGAGGATGATCGAATCGGACACGAGGTAAAATTAGTGTTGGCGTTCCTTACAAACCTCGTAGGCAGCAATATCGAACTTTCCTTCCAAACCACGTAGACGGCACTGGCGAACTTTCCCGAAATTCGTTGGTCAGGGAGAATAGCGTTCTTCTTGGATCGCGGCCGTCTTTAGGGACTTCGCGGTAGTTGCGAAGTCAAAGTGGGCTGTACAGTGGAGGAAAAATGAACAATAGGGCGTAGACGAGGGTTTTGGTGATACTGCCGAATCGGCCGAGACGATGGCTACAGTCTTGCGGGCTTGGTGCCGTGATACTCTTCTTTTGACAAGCTCCCAGAGTCAAAGGACACACACTCTTTAGTTCATAAAAAACGGAGTAAAATATGGACAGACAAACTATACCTGGCCATCTGGTGTGTTAATCTCATTCTTGTACAGTTCGTACACTTCTGTTTTGCTCTGAAATATTGGCTCACGGTATTGCTTGCTCGTATTCTGTCTACAATAATGAGACTCAATTTTAGGAAGACGTTCAAAAAACTCTCGAAGAGCAGCCATTTTTGTTTCATTCCTTGTCTGAGTCCCAGCTGTCGCAGGTCTTTCAAAATTGAAGACACAAGTGGATGAAGGTGCTATGTAACAAAAGTAAAATGTCAAGAAAATTGAGTTTGCATACTTGCCTATTTTGTTTGGTTCGGAATTTTTCTCTTCTTTTCTTCTCCTAGTTGTTGCTAAGGTGTTGTCAATCATGCACTGATGACAATGAACCTAATATTTTGATGATTATCTGCGCTACCACATGAATTATCGAAAAAATGTTACATAGCACCTTCTTCCACTCGTGTCTTCAATTAATTTCTTCGTTTTATCAGGGGATTCGCCAGACTGGTCAAGTTCAGTGTGGTTATTTTTCACACAACTCAAGACAAACCCCTCTTTCATGTCGAAGGAGTGCAAAAACATTGCTTTGCAAACTGGTAACCTCTGCCCATTGTGTTTTAGGTGGTTCTCAAGTGGTTGAAATCTCCTGGAGCTTTTTTCTGACTTTTGACTCCGTAAGAATTTTGGTTTTTTGACATCAATCAAAGAAGTTATTATGGCTTTCTTCACTTCCCATGATTTCTACCAGAAATGGGAGTACATTGCTTTCCTTTCATCTTTAGTGAAATCACGGCATTTGAGAGAGCCTTTCATGCTCATCTTACAATTACAGGGCGTTTTCAAAGTTCTTGAGGATCGAGGAACATCATACTTCCATTTCTTTGCAGTCGTCCGTGTCGATTTTCTTTTTGCCAAAGTATTCTTCTGCCGCCTCTCTTTTTCTTTTCTGAATTTCTCTATGCACCCTGATATTCCACTTGGGATTTTTTCCCCTGTTTTTTGGTAGTGCCCGGTCGGGTTTTCTCTCCGTTTTGAGTTGGGGCTTCCTGATTTCTCTCTACTTCATCCTCGGAATCACCACAATCTGAATCGCTGTTTCCTACATCATTGCGAGAATCTTAGTTTGATGTAGGATTCAAAGAAGCCGTTCTGGTAGATGGTTTTGCCTCATAATATGGAATACCAGGAGCCGAGCTGGTAGATGGTGTTGCCTTGAGAATCACAGAAGAAGTGCATAAAAATGAGCTCACTGTGCAGTTGGCTGATGTGCTGGTGTCTTCGAAACTTGTACATGGGATGGTGTCTTCTTGATCAAAAACGGTCGTGTTTATTATGTCATCCAGTTCTCTCTGCAACAAGTCACTGTGTACTACGAGTTCACCATCTGAGATGAAAAATAGGTATTAGTTAGAAATCAGTAGAATCACTGAGATATAAATTTTATTTCGCTGAATTAAGGAATCAGTGAGAGAAACAAAAAAGACAACCTGAAAGGTTCTTGAGTTCCATAGAAGGGTCACTGTTATATGGAGGGCATATCATCACTTCCTCGCAGGCTGGATCTTCTTCTTCAGACAACACTGCATGTTGTATTGGACTATGGTTCTCATCAGATCCTGGAAATATCATCAATAAATTAATGAAATGCGTAAGTGTAAAGAACCGATAATTACGAAGAAGAGAGGACTACCACCCACCTGGTAGATCGATGACTTCCTCTGGAGGACCAGGTTCCACGAACAATACAACTCCAACACTGGTTGAGGCTTCTCCAAGCAGAGGAACAGTAAGTAATTTCATTGATTTCAGAGCCTGGTAGGTGGGTAGCAAAAAAGAAAAAAGTAAGGAAAAAGGCCTCGACCTCCAGAGATCAGTGTCATTTTTTCTGTCTGAGTCCTGAAGAGACAATAAGCTTTTTTCCGGGTGCAAGTGTCAGCACTCATCATGATGACTGAAAGAACGAATAAAACCACGTAAGTTTAGTGGTGAGTAAGAACACGTAAGTTTTTGAGTTTCTGAAGACGCAAATTAGTGTGGGTTCTCTGATAACACAGGTCTGCAAAAAAAATTTTTTTTTCGATCAGCTGCATGGAATGTTTTAACTGTTTTTTGGTGTGCTGAATCCGAAAATAACCTCCATTTTCGTCCATCACGTACAGTTTTCTTGCAAAATATGAGGGATGAGCACGTAGGAAACATGAAAATGTAGAAAAAAAGTCTTTATTGTTATTATGTAAAAAATTTTAAAAAATGAGTTTCTGGTTTGAATAAACACAACATGAGTGGAAATTCATTCTGCTTGATTGTGGAACCTTTCCTTTTTTTCTTTCATACTTCTGCACACACGTTTCCGGTCTCCAGCATTGTCCGTATCTCTCTTGAGCATCCAACAGTAATCAGCTAACATGCTAACGTCCCACCGTCCTTGGTACCGTTTCTCCATACCCCGAACATCTTGGTGAAATCTTTCATCTTGCTCCTCACTGTACGCTCCCAGGTTTTCGGGAAAGTATTCAACATGAGACTGTAGGAAATGTACTTTTAAGCTCATGTTGCATCCCTGAGCTTTAAAGGCAGCCAACATGCGATCTACAATTGTTTTGTAGTGAGGGTCTTTTGTATTCCCAAGAAACTTCTGCACAACATCTTTGAAAGAATCCCAGGCTTCTTTTTCTTTTTCTCCCATTGATGCTGAAAACAAGGGATCTGACAAAAGTTTTCGTATGTCAGGCCCTGTAAAAACTCCCTCTTTCAATTTGGCTTCAGATAGTTTTGGAAACTTGGAACACACATATCTGAAGCATTCCCCATCTCTTGGTAATCACTTGATGAACTGCTTCATAAGCCCCAGTTTTATATGGAGTGGGGGTAGTAAAACCTTTTCAGGTGGGATTAAGCTTCTATTAACGACGGTTTTATCACCAGGGGTTAGGGTGTTACGAAGTGGCCACTCAGTTTTCAACCAATGTTGATCGCGGGCACGACTGTCCCACAAGCACAAAAAAACAGGGATACTTCGTATAGCCTGATTGCTGACCCAAAAGCATGGTTAATATCTTAAAATCACCACAAACCATCCAGCGATGTTCTTGGTATTTGATGGATAAAACCACAACTATCCTCAACATCTCAAGCCAATTGAATCATGATCTGACCTGTCTGTGAGCTGTAAAATCCCCTTTCTTATAGCTCTTAAATCCACTAGGACATGCTGAAACCTGTGCAATCTGTGTGGATCTTGATATCCCAGCTTTTCAGAGAAGCAAACAGACGACTTGTTACGATATGCGTTTTGCGTACCTACCCCAACTCCCTCCACCCCTAACATATGTCTTTCATTTCGTTTCATTCTTGTTAGTGATATGGTTAAATATGAAAATGAAAAACCCTATGTGATTCATAAAGTTCCCAACATGGTAGAAAATACCGAATGGAGGTTTAACTCTGACTAACACTACAAGCGATACTGGAAAAACTTGTTTTGCAAGAAAACTATATGTGATGGAGTTTTTTGAGTATTTTTTTCGGTTTCAGCATGCGAAAATCCTTGGGAAACAGTCACGAAATCCCACGCAGTTTTTTGGTTGCAGACCTGTGTAATCAATTGAAATTTGTGGCAGAAAACAGATGAAGAACAATCACTTTTTGGGAAACAATCGTTTTCATGCATTTTAATGAACAAATTTGAACATAAACTTACCTTTTTTTGAAGGAACCCCGAACCGGCAACTTCATACCACTAACATACATGTTTTTACTATCGGATGTGCCATACCGGAACGGTTTGGAACGGAACGGCTCTCTCAATTTTTCCGTTCCGCCAAGAACGAACGAGCCTGCACATTGCATGTGCGGCTGGGTTTTCTGGAAACATGCTTCATGGAAAATGTAAAATTCCGCTCTGGCGGCTTCTGTACTATTGCTTTCTGTTCCAGAGCTAAAGCGGGAATGATTTCGAGTGATCGACGCAGTCGTTTATTGTCCGATAAAACGCAGAAAATTTTATTTTTTAACATAAATATGGAAAATTATATAGCTACTTGTGAATAAAAAATGAACTAAATAAATTAAAATACATTCATCATTTTCCTGTTTAGCTACCTACACCTGTATTTAGTCAGGAAAGGAACGGAACGAAGAACGGAGCTCGTTCCGGAGGCGGATCGGAAGGTATAGCTCCGTTCCGGAGGCGGAACGGAACGTAGAGCTCCGTTCCGAGTTTTTGCCGGAATGGCCCATCCCTACTCTCAAATTGGGAAGGTTATTACAATTGGTATTGTAGTACAGGTTATTACAATTGACCATAAGGAAGTCACGGAAGGAGGAGGTATTAGACGTGAGAGCCCGGTTTCCTGTGTCCCAACTTGCTCAAAACCCTACTTTATACTCAAAACCTTATTTTCGGAAAAATTTCAACTTACGCGGTTTTGCTTTATTACTGTTGTTATAAAGGTTTTCGTATTTCACCCTTCATCTAAACTAGGTACCCTTAATAGTGGTTCGATCTTGAAGGCGAGGAGCTGTGACACTTTCCTTAGGTTGGTGATACCGATGATTTTCTTTTCCAACAGTTTGTCAGCGACGTCTCCTAGAACGAAGGATGTTATCCACATCACTAGGTACGGCATTGCTGGCAGGGTTCCGTTCGGAAAATTGTAGGCTGGAGAAGTTATTTAAGATAAAATAATGCTTCACTAGAAAAAGCAAAAGATTTACGTTTTGGATGCATTCAAGGGGCCATTAAGCCCCCCCCCCCCCCTCGAGAGCCAAAAATCGGTTATATCGTCGACTTACACTGCCGTGCTAAGATAAAGTCCCCTATCGACCATTTTGGTGTTTTTGGAGTTGGGCACATGGCTTCGTAGATCTCGACGTGGCTCGTCTTTTCTGCCAAGGTAGAATTTCCTATCTCCATTGGAAAGGTTCGATAATTTATCTTATCTCCAGTTTGATGATCTGGGCCCCCTTCCTCACTTAAATGAATTTTTCTCAACATGAAAAAAATGGAGATACGTGGTTTTACAGGCAGTACAGGAGAAACTAAGTCAAAAGTTTCGAGAAATTTGAGTTTGAAGTTCTTCTGATTTTAGAAGTTGGACTGCTTTGGATTGGAAGTAGCTAGAGAAACCCAATTTGAGCCAGTGGTCCGTCATGATGTTTTATTTATACCACGACATATCTGAATCATGTAAGATGTAGTAAAATTACTATTTTTCTGAAAAAGGCACTTGACTTCAATTTCTGCTGTATAAAAATTTGATATAGCACGATTTTTATTTCTCTTTGCCATTTTTGGATGTTTTCCCATCGAAATACCTCAGAATGACTCATTTTAACAATTAATAATAATTGAGTTATTTTTTAAACTATAATAAAATGCAATAATTTTGTATTTTGTATTCATCACATAGCTGGTTGTATGATTGTGAACGGCGCATTGCGGGTGCCCAGCGAGTTGGAGCGGTCCACTAGGGACTACTCCCATCGTCCTAGTACCTTGCGCCACCAAGAGATCGCGTCGACAGGCCAATCGCCAATTCACCGCTCCGCGCGACCCCGTTCCCACGAAAAAAGCGCTGACGGTGTCGCGCCGAAAATCGGGCCCCGCTGAGTTGGGAAAAAGATTGGGGATTCATTTAGATAAACTTTCCGCGAGGTAAACCGGACGAATCGGGCGGTGGTATCGGAGTCGGAGAATCTCAAGAAGGACGAGGCAAGGTAGACGGACTTGTGTTACTTGTGTTAGATTCCATAGTATACAGAGTGTCTAGTGTAACTATGTGACAAACTCAGGGAATCGATTCTAGAGGTAATTTGCAACAAAAAATTTCTCGTAGAGTTTTTTTCTTACTCAACTAAAAATCCGACTTTTTTCACTTTAAAGATTTTTTTCGTCTTCTCGACCTTGTCGCTGTAAAACGGACCTAAATCCCTTAAATTATTGTGTAAAATAAAATCTGAGGTTACCGTTGGAAAGAGCGTTCAATTTCCTATCTCTTTGATACAAAATTCGATTTTTTTAGTCTGGACTAGCTGGTGAAAAAATGGCGAAATTTAAAAATTTGAAGATTTTTTCAAAATCACCGTTTTTTCTTTAGTAGTTCGCTTTGTTATTACGGAGGTCATTCGGCGGGCACTCATCAAGAAAAACTTGCCCAGAATCTCAGCTTTCCAACGGTATAAGAAAAAAACTTTTCACAGTGGAATTTGGGGGAGAAAATGACGTTTGAGTCCTGAAAAACGTGGGGTTTTAGGTGAAAGTCAACGTTTTCCACCAAAAGCCGACTTGCTCCATAAAAATTAGTTTGATATCGCAATTCATGCACACTTTTACGCTGAATCGAATGGTGACACTCTCATGCCTCCCCAATGAGGAAAAAACTCATTTTTTGGTATTTCATTTATTGGCGAATAGGGTTTCACAATAAGTTTTCAAAATGCTTCCTTCCTTCCTTGCTTCCTCCTTGCTGAAAACAAAGGCGGCGTCTTTTAACTACGCTTCTCGTGACGTCCCGTAGGTGATGAGCATTTTGCAACGTACCGGCACATTGCTGCCCTCTGGAAAAACAGAATGAATTAATTTGAGTAATCGTTTACGTAGCAGCAGAGTCAGGTCATTGTATCCACAGAAATTTTGGTATCTAAAGTGAAATACCAAAAAATGAGTTTTTTCCTCACTGGGGAGGCATGAGAGTGTCACCATTCGATTCAGCGTAAAAGTGTGCATCAATTGCGATATCAAACGAATTTTTATGGAGCAAGTCGGCTTTTGGTGGAAAACGTTGATTTTCACCTAAAACCCCACGTTTTTCAGGACTCAAACGTCATTTTTCTTATACCGTTGGAAAGCTGAGATTCTGGGCAAGTTTTTCTTGGTGAGTGCCCGCCGAATGACCTCCGTAATAACAAAGCGAACTACTAAATAAAAAACGGTGATTTTGAAAAAATCTTCAAATTTTTAAATTTCGCCATTTTTTCACCAGCTAGTCCAGACTAAAAAAGAATTTTGTATCAAAGAGATAGGAAATTTAACGCTCTTTCCAACGGTAACCTCAGATTTTATTTTACACAATAATTTAAGGGATTTAGGTCCGTTTTACAGCGACAAGGTCGATAAGACGAAAAAAATCGTTAAAGTGAAAAAAGTCGGATTTTTAGTTGAGTAAGAAAAAAACTCTACGAGAAATTTTTTGTTGCAAATTACCTCTAGAATCGATTCCCTGAGTTTGTCACATAGTTACACTAGACACCCTGTATAAATAAATGGTATTATTGCTTCAGTTTCAGTTAGATTCCATAGTAGGTATATAAATAAATGGTATTATTGCTTCAGTTATTATTGCTACAGTTTCAGTTAGATTCCATAGTATATAGATAAATGGTATCATTGCTTCAATTATTATTGCTTCAGTTTCGCTATTATTATAGGCCTTAGTGTATCATTCTTTGTCGTGATTATTTCTTCCTCCTCACTTGCCGGCGAACACAATGATCAAGTTACAAAGTTACTTTAATTTGTTGGTGGGTCTTCAAGCGTAGTTGTTATACCTACATGTAAGTACTACACGTGATATTCAAAGTTTCTCGAATATTAGGCCATTCATGTTTCATCAACCACCCGTTATTGTACAATTTCCAATTTCCTGTACAATTTCTGCAGTTTCGCAAAGCAATGAGTGATGAATGTTGTGGCGTTTCGTATGCGTGTTTCTGATGATGTTTCATGTCTGAGATAGAATCATGATTGCATTGCAATACAATCATGAATATGCATTGCTCCATGTGGTCTTTGGTTTGACGACACTGAGGATCCTATTGGATGAATCATTGTATTCAAGTGAAATTGGGGGGCTTTCATTAACAGTAATTTTGGTGAATGAACCACCGGCGGCCTCTGCTAGTTATCTGCCCTTAGCAAGTGTGGTTCGTCAAACATTTGCTGTACTTCCAGAACGCAGAAAGTCACTTAGTTAATTTCTCCGGTATAAATTCGACAAAAAATGATCTCATAACGTGTTTTCCATGGAAACGGATACCCAGAGGCGAAAACCGACGACGCCATTCAAAAGAGCATGAACAATTAATGTGCGTAGCATATTAATCCGAATTTCGCCAAAAATTGACTGAATGAGCCGACGATATACAGGTAGTAGGAAGGAGTTAGGTAGAAATTAGGGTAGATTAGGTCAGGACATGAAACTCATAACCCCCTCCCACCACCAATCAATGTCTGGATCCGCCCCTCCTTGTATTGTATGCACCTGTGTGAAATTGCATCTAGCAATATTCATATTCTAGGGGGGCATATTATTCAGTTGGTAGGTAACCGCAGTTAAATTGTCCACATACGCCAGCAATGGAGAAGTGAATGACGTCATTCATGTACTTTGGGAGGTCCGTCACGATGGTGAAGAGGCCCCAGTCGTGGCCGGTTTCAGCTATAATGGTGGCTCAGACGGCTCCGCTTGTCAGGATGGCTATCCATGGTGTTCCACCCAAGTCCTGGAAATGGGACATTTTTAATAGGGTGTCATTTCAAAGTTACTCATGGTTGTTAAAATGTCAACTTGTTCAGTTATTTGTCGTTCTTTCTGCACTTTCAATCTGTATTGCTCCATTTAAAAAAGGATGATTTGTGGACACGATGTGAATGGTTACAAACTCAAAATAAATCCACAGTAATGAAATACTTATAGCGTTAGCAGTCTCACATCTCTTCTGGATGTCTCGCCGATTGAGTCCTTGAATTACTCGAGCTCCTCAACGCTGATGAAGGTGTGCGACGAGGGGTCGTTGTAGCAGAGGAAACACCAAACCAAATACCACAAGACTCCCATCATCCCAAATATGTAGAAGACGGCGGGCCACGAGTGGTTCTGGAGGATGAAGCCGCCGCCTGCTGTCGAAACCACCGATCCGATTTGCACACCAGCAACATTTGATATGTGTAATCGAGACATGTAAGGCCATTTTGCAAGACGGCGGATAATTCGTGTCACCGAGCCAAATCTTTGAATCTACAGATTGAATCTACACTCTATCACCCCCCATCACAGGTGTGTCAAGTTTCAAAATTTTTTTCGAATTATGGTGTTAAAGGTGATTTTATTCCTGGGTGACAGGTGATTTCATTCCTGGCGCGTGACAGGAATGTCGTGACGTACGTGACTCTCTGGTAGGAAAGTCACCTTCATGCATCCACATTTGCTTATCCACAGAACGTTTCCATTTTCTCATAGACCAACAGTATTCCCTATTTTCCTTGAAAAGTGGGAGGTGAAAAAAGTAATTCAAATTTTTACTAGACCTATAAGGATTGTCCCCAGAGAATTGAAATAGGTGGGAGCCCGGTAGGGGAAGCAGGACCTAGGTCGGGAAGTTGTTTGTTTATTTTTGTTTATTTGTTATAAATACGGGCAAGCCCAATTACAATTTCTTTAATAATAGAATATAAAGTATATATACTAACAGAATTAGGTATGAATTATTGAACAGAATGATTAAGTATACATGTAACAGAATTATGAAGAAGAAAAAAACGACAATTATATCTACCGGAATGAAATTAAAAATAAAATTACTATTGAAACTAAGGAATGCGATTAGAGAAAATGTTTTGATTCGGGATAAGGGAGAGGAGAAGAAATCAAGGTCGGGATGGATCTGCAGCATCGCATTTACTTCACGGGGGATTCTGGAAAGGGGTCTGTGATGGAATAATGAAGCCGTGAATGGAACTGGGGGACTGAAAAATTGATTTGTGAAAGGGCAGTCGATAGGTCCGTTCACCAACTTATAAAGGAAAGCGATGTCTGCCCATCATCAGAAAGATCAGGGGACCCTCATGGGAACCCTGAGGGACCCCAGAGCTAGCAATGAACGGCCTCGACAGGTTACCCTTTATTTTCACGATAAGGCGTCTTTCGGACAAGTAGTCTGTGATCCACTTTGTTCTTTCTTCCTGTGACCTCAAAGTAGTCTCATTTCTCATTTTTATATTATACAGGTCAACAACTATAATGCCTCAACTTCAACAACAAAAAGATTTGATATCCTCCCAAAAAACACTCTGTGTGATTTGAAATTCAAAATATGGTCAATATACTCGTACTTCGAAGCAAGCTGACGTTTATCATTATAGAATTTCATCAAAATTTCCCATGCTGAAAAATAATTATGCTGCACCAACTCTACAGATTACCAACTAAAAAGTGTTTTTTCGATCGCCAATATATTGTCGTCATTATGAACATAAGACTCGAAAAAAGTCTCGGAACAGAGGCCAATTGGCTGCGTTCTGACCATTAAATTTAGGTAGGTATGGACTTATCCAAAGCAAGCCCTGTATCACGGATGTCTAGTTCATCCGAAGCTACTCTTTTAGCGAATTTTTTTAATTTTCTCCCGTATCTTTGACAGAATTATGGGCGGCCGTCATTATATTCGGTTGGGATTTGAACGCGAAAGATAAGTGGGTACAGGAGTAGGTAGGATTTGATGATACGACATCGCTGAGGGAATCGGTACCTACGCATAGCAGTAACAATACTAAACTTGCAATGCACGTCTGTACAGCGTGTGAGGCAGATTCTCGATACACGGCGATAACATCAGTGGGCGGTAATGCGTTAGATGCAGACCTGCAATACACAACGGTAATGCTTTAGAAATACGTACTGCGATGAAATACAAGAAAATGACCATAATATCACACGCGTACATACCTACCTACGGATGAAATCTATACTAAATATGGCAATAAAACAGGATGAAAGAAAATGGATAAATGCTTCAAAAATGGCTTTCAATTTGGAATAGTCGTGTTTCTCCTGACTCTCAACTTGAAATTCAAAACTCATGTCGTGTTTTTTCGAATCATCATGAAGTTAATGTGTGCAGAAATGACTCATGTACATATTATCGGTCAATATCTAGCATACAACAATGGACAGCGAAATGGAGAATCAAAATGATGAAACTAATTCGGTACATGTTGATTTCACCAATAAAAGAATCGACTATATACCAGCTTATCTCAATGACAAAGTGATCCCTCATGCAAACGAAGCCAAATACCTCGGTATGACGCTCGATGTTAGGCTTCGGTGGAAAGCCCACGTCAAGAATAAGAAGGACGAACTCCTTCTCAAATTCAGAAAAATGTACTGGCTAATGGGGAGGCGGTCAAAACTGTCAATCCAGAACAAGCTTACGCTGTATAACCAAGTCCTTAAACCAGTCTGGGCTTACGGAGCTCAGCTGTGGGGCTGCACGGCTCAATCAAATCGGGAAATAATCCAAAGATTTCAGAACAATGTGCTGAGAAATTTTGTCAATGCAACATGGTACTTTCGAAATGAACGACTCCACCATGAACTTCAAATCGAAACCATAAACGAAGCCATCAAGCGATAAGCCGTACGACATCTTCAACGGCTAAGGTTTCACGTCAACGAGGAAGCTGTCCGACTCCTCGACACAAGCAAGATCACCAGAACATTGAAGCGTACCAAACCACTCGAGTTTTCTCACGTGTGAAGCAATGTAGTGAATGCCATTATCATAAAAATGAACAAAACTCAGTGATGTATCCAAGTTTTGAATAATATGTGCCCTAATTTCAAAATAATATTGTTAATGAGTAGCAATAAAATGGAGCAATAAAATCTTTAAGAAAAAAAATGTGCATATTATGGAAAACATTCATTTAATAATTTAAGAAAAAATAGGTACCTACCTACATGAGGTTTTTTATATTTTTATATTTTGGTAAAAATTCAATTTGTTTGTAGGGATAACATGGTTGTGCTTGATTACCACACTAACCACTTTTGTTTTCATGGTCAACCATCAAAAGTAGAAATTTCAGGCAAATCTTTATCTGAAATTGGCCAACTATAAATTTTCCTCCAGAACAACTGAACACTTTTTGACATTTTATGTCTTTGCTATGGCACACAAACAAAAAAATCGTCACGAAAATTGTTGACGAAAAAAACTGATCATTATCGCTTTCAACGAATCCGTTGCTAAGGAAAAGTAACTTCCTCATTTTCCAACCCATGAAAATCGTTCACCACTCGTTGGAGAGCCCTCAATTTATCGAATATTTCCATGCCCTGCACACGACCGTGGATGTACGGAAAGCTGAGTTAAACAGAAGACAATGTAGGATATTTGTTTACAATTACCGTTGGGTGGAATGTACCATGGTTTATTAGGGTGTATATATAGGAATGCTACGTGAAATTGTAGTTGGGTGTTAGAGGTGTTTTATGACTTTCCCTTAATGTGCGGCCACTGACACAGCGGAGTGGACTTCGGCCGAACTTACTCCTATGCCACCAGTCTCTGGGGAATCTTCGAAAAACACATCATAACATTAACAATCCGGGGGTCTGGGGGTGTCCCCCAGATTTCATTTCTTCGCTATGATCCTTCTCAAAAGTCCCCAGGTAATGGGATGAGGAAATGGGGGGGGGGTGGTGATGGTGGTGGGGACTAAAGACATAAAATGTCCCAATGTGTTGCAGACTCGTATGCAAGCGTTTGATTTGACTCGAGTTTTACGATCTTCTCATGATGGCAACTGACAAGTCTCTTCTAGGCATGGACTTCAATGAACCTCTGCCTCAAATTTCGAAGGTATCGATTAAAATCCCTCCCCTTTGGAGACGAAATGTCAAAGTGTGGCGAATGCAAGTTTGTGTAAAAGCATCATGAGTGTTACCATTATGAAGGTCGTGGGAAAATGGAATTCCCCTTCCAGGGTGGATGAAGATGATGAAGCTGATATAGACTACACACAGATTTTGGTTTGTGACAATCCTTGTTCTTTCCACTTACCCTTCATTTCATAAATTAGAAAGAACACTTTACTGGTTATAGTTTTTGACATTTTTCTTTAACAAAGTACATACTCACTTTTTTCAAGTCTGTCAGTATCATAAGGGAAGGGTAGCTAAGCTTGAGGTTGTCGAACGTCACGTGGCAGCGTTGGCAGTGGTTACATTGAAGGTAGCCATCACCAATCCATCTATGTAAGGAAGAGCTTCTACTTTTCCTCTACTGTTTCATGTGTAGCGGAATTACATGCATTTCGAAATGAGGAGCGGCACCTTGTCTATATTTTTGACATTTTTCCCTTTGATATCTTTGGATATAACTTTACTCTTATACAGAGGCCACCGCTGCTTAAAATCAAAAATCATTTCAGCCGAAACCACGACCACTAACAGTTTGTTTGCTGCGCTGGAAGAGAGTATGAGGTTTACATAATATTATTATTTTACCGTAAATATTCGATCAACTGTTATGATTTTACTTTTCAAAGCAGAAAAATAGCGATCGCATGGATTGTATGAGTGACCACTCATTGGTAATAGTTTTTAAGAGTGGTAAACCTTTCAGTTGATGCCAAGGCAAGCAAAAATCGAGCGACTGCATAATTTTTATTCTGTGGGGAACACCCATCAGAAAACATGAAGAAACTCTTCACTGTAGATGGAACGAAGTTGACTAAGTATGTAGTGTTTCAGAAAAGAGCAAACCTCATCAGGGATCATAGTCCCTTGTCCCTCATGGTACACATAAAAAACTACTTTTCCAGTTTTAAGATCGTGTACACAAAAATCTTCTACGACAAGCTGTTGTAAATAGAATATTTCTTAAACAGGAACGTGAGGGAGCTGCCAATTCTGCATACCGCACCTCAAGACTAGGAGTATGACAATTCGAAAAATGCGATTTTCGAGTTATAGTTCGTGTTCAGCATTAACAAAACTTTAACATGGGGAGTCACTTGTCAGAATGTTTCATGTTGGGAATTTATGGGTGATTCCCCCCCCCCCCCACCTAAAACTGCCCATCTACGAAATTAGCCTTTCGATTTTTTTTGTGCAAATTTGAACTTTTTATCTCAATTCTATCGAGAGTTATCGTCCGGAGTGACAAATAAATAATACTTGCCTGCATTGCTGTCGTTGAAGCTGGAATAACGTTTTGCAAACTTGCGAGTTGAAACGTGCAAAAAAGAGTAAATAATCAGGGAAAATCATTGGAAATGAATATAAAAAATCCACTCAAAACTTTTTCTCAATTATCCAACAAAATTCCAAAACAGAATTTTTTCAAGTCGCTAGTTGTTGATGGAGAAGGTGGCTAGACTTCCCTAGAAACAGTAGTCATACGCCGCTTCTCTAAAAAATAGTAATTTAACGACATTTTCAGCAATAATGGTTGGATTTGGGACCCAAAACTTCAAATGCGTTTTCCCAACAATTAGGATTTTTGACTTGTCACACTCCTATTCTTGAGGTGCGATATAATCAATTCATATCCCACATACATCATCGTTGGTTTCACACATTTTTGTAATCTCCTGAAGCTTGACGTTGAACTTACTATACTTAATCGTACTACAGGAAATCTCAGAAGGATCAAAACTGTTGTTTTCATACATTATTATAGGGGTCATTTCAAAATTTTGGTCACATTTACGTAACTCGGCAATAATTTTGTCAAATCTCATCTGAATGCAGTCCTGTAAATTTTTATCATGATTCACCAATGTAGATGTACACGTACCAAGGATAAATCAGTAAAAATTGTGGCCAGGGGACCCTGGAGAAAATATTAAAGTGGTGATTTCTCACTCCCTACTACTGTCTCTGGCTAGATGTATGCAACGTGCATAAACATTACACTTTAAAAAAATTGTTTGCATTACCTACTAATACACCCGACTACATGGTCTATTTGGAGAGTGGGGTAGAACAGATGTATGTGTATACGTTTGGTCTCAGTTTGAGCTACGTCATGCAGGTTTTAAAAGGTCCAAGATCGAGATATACCCACGTGATTGCGCGTGAAGTTATTCGAAAAAACGTTTCATGGGCGGCAGCTTGGAATGACCTAGCTGGAAGGCATGGAGTAGTGTTGAACATTAATGCAGAGGAACCTACAGTTATAACTCAACAAATAGAAAGGTTAATGGGTTTGGAAAAAAATAATTTTGTTGAGACTTGTAAAGCAAGGGCCTGTGCAGCGCGGTTTCACAAAATTTATAAACAGCTGGGTCCACCAAATTACTTGCAGGTAGCCAATCTCAGTCATTTTGCTAAAAGAAGTATTTGTAGAGCGCGGTGTGAGATGATGGATTTGAATTATAAACCATGGGTAAAACACCGTATATTTACATGCCCACTCTGTAACTCAGGAGAAGATGAGACTGTACTCCATTTTCTAGCCCATTGTCATATACTGAAGGGAATTCGTAAAGATTTACTCGGCTCACATTACTTGACAAATGAGGAAGCGATAGAATATTTGAACGGGAAGAACTGGTTGGCTATTGGAAATTTTATTATGAGGGCTTTAAGATATAGGGATCGTCTGGTAGAGGAATGGAATTCCTAAATTGTTATTATGTCTCTAAATAGTGGGAAAAGATTAAGATAGACAGTATTGATTATAATTATGATGTGATGGTAATAATAATGTAGATGTTGTTAATGTTGAAAATTTTTATTGGATTCTTGTTATGTTTTTTGAACGTTAAATTACTGTAAGTTAAATTATTGCCAGTTGAATATGAAGATGAAAAGTGTTGTATAATATATATTTCTTTATATGCTGTATATGAGCTTTTTTGTTTTGTTTGAGTATTTGGTAAATTTGAAGTAGTGATAAAGACCGAACTCCGGCTCATAGTCTCGGGCTACAGCCGTATATGTTTTTGTTTTTGTATGGAAAATGGGATGTATGTACATTATTACTTAATAAAACATTTCAATTCAATTCAAACATTACACTTTAGTGTATTCTTAATGCGGCCTAAAAATCCAGTAACGTGATGAAAGGAAATTATATAAAATTGATATTATAGATATTATCTAGGTCGGAAACAAAGTTGGGTCAATGCAAGTACCCTTACCAACCTATTTTCTGAGTGTCACACAGTTCATCCTCACTCCTCACAATATTTCTGGCGGGAAAAGGAATTTTTGAAGTTGCTTCAACATCGTTGGCAACCTTTATTCAAGATGGCACCGACACAGGTGGTTGGATTTTTCTAGATCTTTCCAGGTCAGTTCTACTGGAGGCGTCTTCATGTAAAGTTGGAGCGTAGGTCTATTGATTCTCACTCCCTACACTTGGAGCATTTTGATAGTGGAAAGTATAATTTGATTACACTTAGTAATAATTATTGTAGTTGATCGGAATTCGTCAAAAATGTTTTTGTATACTCCTTCAACCAGATTTCAGGCCTGTAGTGGCTGTGAAAGGCTAAAACCCCACTCCCTACAATATCCAAGGTCTCACAAGTTGTAGGGAATGAGGATTCGTTAGTAGAGAGTGAGAATTCTCAGTATTTGGTATGTAATAGCATGCATAAAGTGTTTAAAATTGAGTAGCTTGTGCTGTACCATTCAGCTGCTTACAAAAGGCTTGAGCTTTGATTCCCTGGGTGGTTGGAGGGGGATCTCAAGAGGAGAGAAGAAGAGTAAAATCCTATCTTTCTAGTAGCAATACGTCTCTTTCGTCTGGAAATAGATTTGAACCACTACGGTTTGAAAGCCTGTTGTTTTCAAATTGAAATGGGAAATAACTTATTCTGTTCAACAGTAGATTTGTTGAATTTGTGCAGGTCTACCTGTCGTAGTTTAGCCTCTGTAAACGATTGCTTTGGGATAAATCCTATTATTTCCATATTCCATTGTCGTTGATCTTGTGAATGTCACAATCCACCCTTCGTGAGAATACAAAAATGGTAGTAGTTCTCATTCAAACAACATCAATTCGAAGATATCTCACAATTGAGGAGCTTGTTTCCAAAAGGAACTAAAGACCATTTTTTTCAAAATTGAGTTATTACCGTCCCGGGGGTTTTGGGACCGAGTTCTACACGAAAATGCAATCAGATTGGACCTAAAGGACTGTATCCCCTTGAAAAAACGAGGCTGGTGATTCAATTTTGTTTCAAAAGGTACTATGTCCCTCATGAAATATCACTTCCATCTGTTTTGGTTCAAAACATACTACATCCATTAAAGAATATCACACTGGCTACAGCCTTTTGAGCAAAAAGTACAATATCCATTATTTTATAGGATTTCTCAACCTTTTCGAGCTATTTTTGAAGGTTTTCAGTGATTTAAACCGTATTTTTTTTAGTTTGTTGGTATTATTGTATACTACGTAATTGTGAACGGTGTAGGCGAAATAAAGATCCACCAATATGTGCGCTATAGACAACTCTTTATTAATTACAATGACTATTTTCCAAACTGAAAATTCCTTAATTTCTATTTTATGAAATACACAGGCAGTGCAATATAATTAATGTAACGAATACGGCTTTTACAGGATACTCTACAACTGTCAGTCCTGTTCATAGTAACAGTATTAATATTTTTGACAACATTAAAAATTAAAAAGTTCAACGAATTTCAGTGGACCGGTCCATTTTCTGAGAGAGAGAAATTTAGATAAATTTACAAAAATTCACCATTATACAAAAATATAATTATACCCATCCACAAAATTACAGGTTACGTACATGTACCGTCAACATAGAGTGGCTTCCATCCAACCCAACAATTAAAACTTCAAAGGCAAAAACAAAAACTAAAATAAACACTAACTACATAATTAAAACTAACAATTAAATCCCGACACCAAAAAATGGCTATGTACAAGACCGCTTTATTATACACTCGTACATTTGCACTTAAGGGCAAGGTACCACTTTAGTTCGTACATCATAATACTGAGTGTCCCACGATTTGTCCCTCCCAAAGCACATCTATTCTACATTCCTTAAAAAGTGAGTTAGAACAAATTCCAATTGGTGAATGATATAATGATTTTTCATTAAAATAGTTTTCACTCTTTCGATTTTCGTTCATCCCACCAAACATAACATGAAGCCTCGTGGGTCACCCAGTATTATATCATTATTACTATTATATTCATTATATCAAAACAGTTGGTTCAGATAATTAATGTGGACAAATAACTGGCATGGGGTAATAACCAAGTGAAATTCCAACGGAGCGAAATAAGTTTGAAGTTTAAAATCGAACCCCTAATTCTGTAATCCACAATAATTGAAACTTCAGTCGGACATTATTCCATCAAAGTATTAAAAATCGGAATAAGTCAAAAAGCCCCCCCCCCCCCTCAAATCACCTGTTTAAAATTGAAGACATAATTGTTTCTCTATCAACAACAAATCGTCAGTATCCAAATTGCCAAAAAGTGAATGACGCGATGGCGTTGCACAACAATTGATTAAAATCGCTAACTACCTAAATTCCATGTATGAAAGTCTGAATTATATTTAAATACGTTCGATAAGTTAAGGCACACTTTCCCGTCATGGAAAAGCCATGAAATTGTACCTAATTGTGACAGTATAAATTGCAGACCTCAAAGTTTTTTCAAAAGTTGCAACAATTCTTTTTTTTTCGTATTTAACATACTTAACCAACATTTTAATTTACTAATACGGTGTGATGTAACCTAATATGACTAATACTTATAGTGCTAGTGGTCATCAATTATTCATTTTGCTGTAGATATCTGTATGATTACGAGTGATGTACATAACTTTATGCTTCAGAGTTGTCCTCTTCGTTAGATGTTGGGAGTGCGGGAGGATTCCAATGTTGTTCTTGTCTTCTCAATCCTTCGACTATCTTGAAACCTGCGGACATCAAGTTTGCATCGTAATATTGGCAAGCACAATTCAATTTCAGGAACCCCCTGCAGGAGTGGTGAGTGGTAGGGAAGCAAAATTTGATTCAAAAGTTGAGGGAATGGTCAATGTGTTTTCACATTCTACTCGTAGACATCCTAAGGCATTGGCAGCAATGGTCACGTCAAGTCTAATCTCTACCCCCCAAAAAACACTCCGTGTAAAAATCACCCCGCCTCGCAAATATCATTCTTCAGAGGCCGGAAAAAGTTATGATATCCACTTTCCCCGCCCGCCCTTTTCCTCATTAAGGAGCTAAGTATAATGAAAAGCTTAACCACTTCACAAGCACCGTACCCCTTTCGAAATCTCCCCTTGGCGCTATTGCGAGACGTTTTTATTACTTCCACAAGCAACTAATACTTGATGGTGGTTAACGTTTTATACAAGTATTAGTTGCTTGTGGAAGAAGAGATATGGCCATAATTAGCCTAAATTACCCTAAATTTCATTTTTTTTGTCCCTAATTTTTTTTTGGGTTGAGATAATTGCTTATTTCGTTCAAATGGCACTGAGCCATGCTATAAAGAAGGTATGTAAAAAAATTCAAGTCGATTGGTCCTTTTACCCAGGCTGTAGACTCGTCAAAGTGGACAGCATTTTCCTAAGGTTTCTGTTCTTTTGTTTCTAAAACTTTTTTGGGTTGAGATAATGGGTTAAATCTTATATAAGGCTCTGTCTCAAGGTTAAATGAAGCTCTGTGCAAAATTTCAAGTCAATCGGTCAACGTGGAGAGGCTCCAGCCTTGCCTGTCTGAACATGGAGAAGGAGAAGAAGGAGAAGAACAAAAGGCCGAAAAACCGGGTTTTTGAAGTTATGTAGCTCGGCTCCCTTTAGACCTATCGATTTGAAACTTTCAGGGCTTTCTAATATACACTCAAAGAAGACCCACACTAATTTTCAAGTTGATCGGTCAAATAGGAGCCGAGATATGGATACCTCGAAAACGCGTTTCGTGACGTCCGGTAAATATACACTCGGCACCGTTCGTATTCTCAACTTCTTTGCTTGGCGGGGCGGAACGCTACCGCGTTCCTAGATCAGTGGCTTATCTTTTGAGTTTGTGTTAAGAAGCATTTTGTTGACTCCGCCTGTGTGCAAAATAAGTGTTGAGTTTGGTGAAAAGTGATTCAAGTTGGCGGAAAAAGTAAGTGCTCATTAAATTAACAATCTATCTGACTACGAAATATTGTGAAATTCGAGAAATGAAGTTTCAGTACATGGAAATAACCACTCTGCCAGTAAGTTTCAATAAGGAATGATCTGAATGAAATTCTCATTTCGTAAAAATATACAGAACAGTATTTGTTTTACTATTTACAAATTTTTGCAACGTTCACACTATTCGTACGTAACAAAATCTCACAATCGGTGACTATGACTACTCATGTTGCTTTCACCATATTATTATTTTGAAGTAACACGAGTAGGAATATCCACAGTTGGAAATGAGTATCTTTCAACTTTTCTGTACAAACTTATTTGGCTCAAATTCTATTACCTATTTTCGCGGCATAGAACTAAAAGTAGGTACAAATTACAAATGGAACACAACCATTTTAAAATAATTTTCTATCTTTTAGCGAATTTTCGAAGAAAAGGAAGGTATTGTTCTCGGTCCAATATTTTTAAAACTCGAATTTTCGAAAAATTTTCATACCAAAATCCGTTTCAGACCATCCTGAATCCACTGCCAACAGACACCAAAAATTATATGTATGAGTATATAAATATATATTTAAATAGTGGAGGTTGTTGTGACTAGGAAACATATATATTTATGTAGGTATGTGTGATTCCAGACGATAACTCTCGATAGAATTGAGATAAAAAGTTCAAATTTCCACAAAAAAATCTGTCTTAGCGAAAGGCTAAGTTCGTAGATGGGCAGAATCGGGCCACTCTAAGGGGTGTTTGGGGAGTTGGGGGGGGGGGGGGGGAATTCCTCATAAATTCTCAAAATGAAACATTCTGACCAGTGATACCTCATTTTAAAGGGTTTTTTTTATGCTGAACACGATGGTGACTTCAGAATTGCGATATCTCATTCCGTTCTCAAACTGGAGCACTTTGAAGATGAAGAAACGTGGTTGATCCTTGACATACTCTTCATGTGATGACGGAATGCGACATCGCAATTCTGACTTCACCGTACTGTTCCAAAAATACAATGGACATATTTTGCCCTCAACCTGAAGAGGCTGTAAACCAACTTGCAGATGAAGGCGCAGAAGAAGAAAATTCCCCTCCCCCATCCCCTGCTCCCAAGAAGAGGCGAACAACCAGGAACAGCAAAAAATGAGACTCCATGTTTACCTTGGTAGCTACGTTTTTTACATGAAATACTTTTGATACTTTCCAAGTTCCATGCAAACAACGTTAAAGTTGTGCAACAACCGCTGTTTAATAAAAGGTTAATTTTTTCAAATAATCTATAATTTTCTTATTTCTGCATTGAGCAGTAGGTACTTAGTGTCCCTACAGTCAAATAAATGGAAAAAGGTGGAGACATGTTTTAAAAACCTCCATTCATTCATTATACACGACAGTGGCGACGAGGATTTAAGTAGAACCCACAAAATGGTAATAGGGAAAAATGGAAAAACCAGAAGAAAGAAACAAGAAGAAGTTTCGAGCGATGATGAGGGAGGTGCTTCAGCGACGGCGAAATGGAAACCGGTGAGACTTAACCTACCTACTTTTGATTCATCTAGCACGTCATGGGACGTATACAGCAGACGTATGCGAAATAGTTTTCAGCTTTATGATGTGCCTGAAGGTAAACGAGTCTTAGCGTTGTTAGATGCAATAGGAGAACAAACTTATGTGAGATTAAGCGACTTGTGTCTACCAAGTTTACCTGAAGAAAAGACTGTCGAGGAATTATTCGACATCTTATCCAATTTTTTTACTCAAAAACCGTGTAAGTACGCTGAAAGAGTCAAATTGCAAGATGTAATATCACAAACTTTGAGGTCCTTTTTCTGAAAACTAGTGTTTTCGGAAGCCTAATTTCAAATGAAACATATCTTTGAAATAAAAAAGATAAATCAAATCTGAAAAAACCAGTGTGTTCAGCAACATCTCGTCTATAAGAAACTGCTAAAATCTCATTTTTAAAGTCCCTTTTCCCTGGGGCGGTCACATATTGTGACTCTCGAACTCGCCACTTTATTTCATGTTTCCTACAAATACGGATAATTTTTGGGGTCTTGTTACTCATCAAATCATGGGGTTGTCGATATAATTTGGTACCTAATTTATTAATTGGCTAATAATGTATCAATAGTCGACGATAATATTCGACGATATTTTTAGTTTTTAATACTTCTCAGATTATCGTTTCGAAAGTAACATTATGTTGTCATGAAGATAAAAGTCAATTGTACAATCAAGTTTCTCTTTTCTTATGAGGCTAATCAAAATGTGATGACTATCTGAAAGATAAAACTCATCGATAGCTTGGTGATAAAACTCTTGAGCTTGGTCCTCCGATAGGTAACAGAACGGATGAAGTGATAAGTTAGGAATGCGGTTCAAACAAAATCTCATTCGCCGAACTTGTGATGTCGGTTTTAAAGGGACTGACTCAACATAATATATTATCTTCAGCTATCTTTTACAAAAATAGTAACTGTGATGATTCAAGTTTGAAAATGTGTGCGTTCAAACTATTTCCTGTAATTCGGATGCTTTTGCTTCCTTCTATTTTCACCAACAGTGATTACTCAATAATAATCAACATTTTTACTCTCGAGACAATTGAAGATTGAACGAAGCACCAGTAGAGGGAAGATCAATTTCACTGTTACTTTTATATCAAATCAAGGAGAGAGGAAAGGAAATTATGAATATGAGGTTGGGTTTTATGAACTAGAATTTTCCAAAGATATCAGTACAACCAGAACCATGTTGGCCATGGAAGGGTTCATTCTAATGGCTATTCATATTATTTGATGAAGGCAATAAGGAGGGTTCCACATACCTCATTGTTTGTTGTCATAGTGGCCCGATTGCATCGGCAAGTCGATTGCTACAGCTGCAAGCCAAGATGGGATGTCATAATACCGAGTGTCACTGCTTTCCATGTGGAACAATCCTTGAGCGCGTCTGAGTTCCTCGTATCGTTCTTGGAGTTCAACATGTGGCTCAGGCAGAGTGGGAGGTTCGCTTTTCCGACAATAGTAGCAGATGATAAGCAGGAGCACCGCCCATATCACAGCGACTAAACCAAGAAAACCACCAATCACAAATTCCCTTGACTTGTTCTCTTCATATTCACCTGTGGAATTGGTAGACGAAGAGTTCTGCTGAGGTGGTGCCTCTTGATGGCGAGTTTCAGGAAGACCCGGAATTTTGGCGACTTTAGCACAATATGATGCCAATGTCATGTTGTCAATCTGGTCGCGTTCTGTTATAGTGTCGTTATAGTCTTCATAATCATTAGGCTGCACGGGAATCACCGGGTTCGGGTGGGTAACACGGATTTGGAGGAAGGTCGCGGTAATTACCACTGCAATACCAATCGCACGGATGTTCGACATGACTGTTGAAATGCTTGAGCGTGAATGAGGCACAGAAAACCCTACTATACTACGTAAAGGCCTTTAAACCTATGAACTAGGGATGGGTATCGATGTTTCAATAAAACATCGATGTTTTTTCATCGATGTTTTACTCTTCGATGTTTTTTCAACATCGATGTTTTTTACCAGACATCGATGTTGTTTCTCATACCTACTGTCTTCTTTTTCTTTGGTCGTTTAAACACAAATAATATATACCTACCTGTATATATGTTTTTTATGTTTTTTTGACATCGATGTTTTTAGAAGAAAAAACATCAATGTCGAAACATCGATGTTTTGTTCATCGATACCCATCCCTACTATGAACCTTTGATTATCGCCACAGACCTCGGCTGGCGGGAAAATTATTATCACCACGGCGAACTTTTTCGACTGTGGTATCTACAGCCTTCTTCTTTTTCTTAGAAATTTAATCGATGTTTTGTCCCGAATCGTAAATCACACAGGTTTACAAACAAATCTTAGAAAGTAGTTTGTATTTTCTGCTCTGAGTTCAAAAATGCAATCCATTTTGCGATCCCCGTCAGGTTTATTACAAATAGTGATGGAAAGTTCGTGAACGAACTAGTTCGTTGAACTAGTTCAGGAAATAGAAATATAAAGAGCGATATTTGTTTACTTAGTTCATTTAGTTCTTTAATTCCATATAATATATTATGGAAGAACTAGATCTAGAACTAGATCTATAATTCCATATTATGGAAGAAGTAGATCTAGTTCTTTAATCCCATCTAGTTCTTTGGTTCCTTTTAGTTCGTTTAGTTCCTTTTAGTTCATCTACTTCTTTAGTTCATTTCAGTGCGTTAGTTCCTTAGTAATTAGCTCGGTGATGATCAGTCTTCAGTTAATATAAATTATTAGTTTCATATATAAATGAATAATGAAATATTTATAATTCATCTTCATTGATGGTTTTAGCGAAGTTTCGAAGAAAAGGAAGGTATTGTTCTCGCTCCATAATTTTTAAAACTCGAATTTCCGATACATTTTTATGGTGGGGTGTGCTTCTCTCCATTTCCAGGTCCAAAAGGGTTGGTGGTATGCGCGGATGGCAGCGGCATGGAGGAAGCGAGCAGGATAATGTGGGCTGGTAGAAGGTGGTGGGGTAGGGAAGTTTTGTGAAGGGTTGTGCTTGTGTTATGTGTTTGCGAGTATTGTGTGAATGTGTTGGTTATGTCAAAAAAGTAATTAAAAGTGTAATAGTCAGTAAGTTGTGTGTGTGGAAGTGAGAAAGTGTTAGTCATGTCTGAAAATTTAAAAAAATGTATATATATAAAATAATAAAATTTATTATTTTATATGTATACATTTTTTTAAATTTTCAGACATGACTAACACTTAGATATCAGTGGCTATCTGGGTGTAGTTCAAAAAACCTTTTATTTTGTTTCCCATGCATTTTGTTTCCCTCTGAAAAAACATCATGGTGTAGTGACTTTTCTAGAAGGAATTACCAACTTTACAAAAGCTGTTCAAAAACACCAGTGTAGCAATTTGCACATAGTTTCCTCCCTCGCTTTATTAAAATTCGGTAAGAGCCCTCGTATTGATATTTTGTTAGATGTGCAACAAGAATGATGCATCCAGAATGATCTTATAAGTGCTATAGCTAGAGTCATTCTAGATGACATTAAATCTGATCTAGCTAAGTCAGAATTTATCTCAATCTTGTTAGATTCAACATCAGACGTTAGGTCTCTGTGTGTGTGTGTGTTGTTCTGGGGGGGGTGGGGGGGATTTGAGTGCGGTACCCCATTGTCCAGAGCCACGCTGCGCTCCTGGTTGCTGGGCGATTGAATTTGACCACATACAGTCACATGAGTGAAGGACTGACTTTTCAACGTTTAATGAAGTTTTTGCACCATTTTCGAGACAAAAGTCCTTATAGTTGCTCTTGCGGTTCCCGTCAATGCTTCTTAGTGCTCATCCTGCTTTGGACTCGTTGAGGGTCCCTTTTCAACATCCAGCTGTAGTCCGCTTTTGTATGGACGTTCCACCGTCCCTGGTACCTTCATTCCATTTCCTTGATGTCTTGATGGGACCTTTCGCCCGGTTCTTCACTGATATCACCAAAGATTGCAGGATTGACTGAAGAAAATGAAGTTTTATACTCATGTTGCAACTCAGCTTCATGAAGTTGTCCAGCATGTCTGCGACGATTGACTTGTATTTTGGGTCGTTTCTGTTTCCGAGAAGGCTTTTTTTCTTTTTTGGTAGTACGAGTCTTGAAGAATTAACTGGTTTGTTTCTTGAAGAATTCCCAGCGCGCGCCTGTTTGCTGGGGTGTGGGGCAGGGCCGGAAAACTTGGTGCGACGCTTCAAAGTCAACTTAGATTGACGACTCTCGAGCAGAGAGATGCAAACAGGTCGACCATCGGGACGCCCCAACGTCAAAATGCAATAGTAACTAACAACTCCTTCTGGGTTTGTCAAGGAAGATCGACGCGGAAAGCACGGCAATCATCCCTGTGTAGATCCAGAGGTAAAGGAGAGCGTTAGGAAATTTCATTGATGCTATACCACGAATAAAATGTCACTATTATCGTGCCCAGACCAACAGAAAGTACATTGAAAGTGGTAAGAGAAACTAAGATCCATTCGTAAACTATTTTCCCATACCTACTGAGCCAACATTTTTTACTTGCATTAAACGCATTTGTACTATTTTGGTTGATTTTCTTTACTATTTCACCTATTTCTCCAGGTAAAGGGGTAGGTAGTATAAAAGATTTGAAGTTGAAAAATCAACTCAAAATATACATAGTGCAGATTTCATTACCTGCTCATCAATGTAATATCAATTCAATATATGCATAGCACAGATTGCAACTATCTAGTCATAAAAAGAGTCACAACTCCCACAATTTCATGGAAATGTTCATCGAATCAGTCACAACTCAAAATGTGAAATCATTTTATGGTTGTGTGAATCACAAAAAACGTCATAACTAGGAAAATTTACATTTTTCGACATTTACATAGTTATCAAGCTGGGAAAGTCATACGAAAGTACAGAAACCATTGGTTTGATAGGCAATCTGGAATCAAGGCACGAATTTGAGCGTAGTGCAACTGGAAAAGTGCACGGAAACAGTTTTTTGCGTTTCCTGAAAAAAAGTTGATTTTTGAGTTATGACACTTTTCGTCGCAAGGATGCGATTTGTTTTTTTTTCCCAGGTTTTTTCCACTTCAATCTATTATTTATTGCCCCACACTGGAGTCCTGAAGAACCCCCAAAAAACCGTAAAACAAGGTAACTTTGCTCCACTTTTTCGACTATTTTTTTCAAGCCAAATTTAAACTGATTTTCTTAAATGAAAAATGAAATCTAATGGTACGTATGAACTCTCCAGCAACTAATGTATCAATTTTTACTCTTTTATTAACTATTTCATTTTTTTTTAAAGTTTGGAGCAATCTTTCGGGGGGGGGGGGGGGGGGGGGGGTTAGGATACTTTGCGCCAGGTCGGAAATGCCTCAATTTTTTGTTATGAAAAGCTTAGGTGTTTCATTTGGAGTAAAGTTTCGTGTTCCACAAATCAAATATGCACCATAAATTCAACAAAAAAAAAAAGATTTTTTATTAAACTGTACATCTTTTTCTTGATACGAAAATATTCTCAGACCATGTGCTCCATTAATCATTTGTTTTGTAAACCACGCAAGAAGTTAATAATTCACCGCTTGCACTTCCTGCAAACATTATTGAAATTTAATTTTTGGAGTTATTCCGAATGTTCTCAACATACCTACTTTGTCCCCCGTCTAGTTAATACTTTTTTGAGCACAGGATCGTCCGTGAGATTCGTTTCGTCAATAATTCCAGATATTCGACGGTGGGACTCCTTGCATCTCCTTTGAAAGGTTTGAAATGTAAGACTTCATCGCAGCCCTACTGCTCTTGATATTGGCAGCATGTTGATTTCGCTCTTGTATGTGTTTGGCCTCTGAAAACATCCAATAGAAAATAGCTATTAGGGCTCGAAAATCAATAGAAAATAGCGATCTCTCACTACCAGCAGGTGGTGTAAAGAGATACCAGAAGATAATTATTTTACTCTTTGTCTTTTCATGAAGTCGTTGTTACATGGTGGCTTCAATGTAGTTTTTTTCTTTGTTATGTTTCACTATATTAGAGGATCGGTATTATTTATACTTATATATATTTTTTTTCTTTTAAGCAATTGATTTATATTTTTATTCATTTCTACATAATGCGGATAGTATTCATTGATTATTAGATAGCAACTCCTTCCCACAGCACAAGTCCTAGACTTAAAGTGGGAAGTAGCATTTATAGTGTATCTTTTACCTGTATATATCTGTGTCTTTTCAAATAAATGCATTATCTAATAATAAAAAATAATAATAATAATATACGAGCGGATTTTTCCGGCGGATCAGATCTGTCGTAGCCCACTCACGTGCGGATCGATCCGCCAACACATCCGTTGGCAGATTTGATTTGTTCGTGTATGGGGTGATCCGACGGATGTCCCTTGTCAGATCCGCGGATCCAGATCTGTCGAGCATGTCAGTTGCGAATCGACTTGGACAGGAAGAGGAAAGTTGTGGCAGCAGGTAGTGGGCTATGCGCGATAGTCCTTTACCTCTCACGTGGGAGAAAGAAAAGAAGGTCGAAGTGGGTAAAATCATGGATTTTGGGAAGAGAAGAAAACAGTCACATGGGGCTCATTCGGCATTTAAGTGTACACGAACCTGACGACCTAAAGAATTATTTGATGATGAGTCAAAGAACACTGCTAGGTAAGAGAACACTATTTTTTTGCAAAGCTTTGTGTGTGTTGTTTTGTCTTTTAGATAATTTTAAGGATACTTAAACATACTTAAACGATAAGGATTCTTAAACGTCCAAAACACGTTTATCCAAACCAGCTTCCCATAGGGAGAGCAGCACGGGTAAGTTGGAAGAGGCAGTGGGGACGTGTGCGGTTCCCAAAGTTCCTCAGTAGTAACTGCGTGGTTTTCTCTCGTACGAAAAGGCGATCAATAAACAGACAATAATTTCGGCTCAACTATTCTTTTTATTCAAATTCCCAGTGTTTATTAATAAATCCGAGAAATATTATTGAACTTTATACTCACCATAGTGATGGTTTGTATACATCTTCCTCTGATGTTCCACTTCTCTCCGGTTGCAGCACCTTCTTCCATTCTTTTCTGCACACAGACCTCATATTCTGGATTCTTGTTTTCAACTTGTTCACATCGACACCAGGAATATCATCGCGGAAAGCTTCCACAATCTCGTCAAACATTTGTTTTTTAATATTTTTATTTGTGTAATGCTCATGGTTAAGTTTCCATAAGCATGGTCGGCTCTGATACATACCTATCTATTAGTTTCTCAACATTCTCGTTGCTCCACTCCACTTTATTTGACATTATTAGGTACATGTAATTACAACAACGCAACGTGTAATTACAACAACAACGCAATTATTTTATCGTCGGCCGGACCTTGCCCTTTTCACTAACGATCGAATTGAACTGACGGATCTCCCAAAATTCTCAGAAAAATCCGTCATCTGCCGAGAAAATCCGCTCGTGTATGAGACATTTATTGATTGCACATAAAAAAATAACAATAAAATATAACAAATAGTAAAAAAAAACATGGAAAAATCGTCTCTTATCAGTTGGTAAGATACTCTGCTCCAACCTCATCCGAGGAGCAATGTTTCGTGCTTGTTAGGTGCAATGTTATGTTGCAGTAGTTTTTCTGTGATTGTGACCTTGATAATCGCCCTACATTAACCAACAAGACCGGGAAATGAAGCTAATTAGATTCATAACATGATAGAATAAGCTGCTTACCTTTACAAAATCGTCCAGAAGTTGAGTGACCAAATGTAGAGGTCACAAGAAACCCCGGGAAAATAACCAAGTTCATTAAGCGAGGGAAACAGCAATACATTGAGAATATATCGTTACCACAAAGCCAAAACCACCCAAGTGTATTTTTCAAGTTTCGAGAAAACCCCATTTGAAGTTTTGATGCTTCAGTGTAAATCGACAAATGAATTCGAAGCTGCCATTTATTCATTATTTCAACGTTAGCTATCACCTGTAATACACCACATGTCAAATAACTATTTCGTGTAAATAGGGAGGGGGTAGGGCACATAGGCGGTTTTGGCATAGGGCATTTTGGGTAAAATGGCACTTTCGTGCTAGAAGTTTCCGTCGATAATGAATTATGTTGACGATATTTTGACTTCGAAAACACAAAAATTGATTTTGGATGTCATTAATCGTTGAGAGAAGCATGACGCCTAACTCTAAAGAGGAAACCCCATAGAAAATATTCCTAAAAATAGAAATAATGAAGTTTATTATTCACAGAAAAGGACAATGGTACCAAATTACTGATGAAAGTTTTTGATTAAAAAATATAACAATCATTTTTCAAAATCACTCATAATCACGATCTGAACTTTAGCTCAAATGTGGCTCCAGCAATCTGTCTCGTACTTGCTCCGATAGTTTTAATAATCTACTCGTAGCATAACCTATTTTGTACATTACTTCAATTTTTCACGTTCAATCTTTGTGACTTGTTAACTGCAGTTTTTTCGTCGAAATCATCGAAAGTGAGGTTGGGGACCGGGTAAGGAAATGGATGTGCTCGGGCACCTCCAATGATTTGAGCCAAACCTTCGGGTACGTAAACAGGGACTTTTTTACTCTTTTTTTCTATTTTTGAATGGATCGAGTCACACTCCCTTTCAGTTGTCCTACTTCAAAAAATTTTTGACACAAAGGTTTATAATATCATCTTTGTGCAGATCACTCTTCTGTCTAGATCACTAGATGTTGGATTAATTATTATTATCCCACTGACGTCGAGCTGCTTCCTTTTTCTCTAAATGTCTACTGTACTCCTCCTGATGGGTCGCCTTCTCTTCCAAGCTCATGCCATTGAAACGTAAGCACCGTCTGTATTGGTCTTTTTTTTTGGCACATGGTTATGATTCATGGTTTGATCGACGTATTTTTTTTTGTTTTTTTGGGTCTTATCCCTGCAATTGTGCGATTCCATGACGGGAAACTACCGATAAATTCTCTTATATCTGCTTCAACCTCTGTGCCCAATAATTTGTTATGAGGTACGTGACGTCCCCTCAAGTCAGGCAACACGAAGCCAGTATGCAAAATGTTGGCCGAACTGGAACTCAAAAGAGCAACAGTTGCGTTAAGAGTGGCTTGGAAAAATTTACGGCATACCTTGAACTTCGTTTCCCCAAAGTCAAAGTATAAATAAGAGTATTGGGCCTTCTTGAAGGTCTGAAGGTCTTCTCAAGATCGTTTTTCGGGGACTGTAGTAACGTGAAGAGAAATGAATGCCCGTAATGCTCGAAACTGTGCCCATCCAATACTCGCAATGCCAAGTGAATCGGTTGCCAAGTGAATTAATTTAAAAAAAATACCATAAAATGACTCCGAAAATGGATTTAGGTGAAATCAGCCAAAATGGCACTTAGGCGGATTTGGCTTAGTGGTAACGATATACAGAACTTCGTAGGAATGTCAGGAATGACATGGAATTTTCCCGAGTGGGACCACGACACAACAAAATATTTTTTTGGAGCAAAGTTACCACCCAAGGAGCAAAGTAACCTCGTTTTACGGGATTTACACAATGAATATTTTTTCTCCCAAGATAAGGGTTAAAACCTCTATACAGGTCGGTTATTGGCCATAGCATGAAGTCTATGTCAATTGCCATTTTTTGTGTCGCTCTTTTTGATTCGGCGTCCTTGACTAGGTTGCCTTTACGTCTTCAAATTTGTGAAGTTTATGTGGATAGATTTGGAAACGCCACCTGGAATTCCAGCGAGAGAATGTATAGGTACTAGGTGCTGTTCTCGTGACGTCACAAACTATCGATAGGTATCTCAAATCTCCCGTGTGTCCGCCATTTTGGCTCCGTCCGCTGCGATTCTCTGGTTGTGTTTAATAATCATTTTTGAATATTTTCGTTTTTTTTTTCGTTATTAACAACAACAACTGCGAATTTGTGATCATCATTCCTCGATAGGTATCTCTGTATCATCGATGGGCGAATTATCGGCTCAAAAATGGTTTGAGATATTACTAAAAGAGCTCATAATCATAGTTAACCTTCAACTCGGTTTCCTGAAATTTGAGGTTGTGTTCATTGCTGTTTCGACCTTTCCGTAGCTGCGGAAGTATTTTTCCTCATTTGAAATGCATAATTGAGGAATTGTGGGGTGCAAAAATACGTAGGGATGGGGTGGAGCCAGTGAAACAGTTTCAACAATCAGTGTGAAAATTAACAGAAATTTAGGCGTGGAAAGAAGATGGATGGACGTAACGTCTGAGTTTGCCAGCGACATTTCATCAATTGTATGTGAATTTTGCTTTTTGAATCTTTTACTTCCTCCAAAATCGTCTTGGTTCTTCCAAACTTCTTTTTATGTGGTTCTATAAAAAATATAACATTCTGGCAAGTCACACTCATTTTCAAGGTTTTTTTTAAACGCTGAACACGATGGTGAAATCAGAATTGCGATATCTTATTCCATTCTCAAACTGGAGCATTTTGAAGATGAAGAGACGTGTTGTGAGGTGTTACTCTGCAAAAAGGAGCTAAAAAATGACACAAAATCGACCATTAATGTCTGCTAACATTCAACATCCGCTCTCATCGGACATATCGCCATTCTGACTTCACAATTGTCTTCAGCTGTTGATAAATCTACAAACTGAGGTGTTAGTCGGCAAAAAATGGACAAAATTTGTAATAAAACCAGTAAAATGGAGGCATTTTACATTAAAAAAAAAAAAAAAAAAAAAAAACTATTTGTAATTGGTAAACATATTTTAAATGGCTAAAAGGGCCGAGCCAAAATGGTGGCAGCCGTGTTATCACTGTATCCAATGATCGATATTCCCTCAAATAATCGAATTTTATGTCTCGAGAACACCATCTATTGTCATGACATGTATTAGTAGTAAAGGCTGCGCTATTAGAGCGATAGTATCAGAGACCAGCCTTGTCAAGTGTGATGCAGTGGAAGGCGAAAGAGGTGACGAGGAGGAGGAGGGGGGGTATCCGGGTGTGTGGGAGAGTGGGGGTAAAGTGGGCGGAGACTGAACGGCTGGAGTGGGCGTGGCCAGAGCAGTGGACCGTCCGAATGAGTGGGGAGGGGAGGTTCCTATGTCGATGTCTTCGCCGACGGTAGTTGTAGTCGTCGAGCGTGTTTGAGTGGTCGGTACGCCGCTGCATGACATCAACAGTGAGAAGTGACATAACAGTGACCTGAAGGGAAAACAAATACAGAAGGTCCCGTCGTCGTCATTATCATCCAAACGACGTTATGTATTATTCACAATACAACGTCTACGGGAGCGCTAAAGAGGGCTGGTACCCTCAGCAGGAGTACCTCAGCACCTGCATGCACGAAGAGCCTGGTTGGACTCATCATCATCTCCCTTCGTACATTGATCAGCAGCCACAGCAGCAGCTCGGACCTCCGCCGCCGCCGGTCACAACTGTACCGCCGCCGCCGCCGCCGCCCGAACAAGTGTCGCCTCCTTGGGATGACATCGTTCACGTCAATCAACAGCTTTCCTCACCCCACACACATTCGCACCACCGCCTCCCGCAGCCCAGATCTCCATTCGAATGGATGAAAAAACCTTCGTACCAGTCACAACCGAACCCTGGTAAGTCTTTACCGCCTACTGATAGCACTGTCATCACTTGTAACTAGCACTTGTATTAACTACTTTTAGATGTAGGTAAGCCTCAAGATTTATGACAAGCACACTTATTCATAAATCTCCACCATACGATATCAGGGTTTACCCTGCACCCATACTTGTGACTATAGCGGGTGGATCGCTAGTGTAATTAAGAGTGTTCAAATTGAGCATAATTACAATTACTTGGAACGGTAATAAAAATTGAAAATTTCCAAACATCAGTTACTGAGGAAATTTTGGATTACCACACCCACTCAATCTACCCTTCCATTTATACCGAATTTTCGAACATTTTGTTCTCGGTCCAAAAATTTTCGAAATCTTTTCATACCAAAATCCGTTCTAGACCAGTTCCAGATCCTTTTTCATCTCAGTTCTATCGAGAGTTATTACCCATTAAATCTAAATAATGGAACAGTCTGACAAGTGACACCTCATTTTAAAGGTTTTTTTTTACGCTGAACACGGCGGTGAAATCTGAATTGCAATATCTCATTCCGTTATCAAACTAGAGCACTTTGAAGATGAAGAAACGTGGTTGTTATGTCATATGCTCATCACGGTTCATCTGCTAACGGAATTAGGCATCACAATTCTAACTTCACCTTCGTATTCAGCGTTGAAAAATCTATAAACTGAGGTGTTACACGGCCAAAAAATCGAGACAAAATTTGAGGCGTTTGATAACAAAACCAGCTGATTCCATTTTTTGGAAATTTTACTGGAGAGACAAAAAACTTCTCACGTCCAGCGTTCTAAAGCTAAATTTTAAAAAAAAAAAATTTTAATTGTAGGAACCGCCTAGAATTTGATTAGTTTTTCTTTTTCCTGTCAGGTGCGTAATTACTTGGGCGTAATTACACTCATTAGCTTGGAATGAGCTCATTTTGATGCTAAAACACGATTTTTCATGCTTTTTTCAGTTTTTTGTTCAATTAAGTTGTGTGAAATTGGTTTTTTGTCTTCAGTTTACCAGTTAATTTTTGTGTCTTTACGAGTTTTAAATAAATGACATCCACTTAACTTTTTCAAATGATCTGAAATTTCACATTTGAGACATGAACTTGGTACTATGTGAAGAGGTCATAAATTGCAACGCCAAATCGAGGGTCTCACGGCAACTTCCCACATCGTCATTTGGTCGACTTTTCAGCAGAGCCAAAAACCATCTGCCATTGACTATGTTTAATGAGTAATTCAGTAAAATAAATCGTGAGATTTAGTGTTACCTAACTTAGGTACCTAACTTATACTTAGTTAGATCGATCCGCCGGGGGAAGACGCTTCGAATGGTATGCATAACTCATTTTGGCCAAAAGTGACGATGTGGGGTGTTGCCGTGAGACCCTCGAAATAAAATGCAGAAATCAAGGAGAGAAAGGAAAAAGAAGGCTCGTTATTTAAATGAAATTGTCGTCGTCGTAATACATAAAGCTTGGAATGAGCAAGATTTGAACTATGTCCCTTCGTCAGGTTATGAAGGACCCTCTAAACTTTCAAAATATGCAAAGAAGTGGATTTCAGAAAAATATGGAATGCGCTGGTTTAGATAGCAAACGCCTCATTTATTATAAAACCAGTTTTTCAAAAATTCGCTCTTATAGCCATGCTGCATAACTGGATTTTCCTAAACAACTAGGTATACTTTTTTGAAAACCCCACAGTTTTGACAAATTGAAAGCTACAGCTCGCTCCTTATTGTGTTGTTGATTTCGGGAAGTTGGTTAGATTTTGAACAGTTTCCAAGTTGGAGAAACCTCAACTGTTGTGGACCATTTTCTTATGAATATATTAAATATATAAAATAAATAAATAAGTAATAAATTAAATAAATTAAAAATTTATGGCTGTACTAGAGTTACCACCATCTTGTACAGCCGGTTTCAGGGATTGTTCGTTGGCGGTTGTTGGTACACCAAAATTATAATTGACCCAATTTTGTATCGAAAAAAGGCCTCATCTGAAAAACTCAACCTTTCGTTTGTAATTCCCATTTCAACGGACATTCTGGCAAAATTAGGTATTTGAAGAGCATTTGAACCAACAACAGTTGAAAGTTGCGGGCGATGTCGAGGGCGTAGCTTGGAAATTTGTACCAGGAAGTTGGTTTATGGCGGTTTTGGTTTACGAGGGAGTGGTAAAAGTCAAGAGGTGCGTACAAGGTTGCCCACTCTGGCTTATTGCTACCGCTCAATTTTGGTTCATTATTTTCAATAATTAACCAATTTAATCAACTAAGGGAGCAAAAGTACGTAAAAATCTAATTTCAATAAATCACTGCAAATTTTTCTATTAGCCCTTCTGTGTAGGGCTACGGTTACTATGCACGCGTTTTCCGACGAAAATGTATTCTGACGAGTTCTGACGAAATCTTCCACTGCACGCGTTTCCTGGTCGTCAGTAAGTTTCTGCCACTCGCCAAATATGGACGAACTTGATGAGTTATATCTGCTTAAAAATCCGTTATTCAAGTTATTACTTTTAAATAGTGAAAAGTCGGAGCACGTGAGCCAGTTATTTGACTGTAGAGACGAGAAAGGACAGTTCAATTTGTTGTTTGAAGAATTAAGGGACCAACCATTAAAGTTCTTCGAGTATTTCAGGATGACACCAGAAAGATTCGAATACATACTGAAGGGAGTAGAAAAACAGATTAATTCATACATTAATTTAATTAATTCCTCAATTATCCATCCGAGCAATTTTTTTCTCTATATCCATGGTGAACTAGTCCTCAGTTCCAATACGCGTGAGAAAAACCTTCTATAGGTTGCAAAAAGTATGCCGATTCGGAGGAATTCTGACGACAATTTCAAACTAATTTGACCGCTCAAATCGTTCTGACGACGACGTACGTATTCTGACGATCCTTCCCCTCCCATAGTAACCACTTTCATTGGAAAGCAGGCGTTTGTTTTTTCAAGCAAATTCGTCACAACACGCATCCATAGTAGGTAAGTCAGCGTTCAGTATGCCATATCCTTGTGAGTCCCATAACTGTACGAAATTGGAGGAAAATTGTTTGTGGCGACCAGGTGGTCATTTCTGAGTGAAAGAGGAGGAGGAGCAGGAGGATTGTTTGTAACTAGCTCAGCGATGGTCTCATTAGTTTCTTAACTGAATTCCAGATTGACCTAATCATTTATTCATATTTTAATGGTATTTTGCACTTTGACCGCGAGCCAAAAACAGCTGGTTTGCAAAAAACATCCCTCGGCCGAATTTTGTTGTTGTTGAAGGATCCCACAAGGTCTAACTCAGTTTTTTGGCAAAATGAGTTAGGATTGGATACTTGAGGCGTTTGCTATCAAAACCAGCTCATTCCATATTTTTCTGAAATCCACTTTTTTGCATATTTTGAAAGTTTAGAGGGTCATTCATAACCTGACGAAGGGATACAGCTAAAATCTAGCTCACTCCAACCCAAAACTAGATGAAAAGGTTTGCCCTCTGGATCAAATCCAGCTCATTCCAAGCTTTTGCCATCTCCCACGAGCCTTCTTATTCCTTTCTCTCCTTGCTTTCTGAATTTTATTTACAATGTTATTTTCCTTTGATGAAAAAAAAAAGAGAAAAAAAACATTCTGTTCCATTTGGCGTTGCAATTTATGACCTTTTCACATTTTACCAAAGTTTATGTCTCAACTGTGAAATTTCAGATCATTTGAAAAAGTTAAGTGGATGTCATTTATTTAAAATTCGTTGACACAAATATTAACTGGTAAACAGGAAAAAAAAAACAAAAAAACAATTTCACACAACTTACTTGAACAAAAAACTGAAGAAAAGCATGTAAAATCGTGTTTTTGCATAAAAAATCAGCTCATTCCAAGCTAATTAGTGTAATTACTCTGGACATCAAAAGTTTTTGGTCTCTCCTTTAAAATTTCTAAAAATGGAATCAGCTGGGTTTGATAGCAAACGCCTCACTTATGCGAAATCTCTCGGTCCGTCTCTCGGTTCTAGCTCATTGGATTATCCCAATGCAGTAAAAGGCTTCTTCAACGTAGAAAAACTGCGATAACCATAAAAATTACTACAGTACGTCGGAAAATCCGTTTTGTGTCTCTCCTGAAAAGTTGGGTAAACTGAGTTAGACCTCGTGGGATCTTAAGGGACGAATGGTATTTGATCGAGTTCAAACAGAAGTTTTTTTTATTATGACGTCAGTGAAGCCGTTTTCAGTTGAGTACCACAGTTGTACATACACAGTGGCCCCAGAGGACACCCAGCCCGAGTACCAGTTTGGTACTCATTCTGAATCGAACACACATATTGATAGGAAAGGGAGGGTATCAGTAACAACTGTAATATTTCAGTCTCCTCATATTGAAAATCACAGGTCAGAGAAACAAACTGTTTCGAGTTCTCATTATCCACCCACTAATCAAATCAAACAACATTTTAGTATTTTGAGATTTTCAATAAAACTTTAATAACCCTATTTGTCCACATTTTGAACGTATCTACATAATAATATAATGTATAATATTATTATACATTATATTTTCTATGTATATGTCCTTATTGGAAATTCACCAAATTCTTGTAATTGACATTTACAAAAATGTGCATTTCCGATTGTCTTGAATAAACTCGTGTCTGCTGCCTGACAGCATCTGACTGACAGGATATCAAAAGACGTTTTTGGATGAAACTTTAAATTGCTAAAAATGGCCGGATCCGTCAGCTCTGTCAGTCCACAATATACAAGACGTCTCAATTAAATCCGATAGGCTTCAGGGATCAATTCTACAACTAATTTGCAACAAAAAGTGTCTCATATACTTTTTCTATAATCCACTCTAAATGCCACTTTTTCCACTGCATAACTTCCGTAATTCGTCAAATAAATTCAAGAGTAATTATACCGTTGGAAAGAGCGTTAAATTTAACATCTCTCTAACGCACAATCAAATTGTTTTGAACGGGTTTAATGCGCACAAAACGAGACCAAAGTGCAAATTTTGAGATTTTGCGGAAAATTGACGTTTTTCTATCGGTTGTCTCTCTTTTAGTAATTTTTCTTTCAGTGGTTTGTTTATGGTTTATGGATGGTTACTTCCTTGTAAGTTTACCTTTCCAACTGTGTACTCCAAATAAATTAGCGATTGATTTTAAGGGAGAAAATGACGTTTTAATGCAAAAAACGGGAGATTTCTCAGCATGGTTGGTAGAATTAAATTTTCCACAATCGACAATTTATAGATCAAATTATGAACAAAATTTCAACAACAAAAATAGGTTGATAATAATAAATACATTTTATGCTCTTCTTGAAATTTACCACATTAGACTCTCGTGAAAAATAATTGAAAAATTTGCAAAGCAATTGACTTTTAAAATTTCCCAGTGATTCAACATCACAACAATTGCTCAAAATGACCTCTCGTAAAGTCCTGAAAAAGCCACTTTTCTTTCTTAAACTCAGCCGCTAATCTATTTTGAGTACACCGTTCGAAATGTGAAATTTCAAGCAAGTTTTTCCCATACACCGATAGAAAAATTACTAAAAGAGAGACAACCGATAGAAAATCGTGAAGATTTTGAAAAAAATCTCAAAATTTGCACTTTGGTCAATAGATTTTGATTGTGCGTTAGAGATGGGAAATTTAACGTTCTTTCCAAGGGTATAATTACACATGAATGTATATGACGAATTAATGACTTTAAGGTTTTGCTTGTTGCGGAGTTCTCGAATTTTCACCATGTAGCTCCGTGTTAGACAGTGGTTCGTTCTGATTCTCCCAATAATTGTTGTCTTGTAGTAGGTGCGTGAAATGGGTGCTTCGAGCTTGTACTGCTTGTATAATTTTTGTACGCCTCAGATGAAGGGAAATGGAGATGCGATTGCATGAAAATCCGGTCTCTAATTGAGGAGTTGCAACTGACAATCTCGTTTATCCTGATACTACTATAGAGAAATCGAAGAGAAACCGTTTTAAAACTACATTTCCACCCTTTAATCCTAATTTTTATGATACTGAAGTTGTAGTAAAAAACGAAATTGAATTCCTTCCAATCATTTGGATAAGGTTCGTTTCGCACCCAACAGATTTACACAGTTGAACATAGTTACAGCTGGAAATCAGATCTGCCTTGTATCCTGTTTTACGACATTCACCAGGAACAGATGCGTTTTTAATGTATTTTCTAAACATACGGACAATTTTGAGGAAATTTCTTGAAAAATCAGATCATCCGTTAAATTCAAATCAAAGCATTTACCACAAACGTTAGTTTCTCGAACTGATTCATAGTATAAGTAACCCTCAACGATAAACAGCTGGAATACTCTGGGTTACAGTACTGCCGTCCTTAGCAAGAAGGGCGTATATGCGATTTTGGCTATTTGCGGGTTTTTACATATAGATATGTAAAGACTCTAGATCTAGAGTCTTTGGAGTGTTCTGCACCTGATTCATGTACCTACGGGTACCAGAAGGTACAAAAAGACGCTAGTGAAAAAGGGCGTATCTCTGAAATTTCTTGAAATCCTAAGGCGATGAGGCGTATGTCGTTATGACGTGAATTTCCATGAGAAAAAGGACGTAGTAAGTCGTAGAATGATTAGATCTACCGTATGATGTCCCTAAAAGGGGGTAAAAGTATAATTAACTAGGCACGAAACTTAAAAAACGAAAATTGCTTGTACTGAAAATCATGATTTTCGGAATACGCCCTTCTTGCTAAGGACGGCAGAGTAGGCTACAATCTTCCTGATTGGTCAATTGGATGAAGCTTTACCAATAGCTTTTTGACTGGAATAGAATAATTCTATTCTATAATTAATTCTATTCTATTCAATTATTGGTTTTGAGCTCTGCAGCCTCAAATGCTGTTGGGCTTTACGCCGCAGTAACTAACGGCTTGAATAATTCATTTTCGAACAAATTGGCGTAAAGGAGGTTTTGCTCATCACTTCTTCAATTATGACGCACAAAATTGAATAGTTTTCTCCGTTTTTTTTCAACTTGTAAAATTTAAAACCCAATTCCACCATCTGATTTGACGGACTTCGCAATTGAATATGAATATGTATGAAAATGTACGTGCCTCAGGTACACGTAATTACCTGCCTACAGTATTACAATATCAATTCGTTATGTCGGCAGTAATTACTACAACGGTTCAATTTGACTAGGTACGTATTACAACTTCACACGTCACCGCCCACGTAAATGAATGTGTCCATCGTTTCTGAGGCATTTAGACAGAAAACAAATTTGTTTTTGCTATCGAACTCGACGTGAGCCGCCGAAATGTTAATGAGTTTTATCTTATCTTTAAAAGTTGCCTCGATTCAGGTTGCTGTTTCTTTGATCGCGATGTCTGCGCAGGAAAAAAAACCCCGATTCATACGCTTCTCGAAAATATCAACCCGCGGGGTCCGACCTTTCAGCGGCTACTGAGCCGAAGTACAAATCCGTCCGTGTTGACTTAATTGATTATTAACCCGAAACTTACGTTTCATAAGTACCAATTGACGAAAACCCGAAAAGTACGAAGGCACAGTGTCGTGACGTCACAGTTGGTATCGAAAATATACGACCGAACCCACTGCGCGATTTTTATTTATTTATTTTGTCACCATTATTTGCCGTTGTCCAAAAATTTGCAGCGCTTTTATCTCCCAAAACATAAGCCGTAGAGTGTCACGAAATTTTTGAGCGAAGCCCAGACCGCAATGTTCATCGTATTCTCTTTTCGTGGTTCTTTTTGCGATGGTCTCAATATTGGCTCAAATGTGCCATTTCCTTAGTAAGAGAGTAGGGGAAGGGGCCCGGTTATGAGATACCTTTTTTGGCGGGTCTTTTGAACCACTTAATGATAATTTTTTTCAAGTGAACATTTTTCTTATCCCTTGTTAGCACACAAATGATTGTAAAATTTTTCACTAGGAAATATAAGTTTTTTAGTAAAGAAAAAACCAAAATTTTTGTTTTGAAAAATGTGTTTCTGATATGAGATAGTTGGTGTTCCTCAAATGAGACATATCTCATATAGGGAACCAAACCTGGTGAACAGGAATACAAAGTTGTCATAACGCAGGATGCATTTTAAATAGAACAAATAAAGTTTGAAAGACATTTCTATATGAGTGAAAACATCAATAAACATGGTAAAAAAAATATTGACCATTTCAAATGCAAAAATCAACTTCAATGAGGTAGGTAGGTAAGTAAATACGTCGTCGAACGCCAATGTAAACGCTGGCATACGACTCTGCAACACATTGAGACATTTTCATGTCATCCCCCCCCCCCCCCACAGGAAAATGTCGCCGTTTGTCAATCGAATACATTTTCATGTCTCCATTATATACCTCTTATAAACACAGAAAACAAAAATAAATTAAAATTGTTATTTTTTAAAAAATTTTATAGTTTTTTATTTTTACAAAAATAAAATTGTTTTATTCATCCATCGGTTCAATTTCTTCTGCAGTAACACTGAGTTATTGGCGGTGATGTGAAAAGTATGAAGTGTATGCCAGTGTCTTTATATTAGAAATGTTCCGTTTAAATATTCCATCAACACAAGTCATATTGCGAGTTGTTGATACATCCAGTGAGTTATTTAATTGGCAACCGAATGTTTCAGGCATGAATTTGCGAAACTCTACACCCTCTTCTGATCTAAAGTCGATATTGAAATCGCCACACAGTACAATAATTGGCAAATCGTACAACTTTTCTTCGTCAATAAAATAAAATAACCCCTTTAGCTTGATCGAGTATGGTAATAGATTTTTGTAGAGCTCTATCTCGGTTTCTACTTGGTCTCCGGAGTTCTACTACCACTGAAATTGTGGGGAATTCTAGTTCTATAACTCGAGAGGTTTCCAACGAATGGTGAACGGTTTTTGTCCCATGTCAAATGACGAAGTACTATTCCCCTAGCAACGCTAGGTTGTACGCGGAAATCGTCAGAAACTCATTTGGGACAATTTTCGTAACGGTTTTTGAGTTATGTGCCATATAAAAGACATGAAAATGTCAAAAATAAGAACAAAATAACTACGTAAATATGATAGTTATTAAGTATTGTCAGAAAGTACCTAGAAAACAATTTAGGCTACTAGGTATTACCAAGTAGAGTAAAAAATGAGAATAAAACAACCTACCTATCTTGTACCTATTGGTACAATCTTCTTTTACCTCCCCGCAGTCTTCGTGAGCCCATTTTACTCCTCTCTGGTCAGAAGAGAACTCCTCTCTGGTCAGAAGAGAACCAACCTGAACAGAAAATGCACTCCCCGTCATTTTCTACTTATTCGCCGCCCTCGAAGTCTGCCATTTCGAGATCAGAATCGGAGTCTTGCAAAGTCTTCTTCACTATCAAAGCTTGACTCCGAATGCAAAGTTTACTTCTTCTTTCGCCGTACTCTAGTCTTCTTCAAGTTTCGAGATGTGGCCTGAATTCCTGAAGTTGAGGGTTGAACGCCTTTGTCTTTCTTGGCTGGGGATTGGAAAAGTGTCTTTTTTGGCTGGGCATTTGTTTGTTTCTCTTGTTTTCTGCTCTTAAAAGCTTCTCCTGGATTTTTGCAGTTTTAGTCTTCTCTTTTTCTCGAATTTGTCGCTTATATGGGGAAGATGTGATCACTGCGGCAGACCTGTAGATCATGAACAGCTGATGCGTTTTCAATTAAATCTGAATTATTATTAGATGGGTCAACAAAACATCATAATGTGTGAATCGTGTTCCTGGTATGAGATACAGCTCACACCGGTACTCCTGATACCTATGAGACATATCTCATAACAGGCACCGGCTACTGTCTCATATCAGGAACAAGCGTGACTACCCTTACTTTTCAGAATAAAGCAAAAAAATCAAAAAGAACGATAAAAACTAGAGGCAGAGCATTGCTCTCTGATAAATTCTGAACATTTTCGTGTAATAACTTGCTTCAAAATCAGTGTGGTGGTTTAGGTTGACCGTCAGTAAGAATGATGTTGAGGGATGTCGAGGGTCGGTCAAATGAAAATTGATTTATGTGCCAACGTTTCGAAGAATATATTTCTTCATCTTCAGGGCCTAAAAAACGGTTTCATAATTCTGATTACAGTTCTGTGGTGAGAAAAATGTTGTAGTTATTTAATTATCATTAGTTGTAGTTGTTGTGGAAATGTAATTATATGTAGTTACTTTAAATAGTTTGGTTAAATAGTTTGGTTAACCAAACTATTTAAAGTAACTACATATAATTACATTTCCACAACAACTACAACTAATGATAATTAAATAACTACAACATTTTTCTCACCACAGAACTGTAATCAGAATTATGAAACCGTTTTTTAGGCCCTGAAGATGAAGAAATATATTCTTCGAAACGTTGGCACATAAATCAATTTTCATTTGACCGACCCTCGACATCCCTCAACATCGCTTCAAAATCACTTACCTTCTGAGATAAACAGAAAAAAAATTGAAAACGAGAAATAAAGTGTCCGCCATAATGAATAGATAACAGGTGAAAATAGCAGATTCTCCATCTGCACACTGACTTAGGTGAGGTTAGCTTGTAGATCATGCAAACACCGCTAGCCGACAGTATCTGTTGCCGGTTCTTCCGATTTATCACTATCTCATAACTGGGACGCTTACCATACTATTGTGGGGTAATCTGGAGGTTGTATGATCGTCTCATGAATATTACGAGTAACACTTACAAAGTGACTAGTGTACTGTTTCAATTATAGTTACCTGCACCAGATCCTGTCGGCGAATTTTCGAAGATAATTGGCAATTATAATGCCGTTGAAAAATGTGAAAAAGGACATTCTGAATCCACCACTAGCCTTCTAGCACCTGCAGAGCTCGCTGATAACCCGGGATTTGCCCGGGGACTGAGTTACAAAATGCCACAGCGCAAACAACCATTTGCAAGTGACGTTTCTCCGAGCGTTTCTCAGGAAGTCTTCCACTCAGGAATTCTTCCAGGAGGTTTTCGGCATATGAATACGAAAATACTTGAATCCACTCTCTGTGGCCCGTTGAAACGTACATCGGACTGTAGTTGAGTGAGAGTCTATGAATGCCACTCAAATTCCTGTCTCCGACTAATCCTCACTTGGCCCACATTTAAAACGTGAAACGTCACGCAATTTCTACTGATACGAAAGAATTTACTCGGGCTCTGAGGGCTCCCATTGTGTGCTTACATCGGATTGCACGTTTACATCTGCACAAAAACTTCAGTTCAGCAACAAAAAGAACATAAAAACAACGCCGCAAATATTTCCACCAAATCATTTCTGGATAATTCGCCCTCCTGCTTTAAACACCCCAACAGTTTGACGATTTGACATCGACACTCTGTCTAAACTACTACAGCCACACTACTAAAGTCTCATAGGCAAAATATTTTTAGGACGATTTTCTTGGAAGGAGGGGGTCATGAACTAGCTCAGCGACGGTCTCTTTAGCTTTCTAACAAAATTCCGAGCTGATCTAATAATACTTTTTTCGTGCAAATTATGGATAATTAATTCATTACAGTGGTTGCCACTTATATCGGCCAAATCCGTTCCTTAGGGCTGGCCGGTATAGCCAATTGGTTATACCAGCAGACAAATTGCAAGAAATCGGCATAACCAGAAATTGAGAAGCTTCAAATTTCAATTTGACTCAACGATTTTATTTTAATAAAACTCAGAACGAAAATACGCTAACAATAATAGGAGGATAGAATTACAACTAAATTTTCTTGAAAATTGAGTGGATGAGTGATTGGGGAAGCCTCTGATCAAGTTGCTGGTTGTCATGCTGTTCAATAGCCCTCCTGATGGTTTCAATGGCTATAATAAACTCTTTCCGCGTGACTAGGTTTCTTGATTCTCCTTCTGCGCCCATTTCTGCAGCAGCATCTTCAACGCCAATGGAGCTCACGATACCTTCGTCGTTTATGACGTACTGAGCTGGAACATCACTGTCAATCTCCACTGTCCATCTCTATGTCCTCCGCCATGAGTGGCTCCTCGTTTTCCACGATTTGAGGTTCTATGGGACTTACAAACAACGTCAGATGACAAGTTTCAAAACAATCTCGTGCTAGAAGTCCACATAATAAACCTTCACTACTGACCGGTACATCAGGCGGCAATCGTGTGTGATATCGCAATTCGTTCCGCCCCTGGCGATTTTGGTCTAGGTATATAACCGGCAAAGCCGGCGCCGATATAAGCGAATTATGAAGCCAACTGGTCCTGGAAACTTTTCATCTTTCCATAAATACAGGTCAATAGAAAGGAGTGCAAAATAGAATTTGTCATTTCAAAAACGTACTATCCAGGAAATTTTAGAGTTAACACTGATTTCGTAACATGGAAGTATATCACCATTTTGGGGGTTTTCGGATGCGCTGAATCTCTTTCAGCTGTGCAGCTGGTTACAGAGAGGGAAAGCAGTATTTTGTAGAGCCCGTTCAAGTTAAGGAATCCAGAGAGATGCTGTTAATACCTGTATGGCTTAATAAAACCTCGTTTAATCCACAGCTCCACAGTTGTAGTCGTGTTGTCCTCCTCTTCATCATCTATTTCTGCTTCATTATTAGAATCTTCTGGGTCTAATTTATTACATTCTTGGAAGTCGAATTGTTTTCGGTAATAATGTCTCCATTGCAGAACATGATGTCCATGAAAGACATCTCAAGTAACAACCACGTTTCTTCATCTTCAAAGTGCTCCAGTTTGAGAAAGGAATAAGATACCGCAATTCTGACTTCACCGTCGAATGCAGCGTAAAAACAACCTTTAAAATGAGGTCCCAATTGTCAGAATGTTTCATTTTGGGAATTTATGGGTGATTCCACCCCCCCCCCCCCCCGCCCCCTTAAAGGTGCCCGATTCGGCCCATCGACGAACTTAGCCTTTCGATTGCCAGGACGGATTTTTCGTGCAAATTTGAACTTTTTAAATATATATCTTTTGGCAGTGGATTCGGGATGATCTGAAACGCATTTTGTTTTGAAAATGTTTAGGAAATTCGAGTTTTAAAAATTTGGACCGAGAAAAATAGCTACATATTCTTCGAAAATTCGCTAAAAGGTCGTTTTCAACTATCAAAACTTCCGCCCTCGCTTTGCGTTTCAGACCTGAATGAATCGACTTTGTCTTCAGCGATCAACCGAAATTGTGAGGTTTGGGCATAAAATCCGACTGTAAATTACAGCTAAGCGTTCGCTTACGTGAAATCCTTGCAACGATTATGATTCCGGATATCTCCATCTGAATTTGATAGAATTTGGAGGAATAATTCGGGGTGGGGCTGATAACCACATATGAATTTCAGACAAATCGCAGTGGCGGTCTCGATGGTTAAAAATCGTTGTAACGCGCTCAGGTCATATCCACCCAAATTCGATGAATTTTGGATAAATTAATTGGTTGTAGTACAATTCGACGTCACAGAGCATACTGAAGGCGAATGGTCATGTTCTAGACTCTACGAAGTAACGTTTCACTACTAGATTTTTGGTTGTCTCGTCCCCAATCGAATAGAATCTTGACTTTCGAGGGGCGTCCCCTTCGAAGGACTGACTAATTTTTACTGCGCTACAATTAATCTGAGAGGGCAAGTTCCCACATCCCGATTCCCCAAAGGGAATGTCGAGATTTCGAGAGGGAGCTCTCAGTACACAACTAAGCAGATAGAAATCAAAATTTACTCCAAGGAAGCGGCACCAGATTAATTTCAGATTTAAATACAAACCAAATCATCAAATGGCGATAGTGACGTCGGGTTATTAATAGAAAATGAATGACTTCATTCAGAGTTGAATTGGACGTTTAAGACCATCTGACGTTTGTTTTTCGAGACCAAGCGGTTGCGAACGGTTCTGTGTGTGCGGCGGGGGATTGTCGATAATAAAATGGGGGCGCAGAATAGAAACAACGCCCCAGGGTGATATTCATTCCAACGCCGAGTTAGGGCCTTAAAACCAACGTAAGGGCTTCTATTCGTCACTGATTTTTGTTTTGGCGAACTTTCAAAACGGAAAAAAAGTCGCAAAATGGTTTCAAAATTCAGAACATGATTAAATCAACGATTCGAATCCATTGAACTTTATGTGCTCGTACGCCTTATGTTCAAAACCGAACCACAAAAAAAATGTCGACCAAATAATTCGAGTGAGTATGGGCCTTAATGCTTGGGGAGTTCAACTTCTCTGTTGAATATATTTCAAGCAACATGAACTGTCCGGCAGATGTTTTATCGAGACTGCCAGTGGAAGAATCGGGGGCTGTAGAACCCGATTTTGGGTTGAAGATTGCACACACCAGACTCAGGGACGTTGCAATATCAAAAAAGCTCTTACCTAAGGAATTGCTCCTGGCTTCATTCTAATCTCAATTCTGTGCCCTACAATAGTCCCTGACGCATTATCAAAGACACGTGTATGTTTTTCAATCAACTCTTTAATTTAAACAGGAATTGGCCTGACTCCTTCCTTCTTGGTAGGTCTATCCAAACTCTTTACTGTACAAATTTCCGCCCCTGGTGGCAATGGAAGGTTAAAAACTCTAACGCCCACTTCAAACCAAATAATGGTGAATCATGCTTGTTCACCACAATTAGCGGCAATTCACTTTTAGCCCCAAAAGCCTCTACGGTGACCCAGGCGATGCCCAAAGTTTCTACCACTAAATCGGTATATGCGCGCAAATCAGGATATGGTTTGAGAGCTGGTCGACACATATTATGTGTTTCCACGTCCTCTTACTGATGACTGACTGGTAGGCACCCGAATCAAACTACATTCGAAGTGGTCTCTCGTTGACCAGAACGTTCAGCATTACTTTTGAGCCGTTCTTCGAAATCTGTCGAAATCTAGGAACGCGGTAGCGTTCCGCCACGCCAAGCAAAGAAGTTGAGAAAACGAACGATGCCGAGTCCATGTTTACCGGACGTCACGAAACGCGTTTTCGAGGTATCCATATCTCGGCTCCTATTTGACCGATCAACTTTGGTGTGGGTCTTCTTTAAGTGTATATTAGAAAGCCCTGAAAGTTTCAAATCGATAGGTCTAAAGGGAGCCGAGCTACATAACTTCAAAAACCCGGTTTTTTGGCCTTAGATTGTTCTTCTCCTTCTTCTCCTTCTCCTTGTTCAGACAGGCAAGGCTGGAGCCTCTCCACGTTGACCGATTGACTTGAAATTTTGCACAGAGCTTCATTTAACCTTGAGACAGAGCCTTATATAAGATTTGACCCATTATCTCAACCCAAAAAAGTTTTAGAAACAAAAGAACAGAAACCTTAGGAAAATTCTGTCCACTTTACACAGCCTGGAGTCTACAGCCTGGGTAAAAGGACCAATCGACTTGAATTTTTTTAAATACCTTCTTTATAGCATGGCTCAGTGCCATTTGAACGAAATAAGCAATTATCTCAACCCCAAAAAAAAATTAGGGACAAAAAAACTGAAATTTAGGGTAATTTAGGCTAATTATGGCCATATCTTGGCTCCTAGTAGACCGATCAACTTGAAATTTGGTATGGATCTTTTTGGTGTGGATAATAGAAAGCCCTGAAAGTTTCAAGTCGCTAGGTCTAAAGGGAGCCGAGTTATATAACTTCAAAAACCAATTACCATGTTTTTCTACTTTTTTCAGTCGGTCAAGGCTACAGCCTCTCCACCTTCGCCGATTGACTTTAAATTTTGCACGGAGCTTCGTTTCAAGTGTAGCAAGTGCCTTTTGAAAGATTCAAGTCGATATCTTCAAAGGGAGCCGAGTTATATAACTTCAAAAAACCCGGTTTTTCACCCTTACCTGTTCTTCTTCTCCTTAATCAGTTAGGCATTTCCACCTTCACGGATTGACTTGAAATTTTGCACAGAGCTTCGTTTCAACATCAGCCAGTGCCTTTTGAAAGTTTAACCCATTATCTCAACCCAAAAACTTTTAGAAACAAAAAACTGAAATTTAGGCTAATTTTGGCAACTTTGACGAGTCTACAGCCTGGGTAACCGGACCAATCGACTTGAAATTTTGCATAGACCTTCTTTATAAAGTGACCCACTTCAACAACAAAAAGATGTGATATCCCCCCAAAAAACACTCCGTGTAAAAATCACCCCGCCTCGCAAATATCATTCTTCAGAGAACGGAAAAAGTTATGATATCCACTTTCCCCGCCCGCCCTTTTCCTCATTAAGGAGCTAAGTATAATGAAAAGCTTAACCACTTCACAAGCACCGACCCCTTTCGAAATCTCCCCTTGGCGCTATTGCGAGACGTTTTTATTACTTCCACAAGCAACTAATACTTGATGGTGGTTAACGTTTTATACAAGTATTAGTTGCTTGTGGAAGTAATAAAAACGTCTCGCAATATCATTCTTTACCTAGTGCCTTACAAACTTGATTTGCACCATGCTTGTAACCCCCACACCCAAGACAGTTCCGGCCGACGATCAGTTCCAGCGGTGAACGTCTTTTGACTGGACGCCTATGATTCGGGGCACTTATTCTTCTTTTACTGCCACGAAGAGTTCGGCTATTGATGGTATCGATGGATTCGCTCTTCGGTAAAAACTTCATTTGAGTCGACCAAGAGGAAAACAAATCATTGACTTCCCTCAAAATTTGTGGGTTTTGCGTTTCCAGGGACGTAGTATCATAAAATAGAGAAATATCGAGAAAAAAGTTCCAGTCATGCAGCATGATCGTATAAGCGAATTTTCGGCAGTAGGTAAAATTTTGGGTCGAATGGGGGGGGGGGGGGGTAAACAGGAGTAGTTTAAACGCTGAACACGATGGTTTTTTTTTTGAAAACTATTGTAAGACAAATTAAAATTTAATTTAATTATAGTTTAATTAATTTAATTATAGTTATGGTAACATAATTATAGTAAGGTAACCTTAATTAACATGGTACTTGATGCAAGAAGCTACTCATCAGTAGGCCTTACGTTCTAATAAATTTAATAATGCAAACGGTTTGATGTTCAAATAATAAGGGCAACACAGCATAACGAATTGAAATTAGATAACAAGGAGAACACAACATTGATCAAGAACAATAAAAATTGAAGGATAAATTATAGGAACAGATTATGGTAGTGGGGTGGCCGTTTTCTCTTTAATCTCCGGTGATTTGGCGGGGGTGGTGGATGTCGTGGGATGTTGCGGACTATCGGGTTTGGATGATCCAACATTTTGCTGTGAAGCTTTCCGTACGCCTCCATAATTACGTCTGTGACGAATTTCTGACGTACCATGGTGAGTTGGTAATCAGTCTTAGGGCTTGATTTTGCATAGTCTACACTTTCATTACTTGGGATTTGGAAGCAGATCCCCAACACTCGCAGCTGTATGGGTTTAATAACAGAAAGATAGATTTGTCGTTTTAGGTGCGGTGGTAAAGGTGATTTTTTGTTGAGCGAAAAATTCAGCTGTTTAAGACGGAATCTTGTTTTCTGGACAACATTTTTAATATGGCTCCCCCAAATTAGCTTTTGTTCTTGTTCTAAGCCCCCCCCCCCTCCCCCCTCAAAATCGAGCTAGATCCGCGCATGGTGGGTAGGCACAATAAGTGAGTCGATTGTGTTTGAAAAATAGAAAACAATTGAAAATTTATCGGTGGTTCCACTGGAAACTGCTCTCCCCTTCAATAGACAAACATAACATTTGTGCAAAGAGTGTTCAGATACGCAAATTACCGTCTTTCTCGTATCATATCGTTGTCAACATCAATATAATTTAGTTCAAATTCGGCATCGTTTCAACTGAAAACCAATTCTGATGGAATATGGAGTCCTCGTGTCCTGGAGGATGAACGCAACAACTATAATTTTCTTCCATAACGTTCCTCTTAACTCATTTCATTTTGATAAGCCTAGTGCATCATCTGAGCCCAAGTTGTGTTTCTAAACAGACGGTACCTACCTATTATAAAATATTATATTATCATGTTGTGAATGTAAATATCGTATTATACTTGATATAGTAATAGTATTCACAGTCTACTCAATGGTTCAAGTGGATTCCACTTGGGATAAAGTCTCTATCTAGAGGCCTTCCGAGTCTTTTGTGTTTAATTCCTTCAGTAAATCAATCGGGCTGTAAAACATAATAATGTACCGATAAGTGCGCCCAGATACCAAGTGTATCGTTATTTAGCGACCACGAGCTCAGTTTGGTAAACACACTGTTTTCAGTTAAGTCAGAGTTCTACCATTTTATTACCAGTGAGTTGAATTTTACAAGCGTGATATACGAGCGTGTGATTTCGATTTGGTTCATTTTACATGGATTATTGACAAGCTTGTGGTCATTGTTAACTTCAAAAGTAGGATTTTCTTGTAGAGGTCGATATGTTCTCGATTTATTGAAGTTTTATTTATGTACAAATCTCTCCATCTTTGGATTCAGTTAATGAATCCAATTTTAGAAAATGAATCAAAATATTCACGATGATTTATTTACTGGCGAATAACAACACTGAAACCCATTACAACACAACGAATAATGTTGTAACAATAACTTTTTGTTCAGTATCACGAAGTGTAACACTGTTGGGTTTATTATTGTAGATCATCACCCATTGGAATCCACCAAGATTTTTTTTTTAGCGAATTTTCGAAGAACAGGAAGCTATTGTTCTAAGTCCAAAATTTTTTAAATCGAATTTCCGGAAAATATTTATACCGACGGAATTGAGATAAAAAGTTCAAATTTGCACAAAAAAATCTGCCTTGGCAATCGAAAGGTTAAGTTAAGAACGTGAGAGTTAATCAAACGGTGAAACTTCAGGCCAGTTTTCATAGTGGGGAACAGCTGGCTCAAACACCACATCGAGTTTCCATACTACTGCTGTCTATGGAAAGTAGATAATTCCGAGTATTAGCGGTTAGGCGCAAGTAAAAACCAATTAAATATATTCAGTCATCTGCTCGAATGTACTCATATATTTGATCCTGAAAATAGTACACCGTTTTGGAAAAATTCGCATCACTTATTCACAAATTCGAATAAATATTGATTCAGAGAATTTTTCTGCGCAGCACGATGTGAGTAATTTAATGAGTAATACCGCCGCCTTATAATGAGCACCTCTCATCTCTGCTTGGACCTCAGAATGATAACTTCTCATCTCCGCACAACCTAACTTTCCAGGGGAAGAAAAAATCTGTGCAGTTGCTTCATTGCAGATGCCGGGGTTTTCGTAGGAGGTATCCATATTTTATGGCGATGACTTCTTGGAGATAATAATGATAATGTTTTTGACGCTTGGGTATAAAAACACGTTGGAGAAGCCAAATATACAAAATTCAAAATGCAGAGAAATTGGGATTCGGGAGGTTATTCTGAGGTCCAAGCGGAGATGACAGATTCTCATTATAAGGCGATAAGATGTCTTTTTCGGGTCTTTGGGACCATTGCGTGTATCAATTCATGTCCTCCACCTACTTCAATGTACAAAGCCTGTTTCTAACACTCTAAAGTCAGCTTCAATTCGAAGGTTGAACTTGTAGAGGACGAAATCTTTCCAAGACGCTGATGGTGGGTAGAATCCCTCTTATCCCTCTTATACTTCTGCTTCAAATCGCAAGTGATTTCCCCATTCACGTTCGAGTCCAGGTTAGGGATGGGCGTTTCTGCTCTTTTTGAGAAACGAAACGAAGAAGTTCGTTTCTTGTACAAAACAGTTTTGGAGAAGCTGCTTCATAATAACAGCTTCGAGCCTCCCGCTTCAGTGACGATGGCGCTCCAAGAAACTGGCTGTTTCAAAATAACTGGAGAGGCTCTCGAAACAGAAACGGTTTTGCAGCAGCTTCGGAAAAACATGTTTCTTCCATCTCATACCTATACGTACCTACCTTGCATCTACTATGTTTCAAGGTGCGTAGAATTCAAATATGCCACATCTACCCGTCGCCTAAAATACGAGTAGCACTGGATCGAAAAAATCTGAAAGTTCGCACGCAGGCTTCTTCAGCGGTTTTTGTGGCTTTCGAGAACATGATAAGCGAGGCGTGTGGGGTACCGTTCTCCACGTACCTAATTTTGCACGCTGAATCGAATGGGACAGGATAAGATGCTAGCAACAGCTTTTCAAGAAACTGCTTCTTCGTTTCGGAAAAACAGTTTTACGTTCTTTCCCCACCCCCTAAAATTTGGCTTGTTGGCAATCTTGGTGCCGGAAGCCGTTGAATCGGTTGAAGTCATATCGACATCTCACCAAAAAATTGGGTTTTTATAATGAGTTGCAGTCGACTTACATGAAATGTTTCAGTGAAAAACTTTGAGGCGAATTTCTGCAATGTTTGGTATTATCATTTGAGGCGTTTTACCTTAACAGGACAGTATTCTTATTGGAGAATAAATTTCATTGTCGCTCACCCAGCTTGGGTGTGTTTATTGCAACACACATTTTGAGTACGTCGTACGAATGAAATAGTAGGGAACGCCAGTGTGTGAGAGAATAATTTTTGTTGTTGTAAAATTGTTAATTAGAGACCATAACAGAATCGGAGTATTTAAGTTTACGCTGCAATTGGTTACGTATATACAGAAAACTGCTGATCGCAGCAGCAGTTAGTTAGTGGGGTTGGTGATTTGATACTGTAGTCAGAATTATGATTATTATTTGTTGTAATGTTCACAGTTGAAGAAGGTCCTTTGAAGAAGGTCTGAAACGTATCGGGGTCTCTGTAGTCGCCGGTTTGCAGGTGGTGTAAATCCTTCATTAACTAGGATATTTGGATTTCCGTATTCCTCTCGATGAAAGTGGAGGTGTGATGGATCAGGCAGTCTGTTGGCGAATCTAACTCTACGTCTCGGTATATGGTACTGTTCCTTACGAATGGAGGGGCATGAAGTATGTGTCTTTGAACGATTCGATTCTGATTCTGTTCAATGCGCTTAAACTGAGAACGGTAGCAGGATCCCCAAATTGAGATGGCATAAGTCCAAATGGGTCGTATCAATACTTTGTAAATGATCATCTTATTTTGATGGATTGGTGAAACTAAAGACACTCGCGTGAAATATGAACTTGAATGAACGTACAGGAGGATGAAAATTATAGTAAACACTTACGTAAATTTGGAAAAACTAGGTGAAAGTGGAAATTTTCGCTTTACAGCGTCGTCATATGTCACAAAATCATCTTATTTTGTATTGATATGTGTGGGCTGTTCAACAGACCTCAGTTGATACGTTCGTGTTCTCAATCGAGTTAGTAGGTAGGAGATATCGCTGTTCTAAAAGAACAATGACACAACTGCTAAAAGTGAAATTTTACAGGAGACCAAAAAGAAGAAAAACATTTATTTGAAATACTTACCGTGAAAATAAATCAAGTGACTGAAAGTATTGACAAATGTGAATGTATAGCACATATTCTTTACTTTTATATTGACAGACATAAAATTAAAAAATATTAATTGTTAACCTTAATTATCAATTTTTAATCAATTACGTCGTTGTTCCTTCCAAATTTTTTCTTACTCTGGTGCATAACTGTCAACATTTTATTTCTTGTTTGTTGAAATTCCTTTTAAAAAGGCATTCATATTTATTGAATTATGTAAAGTAAAATAGATAACTGATTATTAAATAGATAACATATTATGTTCCGCGAAAGTCAGACGTCGGTCAAGTGTCACTCCTAAGTATTTGTAGGAAGTTGCAATTGGAACGGTCTCTTGAAGATATTGTAGTTGAGGTTTCGGGAATTTCGTTCGACAGCTGACAACACAAGACTTCATCGTAATAATTCATTGGTAGCCAAAAATCGAAAATTGGTGACTCACAAGACATGTAAAACGAGTCACTTCAAAAGAGAAATTTTTTGTTCAACTACCAGATGGAACTGAAGAATGGCGAATTCTGAAGTCGAGTTCTTCTCAGGAAAAAAATTAAAAAAATCGCTGTCATTCCTTATTTGCCAACGTGTTGAGGGTTGTTGGGAACTGTCTTTCTTATGGGTTCGTCGGATTGTTGGTAAAGTACATTCCGAGGCCCATGTGATCCATGGGTTACTCTCGACCAGATGGTTCTTCTGTTCAGTGAGTCATTCCTTATGAAGACGAGTATGAAGTGGGAGTGTCGGCACATATTGAAACGGAGGTGTCGGCACCTCGTCAGAGCCCTGGCAACATTAATCCCGTTATGTCTCCATAGACACCGGAGGGTACAGGGGGAGGAGAGGGGGGGGGGAATGGGAAAAACTTGGCGAGTTGAAAAAAGAAAAATTGTTTAGGGCACTTTCTTCGGCCCTGTCTAAACTTCCCCCTTCGAAAAACGGTTGTCGAGGAAAAGAAGTGATTTATGTTAATCCCTTGTTGTGGGTCGGCGAGGGCTGGGTCATGTACTAGTGGGTAAAGGCAAGTAATGTTTCCACGTTGAAACCCCCGCTGTAGGGGTCGCTGAAAATGAAGTGGTTCAAGTCGTTCAAGTCCCTCAGAAACTAGAGGCTCTCACCTCTCAACGCCAAGGCCAGACAGCTTCGGGGGCTCCTGCTACCTGCTTCAACTTGTGTGAGGAAAAGTTATTGACGTTTGGAAGTATTGTTTGGCCAACTTCCTGAAAACCCCTTCCGTCACTGGTTTATTTGTCTCCCTCTGTCTCCTTCGTCGCGTTTCTATTGGAATTTGTCATCGCCTCCTCGACGAGTCCTTCCACTTGATCCACATGTCAGTAGGGTTGTTCCGATATCGATGATCTTCCGATATTTGATATCGATAACGATACAGAGATATTTTCGCCGCAAAATATCGATGTCGGCAATATCGAGTGATATCGCACTTCAAGAATTGGAGTGTGACAAGTCGAAAAATTCGATTTTCGAGTTATACCCATAGGCAGACAGATCTTGACATGCCTACATGCCCTACAAGAATATAATATATTCACCATCGTATTCAGCATAAAAAACAACCTTTATAATGAGGAGTCACTTGTCAGAATGAGAGATTGATTGAGTGCTTTATTTATACAAACCTGGGATGGATTAGGACCGTGTGGTCCTCTCTTCCATCCACCCAGGATATACCATAAAAATTCGCACCTCGATACATCATCGATAAAGGCGACAAAAATTAACAACATAAGAATAAATTTGAATAAAATAAAATAAATATATCACTTCTCAGTTGGTAAACGCACCTTTCTCTTAACATAAATTTAACACTTGTATTTTTCTAATAAAACTTTCTTAAATACATTTCGAAAAGAATTTACGCTTTTACTTAAGTCGAACATGTCTGCATTTTCATTACAGATTGTAATTGACTGCATTAAAAATGATTTGCTGAAAAGAACGGTGTTATGCTTAGGTATCTGTAGGGTTGATGCTGAGTTGCGAGTCGCGAGTGAAAGAATGGTAGACTGAAATTTGTACTGGTCGTATAAATATGTTGGTTTACGGAATTTTAAAATTTTGAAAAGCATTGTTGCTATTGCAAGCTTCTTCTTCTCCGCTATTTTTAGCCAGCCAAGCTCCAAATACGATTGAGTTACATGCGCATCTAATTTGAGCCTTCACACGAAGCGAACAACACAATTCATTACCTTCTGCAATCGGTCCGCTTGCTCACTCGAAAGATCGCAATATGCGAGTGATGCATAATCAAAATACGGGACGAGGAGAGATTGCGCTAGTTGGGCTCTGACATGCCTCGGGAAGTCAAAGGCAATTCTCCGAAGTTGGTACAAACCCTTGTACACATTTTTACCAATTCTCGCAATTTCCGCATTCCAGTTCAGCGTCGGGGTCATCAGAATACCAAGATTTTTTAATTCAGTGATTGTTTCCAATCTAGCTTCGCCAATAGCAATTGAAGGGATAACATTGTGATCTAGCTTGGCTAAGAATTTCGTATTCCCAATGAACATGGTTTTACTTTTGAGAGCGTTAATAGCCATCCCATGCTGCTCGCACCACTCATAGATTTTCTTCAGATCAGAATTTACTTTTTCTACATGACAACTGATCTCATTCACGTTGCTAGAAATATATAGCTGAAGGTCATCGGCGTAGGTCATGTAAGCACAATGGCACAGCACATCGGGCAGGGAATTTGAGAAAATCACAAAGAGCAACCCAGATAAAACTGACCCTTGTGGTATGCGTATAGTGACGTCACGCCAGTCCGACATCGTGCCATCCGGCGCTCTAGTGCTTTGGCAGCGCCCAGCCAGGTACGATTGGAACCATCTAATGAGCGCTGGGGCGAGACCGATTGATTTCAAAATTGCTCGGAGAACGTCATGCCGGATAAGGTCAAACGCTCGACTAAAATCGACTCCCACAAAAATTGTCACCAATCGGCCATCCATCGCACGTCTCATGTCATCCAGCACCGCAATTAGTGCTGTCTCTGCGCTATAAAAGGCCTTGTACGCCGATTGACGATCTTTGATTAGCTTATTCTCTATAACATAATTATTCAGTTCAAGATAGACAGCCTTATCAAAGATTTTACCTGGTGCACACAAAAGATTTATGGCTCGAAATTCATTTACTGTTTTGGGGTTGACAACTTTCTTCAATGGCATCACAATCGCCCTTTTCCATTGGGTAGGGTAAAACCCGACCTGCAGACACCTATTGAAGATGTGACACAGCACCGGTGTAATGACATCCGCCAAAGTGTGCAACACTTCAACACTGAGACCATCTGAACCAATAGATGTGGACTTCACCATGAACAAGCACTCGCGCAATCTCTTCTCCGTCAGACTATTCAATACCAACTCGGCCTCCGACTGAACCGAATTGTATCGCTCAATCACGGCCGAAGCATCGAATGCCCGTCCATCATACACAAAATGCTCATTCAGCTCGTCCACAGTCACCGGCAAAGACGCCAAGGGTCGTGAATCTTTACCAACTCCTAACCTACGGAAAATATTCCACAAATCCTTCGGGGTTTTATTCGCTTCAAAAAGTGTCCTCACTCTTTTATACTTTTTATAGAGAGAGAGAGAGAGAGAGAAAATCCTTTTTATTGACAAAATTCAAACATTTTTACATATAATTTACAATAATACAACAAAACGTTGCTATTATACTATTATTATTTATATAGATTATTACCTATATCCTAAAACGCGATATATATATTTTTTATAATAAATAAAATGAAAAAGGAGAATAAATATTCATATGACAATATACCTACGAGTAGGTAGGGCTTACTAGAGAGAGTTTAAGAGTAGGTTGCCGATTATAAAGTTAATATAGGCATGGCACATAAGCCTGTGAGTCAGGCACACAAACAAACAAAAAAAAACATCGTGAAACCATCAATATCATTCATAATTTTTTTTTTTTTAACTGCGTCTGATCCTAGTTTTATTAATCTTATTCATCTCAGTTGTAATTAAACTCCCTCACCAACTCCCTTCTATAACTCCATGCAATCTTGGTATACAGTGTCAAGTTTCTCCATTGATCTGGCATTATGACGAAACCCTCTCGTGATATTTCAGCGCGACCAAGCCACCGCAATCTAAATTCCCTCAGGATAGGACAATCACAGACGAAATGACAGACATCCTCCTTAGCTACTCTATTGCATAGTGAGCATAATCTATCCTATCATCTAAACACGGTTGATAGTTGGGTTGAGGAGTTCGGCACGCAATTTCAGTATCCAACGAGTGACTTCCAATGTTCTGCTTGCGCCGAAATCGGCCGACTAGCACTGTGATCCAGTTGACGATACCACAAATAATGAGTAGAGTTTGTTGATCTCTCTCTACACAGTCTCCTATGGCCCTCGTGCAGTTTCCCAATAAACTCTTGGATTGTGGGTTCCTCCTGCCGCTGATAGTCCAAGTCCAAACCGAACCTATTCCGCAGTTCCGTCAGCCGTGCAAATCCTCCAATATTACTGTTGGCCGCCAATCCCGCGACAATCCGTGGAAACCTCCCTGCACTCAAAGATATTCCTAATGCAACCTAAGGCAATGAAAATATAGAGGTGGCAAATTCGTTTCCAAGTACAAGATGTAGTGAGGTGTCCTGTCGGGCAAGCAGAAAACTTTCCGTACAAAATACACTTGTCAGAATGTTTCATTTTGGGAATTTATGGTTAATATTCCCCCCTACAACTCCCCAAAACCCCCTCAGCTTTTGGATATTTCAACTCTAAACACGACGGTGAAGTCAAAATTGCGATATCTCATTCCGTTACCAAATTAGAGCAGACTAACATGAAGATCGTATCAAGTGACAACCACGTTTCTTCATCTTCAAAGTGCTCCAGTTTGAGAAAGGAATGAGATATCGCAATTCTGATTTCACCATCGCGTTCACCATAAAAGAAATTTTAAAATGAGGTGTCACTCTGTTTCATTTTGGGAATTTATGAGGAATTTCTCCCCCCTAAAACTCCCCAAAACCCTCCTTAGAGTGGCCCGATTCTGCCCATCTACGGAATTAGTCTTTCGATGGATTTTTTGTGCGAATTCGAACTTTTTATCTCAATTCTATCGAGAGTTATCGTCCGGAGAGACACATACATAAATATATAAATAGTGGAGGTTTTTTTTTTTACTAGGAGTAGAGTAGTTTGAGGGTGAGAATTGACCAACACTAGTCGTTGTTAATATTTGTTTACTGCGACGTTTCGATCTTGGAACAAGATCCTAATCATGCATCATGATAATTATCCGAATGGTACAAATTTGAGTAACGTTTGACAAAGGAATGCAAGAGATGCATGTTGTTGGGATGGATATAATATAATATATTACGAGTATATTATGTCTGATCAACATTCCTTTGTCAACAACATGCATCTCTTGCATTCCTTTGTCAGGCGTTACTGTGCCTTACGCGACCAAATTTGTACTCGTACCATTCGGATAATTATCATGATGCATGATTAGGATCTTGATCCAAGATCGAAACGTCGCAGTAAACAAAATATTTAATATTAACAGCGACTAGTTGGTCAATTCCCACCCTCAAACTACTCTACTCCTAGTCAAATCGCTCGAGTACTTTGAATGGACCATCATGATATCAGCATATTATGCTGGTTCCAATGACTTTTTCACGTGGTCAATCCTCACAAAAACGTGAGTACTGGAACGAACAGAAAATAATGAAGTCATTAGTATGTAAACGTAACTTGCAAGTCGTTTAGTGGTAGACATCCTCACTATTACTCCACTATACGTAACTACTGTTCAAATATTGTCCGACACTCAGCACACCCGCGATAGTAACTTTTGAACACGTTTCAATGGTGGTTAATTAAATAACGTAATTAGAGAAATTGGTTGGACAAGACCAATGAAGTCATTAGTATGTAAACGTAATTTGCACGTCGTTTAGTGGTAGACATCCTCTTCATTACTCCACAATAAGAACCTACTGTTCAAATATGGTCCGACAGTCAGCACACCCGCGATAGTAACTTTTGAACACGTTTCAATGGTGGTTAATTAAATAACGTAATTGTAGGAATTGGTCGGACAGAACTAATGAGGTCCTTAGTATGTAAACGTAACCTGCACGTCTTCTTATTTCTGTGCATCACCAAGTATTCCTTTGGGGGTTTTAGCAACAATTAATGGAAACGTAAAATCTCTGCCGTAGGTTGGAATTTCAGTGTCTTTTGCTGCATAGAGTTTATATTCTGAAGTTTGTTTGACTAGTTAAACATCGGCACCACTATCAACAAGAAAAAATAATCCAGAATTACAATCCCTCACTAAAATTCGAGATATGCAGCTATCGGGCTCGACAGTCGCAGACGAATGTGCTTCTATTTCGCCTACGAGCGTTCGTTTTCCGAATTGTCAGTATTCCAAGTACAAGGAGGAGTACATTTACCAGGATAGGATCTCTGCCCATAGCGAAAATGATTTCAATAGTATTTACCTTTTGGGTTGAAACTCCACCGTCCTGCTGCGATCGCTTGATAGCATCGACTTGCATTGCGGCAGGTTCAGGAGGCGCCAATGATCCGGCTTTCTGGACCGCCGATGGCATTAAGATGTTGCATTTCAGCTATTCTGTCCGCCAATTTAATAGTCTTGCAATATCGCTGTTATTGTCATCTACGATAACAAGTGCATCGTTGATGTTCGATGGCAGTTTTTCCATTCACATCAGTCCCAGCCAAGGAACTCATTTTTCTCCGCAATTGACTAGGGCGAGCGTCACCCAGTTCCAATCCCATTAGCAATTTTTGAATTTGCTATCGCTGCTTTCCCTGTAAGTGGACAGCAACCGGGATTTACCAGTTGTATATTTGTCACTGATCGTTTCATCAGTTATGATGTCCGTGATTGTGTCGTCGTATTTGCGATCGAGATCGCCAATCAATCTGTCGCATGATGATCAACCATGGCAAACCAAAGCGCAACACCATGAAATGGTATCAATCAAATCATCAATCCATAACGTGAGAATGTAGATGAGCCGATTAGCACAGATTGCGTATTGCTCTGTGATTGGTCAATGCCATAGAAGTACACCCCCAACCTTCGACACTGACCAATCACAGAGCAATCCGCATTCCGTACTTTCCGCTCCATGTGAACCCGCCTTTACGCAGTTAGGCTGAGCACTGGCCCATGGCTGAGACTGCACCGGCGGCTTACAATCAGGGCTCAAGTAGGCTCTCATTAGGATCAATAGCTCTCAGCGGAACAAAAATATTCAGGCTGTCTCACGCCAAAATAATTTCAAGTGCTATACCATATGCCGCATAAGTAGTCCCATAGGTAGATTCCAAACATAATAAAATAGAAGACCCCAAAGTTGAACGAGAAAAAGTGACTCTCTCTGCTACTGCTACACAGTCACTGCTACATTCATATTCAACAAGTCCATGGAAGTCCTGCCATCGCAATCAATCAGTAATGACATCGGATATGCTAGGGATAGGATCAAATCAACAAGGGATGTTATATACCGAGAATCCCACGATTATCCCACGAATCCCTCGGAATTCAATTCATAATGTACTGTTTCATATACATGTAGATGCAAGTATTGTATTGAAAAGATTGTATCGTAGGATAAATTTACTGTTGGGTACCAAATTTGATGTCTACTTCACTTTGGTGCTTTCGGGATAAACTCCCCCATGTTGCTTAATATACGACGAGAAGAGTGAAATGTGAGTTGTGAGATAGTTCGAACACGTGAAAAGTAATGGCGGAACGAGGCGACCTGGGCGGGGTTTTACAGCCGTTAATTATACCGCCCTTAGACCCCTCCAACGCTCGTGAATTAATCATTCGGAAGAAATATGGAGATAACGATGACCCTTCTCTCTGCGGCCGGCATGATAATAATTCTTCCCCCGAACCCCCACTCATTGTACCTGCAACGCGTTGTAAATATGACAAGACCAACTTCGTTTAATGAACTCAGCTCGATGTTCCTCCAGTTTTATTCTTCCGCTGTTGCCTGATACTCGTATTTACATCAGACCTGGCGTGTACACTTCGTCGTCCGGTCACGATAGAATACAATTAGTCGAAAGATCCCCTTCAGAATCCTGCAATCACCCAAACGGGCGTCTCTTTCAGATAATTGAATACATTTGAACAGAACTTGGTTATTTTTGAACTCAAAAACGGATCAAAACACCCGTTCGAATCGTTCCAATCTCGCTGCATGACTTTTTAAGCGAACTCATTACGATCATTTTTCTTAAGGATGTTGAAGAACGTTGTCCGTTACGGCTAATGTTCAGTGGCTAGTAGTGAGATTCTACGATAAGAGATGGTAGTGCAATCAAGCGTATTGAAAAAACAGCCTGTGTAAAAAAATAGCATCGGTAGGATGTTGAAAAGATCAACTTTTGTGAATAGTTAAAAATCTACATTTGTCGGGGCGAACGGAGGACAATTTCATCAGGTCAAACGCAATTTTCGGCTCTGATATCAAATGAACAGAAATAACTCATCGAATTCAAGTGAGAATGAAGTATCGAGTATTTCATAACCCGCAAAGACCGTTTAAGGAATTTAATATTATCAATTTCATTGTAACAAAACAAAAGATGGATAAAGGAGAAGCCATAAAAATTACCAACGTTTTTATCTGAACGGGGAGATAGGACGTCCCCGGCGAGATGCTCTGAAGATTGTGCAATGTTTGTTCAAGAGTTTTTGTTTACCGGTTAGAAGGTTTATCAGGGAAATTGTAGAAATCCAAATGTTAACTTTGAGGCTTGGGACGGGAGTATCATGGCAAACAGCTGATATCCACACAGAGTGGATGTACATGAAGGGAGTATTTTATTACGATGCTCCCACAATTCTTACAAGGAAAATTAGTAGTATGTTTTCGCTACTTATTTGTACCCGTACAGAAGACTTGGGATTGCTTTCCAGTAACTGACTTGCCAAGTTATGGAACCTTTCGTTCGAGTGAGATCAACAAATTTTTATAATCGATTCGGAAAATTGAGTAAGATTGACTCATCAGAATTTCCGAGATTCGACTCAAAATCTAGAAATCTGAAACTGGTAGTTGTGTTGCTCACTACATTGTTCACCCTCATTTTTTCATCCTGTACAGCTCATCTGCCACTGAAGGAACGTGCGTCTGGTTATCATGAAACTATTCTATCAGGGGGGTTTTGGGGTTGTTGGGGGGGGGGGGGAGGTTGACCCATAAATTCCAAAAATGAAACGGTCTGTCAAGTGACACCTCATTTTTAAGGTTTTTACACGTTGAATAAGATGGGGAAGTCAGAAGTCGCAGTTCTGACTTCACCTTCGTGTTCAGTGTTGAAAAATATGTAGAAGGGAGTTTTGGGGAGTTACGGTGGAGTGGGGGGGGGGGGGGGATTACCCATACTTTCCGAAAATGGAACAGTCTGACAAGTGACACCTCATTTTGGAGGGTATTTCAAGCTGATCACGATGGTGAAATCAGAATTGCTATATCTTATTCCGCTCTCAAATTGGAGCTCGTTGAAGATGAAGAAACGTGGTTGTTACTTGAGATGTTCTTTGTGGATATCGTGTTCTTTAATGAAGACCATTTACATAAAACCAATTATTCCTTCGAATATTCGCTCTTATAGTCATGCTGCATGACTGGTTTATAACCCAACGCTTTTCGAGTCCATGTTCAAAAGTAAAGACATAAAATATCAAAATTTCAAAACGATTCAAATTTTTAAAAAGTAGACAAAGCTTGTTAATGAGAATTTCTTTGGTAGGTGCGACAAATTTTTCTTCCTAAGTGAGGTAACTTACAAGTTTTTTAAGTGTTTTTAAAATTCCTTCTAGTAGGTACTTACTGCTATGAGGTCACAGTTAATGTTAGTAAAATTTCAGGCTAATTCATTAATGCAATATATATTCTTCCGTCGGTTTTTTGTACGACTTTCGTGAATCTACAAGAGGATACTGCATAGTAGTAGCTTAGCCCCTTGTGATACCGTTGAGTATTTGAACAAACTTTGCACTCACGGGTTTGATGTCCGCCGTTCAACAAAACTTACTTATCAGGGACGCAAATACGAAGTCAAAATAAAGTTTGTTTTTTTCTCAATGAAGCGCTTCATGTAATTCAAGTCAGAGAATCAGCTACCATAAACTATTAAGGCTATATCGTTACCACATCGCCATAAGTGGCAATCTGCTAATTTGGTCATTTTTGTTGAAGTAGGTAGTACACGTAGTAATGATACACGAAACGAATTTCTTAATTTTCAATGCATCCACTGGGAATTACGTATGTCGATTCCGGCATGGTTTGCCCAACTCGAAGTACCCCAAAAGTGCACTAAAACGAAAATTACAAAAAAAGACAAAAACAAAATAGATTGGTGCTTTTGGCGAGGTGGTAACGATATCATTAATGATAAATGATAACTTAAAAGAGGTACAAAAAATGTAATTATATCATGAGGGCCATTCCCTTAGTGTTTGACCATTTGGCGAATTTGTCAGAAATTGAAAAAATGAATGTCGATTTTTTATGGTAAATTTGCCCATTTGGCGTTTTCTAGAAATTGCTAATTGTGTGTTTTTAGGCTGTCTGTATGTTTTTCAAATTTTTCAAAATAGCTCAACAGTAGGTGTCGGGAGTTTTACCATAAAAATAAACTGGAAATGTGGTAAGTTGGATAACACTCATGAAGGAAACTATGCACATTAATCAAGGTGTAATAAAATAGTAATTTAAAACAATTTTTTATTCATTTTAGTCAAGAAGAAAATTGATCATGTATCAGTCAGGGGGGGGGGGGGGCTCTAGCTATTCTAGCTATAGCCCCCTTAGCCCCCCCCTAGATCCGCCACTGAGTCGTCACTATGAACGAGCGGCTAGTCTACAAAGCTCCGGATGGTTTTAAACATTTCTCTGAATCAAATTCTATTTAAATGTGTTTTAAAAAAACTACGCCGTTCCATTTAAAATTTTTGGGATATAACGTTTTTCAAATTTGAAAATTCATTTTGAACCCCTTCCTATTGACCTAGGGTTATGAAACGTTGCAAGAATCGTCGTGGGACTGGTCCGAACCCGTAACCCAAATTTCATCATTTTCCAAGCGAACCGCCAGTCGTACTACGCTCCGAATGGTCCAAATAAAAATTATGTAAATCAAAATTCATTCAAATTTCCAAAAACGCTCTGGGTTGATTCTCCAACGAATTTGATTATTACCGTCACAACTCGTACAAAAGTACAGATGTTGCCCGATTGTTTACGTTCAGAAATTTAAGATATGGAACGGGTTCACTTCAGCTATTGATGAGGGAAATGGAAAGTGGACTAACTCTATTAGTTTCTTTGAAATTTCTGTGATAAATCACGCAAGTTTTCTGTAACCACTATCTTTCTGATCGGTGCACCTCAATTTTGGGTCCCGTGATCTACCCACGTGCCGTCTGCAGCAAAGGGGTTTAAGATGTCAGCTACTGGATTTTGCTAAATGGCGGCAAATAATGGTTTATTATAATCAAAACAAAGAAGTTGAATGCAGATTTTGGATTGAACAGGCGTTACCTGAAATACGTTGTCGCATTTTAGCTTTTCCACGTAGAACGCTGTCTTCAAGTTTTGAAAACTTCTGGTTCTGTGAATGTTTTCAAATTGCAAAAATCAGGCGGTACCTATGTGAAGTCGTGAACCTCTCTAATTTGGTGGTCTTTAAGAATATTATTGATCTACTAATCTATTTATTTATTTTTTCTTAAAATTTATTCCGATGTGAACTTAGTAGTTTTTCAAGGCGCACAAGTAAATTTGGTGTTAATTTCATGCAACGACGAATAATATTGAGCGCACTTTGTTGAGAGGATGATGCTCTCCTCCCTGGCAGGTATTTTTGGCCCAATTCAAACAAAACAAAACTAAAGAAACAAAAAAACAAAAACCTTATCAGATTCCTCGTTCTCTCCCCCGCCCGTTCTATTTTCACATCCGTTTTTATCTTTTCCTTCTTTGAACAAAGAAACCAAGACCGTCAGAGGAACCTCATCTGGCATCAGCAGCCACTAAACCGCCAGTTCCACCGATATCTCAATTGGAGCGCTGCGTTGGCCCAACGTTTTTACCTCTTCCATCACGAACTAATGAGCAAATTTTAGATCCAACCAAAAAGCAATGGCCCGACCAATGCTGAACGTCAATATTTTGAAATGTTCCATGCATTCACAACTAGGTAAAATCCGCCCATCTTCAAAATATGCCCCTAAAACCTCAAACTGTGCGTTTCAGAATTTGACCTTGCTGCTACACTTAACAAGTGAAATGGCTGAAAATATTGGAACTGTGCAAGAGACCAAGTGTACCGACAGTTCACATTCTCAGTTTCAGCGATTTCTACACAAGATATAATTGGTGCAAATATTATTTCCTAAACAGGTTCTGAGATTCTTGACCACTTGATTAATAGGGATAGGTTCTCGAGGGTTGGTCCAATGTAAAGACGTTATTTTAGGCCGACGTTTCGATGTATTTGTACATACTCTTCAGGGCTGTAGTGACAAAGAAAGATAACATGGTTAACATGGTTATAGGGATAACATGGTATAGTTGCTACTCAAGACCTGATGCCATGTTATCCCTCTTTGTCACTACAGCCCTGAAGAGGATGTACAAATACATCGAAACGTCGGCCTAAAATAACGTCTTTTCATTGGTCCAATCCTCGAGAACCTATCCCTATTATTTCCTAAATTAATTTTTTTTTAAATTTCCGTCCGTCCACCATACGCAAGCCCTTTATTTATTTTGTAGATCTTGTCGTTTTCTTTCTAATGATTTATAATATATTACCGTTAACGGTAATTGAAGTGGAAAAACGTGAAGAAAACAATTAATCTTTATCACAACCCACTTCTTTTAATCCGATTTTATAACGGATTAGGATATTTGATTCAAAATTTAATTTCCTTCAATTCATATCCAATACATTTTTTTGAATTTTTTCTGAAAATATTTGAGCGTTTGCTACTTCTGGTTCTTAAACGGTTTACTGGAAATTTAGTTCCTGATCAACAATTTGGATTCAGAGAATCCCATTCTTGTCCCCAGCAGCTCCAACGACTTACTAACTTCATAAAAAATGCATACCACAAAAAAAGTTTCTTGACGCAGAGCAGGGATTTGACCGATTTTGGCACACAGGTCTCCTGATTAAGCTAAAGCCACAGCTTCCTAACAACGTTTTCAATTTACTGAAAAAGCTCCCTGGGCAAAAGAACTTTCGTTGTGGAAATAGAAAAAAATGTGGCTTAGATCTTCCGTTCGGCAAGGTAGTGTCCTGAGACCCTAACTCTACGCTCTATATTGCCACGACATACTGTTACCTCTTTCTCCTGAATTCTCTAGTATCTTTGCTGATGACGTGGTTTACGCCATTAGCCGCTCTGATCCGGAGGAATGTCCTTTAAAAACTTTAAAAACGAACTCGTAGTTACTTTTCTAACTAGTTGTGTGCTTTTTATCTGACTACTTGTACGATAAAGAAAAATACACTTCGTAAGCTTGTAGAGCCCGTAATCGAATGAATTTTTATTTTGAATCATACGATGGGAGAGCAATGTCTATCGGTAACTAATGAACTGAAGTCATACCTAATAAATTATTAAAACGTAGTAGCATCTGGTATTGACACTAGTAGTTATAGAAATTTACCTATCTTGCAAAAGGTGGTGTAAAAGATTTTATTATTTTAATCGGTCTGTGTGGGATCCAATAACATGAATTCAGAGTTTACACACAAAATGTAGAACGACAAAACTTTTGATAGCCAAAAAACATCGAAATTTTTGGAGTTTCTTCGGTTTTTTGCTTATAACTCCAAAACCGTCACTCTTACGCCAAACTAAAGTTGATGAAATTCCGCGTCGATTAAAGAAAGGAAGTCCGAAATCGGCCGAATAGAAAATGTTTTACAATCGATCAAAAAATTGCGATTTTTTCTCATTTTTGCTAAAACTGACACTACTCGATTTTCAATGTGCTGTACTGCTACAACATCAAACCCAGTCGCCAACCCCTCGTCCTAAAACTTGTAGAGCATCAATCTGAGAGTTTAAAAATCTCTAACGTTTTGAAATTGGTCAATGTTTTGACATTTCAGGTAGTTATAATCCTATAAAATGTTGGAGATTTTTTAATGGCATATCCCACTGTTGGGCTCCTTTTATTGCCTCATCTTCATCTCATTTCCGATTCTTCAGAAACACGTCTTTGCAGTCGAGGAATCTGTGGAGGCTGCACGAACCAAAATTCCTGCGACTTTTTCTTAATAATTATTAATATTTTATTTACTATTGTATAACCAATAAAGCGTTCAATAGCGCTGAGACGCTGGACCGAGCGCTGGACCGATAACCGGAAGACAAAATTCTCGTCGGCCGAATGTCTGGTCCGTCATAATTTCGTTAGAATGGCCGTCGTCAAAACCGTAGTCACTTTTATCGGTCTTCAGATTGAACTTGACCCCCACAAGGATAATATTCCCTCCAGTTGAATAAACCAGGAGAGAGTCTCTCGATAATAACAGGCATTCCCTGTTTGTTTACAGGCTTTCCCTGTTTGTTGAACTGAAGGGGTAATAATTCTAAACTCATAATATTACATCATAGTGAAGAGTTGCTGTTACCTCGACGGGCCCCATTCACAGACCCAAGCAATAAAATTATATCGGAGTTTATTATCTAGCGGAGCTGTGCTTGGATCTAATTGTAGACGAGAATCGATGTTAATTTCCTTCGGTTTGAGATTATTAACAGGAATCTATTCCCAATTTGCTGTCGTAGACGTACCGTTGTTGATTAGGTTTTGACTAGTGATGTAAAACTATCGATAGTTTTGAACTATCGTAAATATAGTACTATCGGAAACGTTAAAATTCGTTTTCTCCGACTTGAAACGCCCGAGTTATTTGAAAAATCGTCAAAAAATTAACGAAATGTTAAAAAAGTTTTCATTTTTTTCCATTAAGTTTGTCCTTACAAAAATGTTTATGTAAGGATTGCACATCATAGAATTAAACAGTCTCTACATTCAGACCAGGTTCACTCTTGCTTATTAATTATAAGCAACTCTTACTAAGAAATCACAAAAAAATCACTACACACATTTGGCCAATTTCTTGGGACCCACATCTTTCTCGAAATAATTCCAAAAGTCGAATTTTCTTTTTCGATTCATTTTCTCAATATATCACGGGGAACAGAAAGAAAAATTGAACAGGTTACGCTGAGGGGACACTGCAAGAAATGACAAGATCGTGAAGTTTTCAAGATTACCGGAAAGAGGAAAAAATAGTCGGCGAAGGTTACTATAACCTTTTCTGGTCAGTAAATAATAGTTTCAATAAATGATAGTATCAATATTATTTACGCGATAGTATCGAAAATATCGATAGTTCGGACTATCGATGGTTTTACATCACTAGTTTTGACGAATTTTGGCTTCTTTTGGCAATGACTTCACAAAGTTTAGGACATAATACTCGTAGTTCGACACAATAAGTTTATTTTAGCAAATTTTTGAAGAAAATGTAGCTATTGTTCTCGGTCCAAAATTTCACCGTCGTGTTTAGAGTTGAAATATCAAAAAGCTGAGGGGTGTTTGGGGTGTCGTGTTGTGTGTGTGTGTGGGGGGGGGGGGGGGTCACTCAAAAAATGAAAGTCTAACAAGTGACACCTCATTTTAAAGGTTTTTACACGCTGAATACGATCGTGAAGTCAGATTTGCGATAACTTATTTCGTTCGCTAACTTTAGTGCCTACTTTGAAGATGAAGGATATGTTCATGGTTAATCTGATGACGGAATGCGATATCGCAATTCTGACTTCTCCGTCGTGTTCAGCGTTGAAATGTCCAAAAGCTGAGGGGAATTTGGGGAGGTTGGGGGGGGGGGGGTGGATATTCACCCATAAATTCCAAAAATGAAACTCATTTCAAAGGTCTTTACACGCTGAATAAGATAGGGAAGTCAGAATTGCTATAATATAATATTATCTTATTCCGCTCTCAAACTGGAGCACGTGGACTTCATGTTCCGTAATGGAGACGTTTTACATAAAACCAATAATTTCTTAGAAAATTCGCTCTTATGACTGGAGATTTAGTTTCCTTATAAACTATCAAACAATCACGTTGGTTACGTCATTCAATGCCACACGTTCATGTTATGGTGTTTGAGGAGTCTGTACGGCCCACAGACAGTTTTCGTCCATCCGTGAGGTTCATAACAAATAGAAGCTGACTGCCACAATCTCCTTCACACTTCAACCTTTTTCTTAACATTTTCTGTTCATACAACGAAGATCACCACGATCCACTACCTACAAATACAGCAAATTCATCTGCTGTTTCAGCAGATTGAACGGCGATGAATTGAATGTCTGACTAGTTTGGCTCAGGCGCCAACTGGTGCTCGTCTCTGTTGGATTGTGTTTCTGTGATAAAATCATTTATAATGACGATTAACACGACTTCAACACTGGTTTATAAAAGAGAACGGGGTGCACCAAGAGCAGATTATGATTTGCGGGAAAAACGAAGAGAAAAAAAAAAAATCCAGTTATGCAGGATGGCTATGAGAGCGAATTTTCGAGGAAAGAACTGGTTTTGTGTAAAATGTCTTCATTTTGTTGGTATTATAACAAATTCTGTATCTTTTTTTGCCGAGTAACACCTCAGTTTATAGATTTTTGAGCGGTGAAGACGGTGGATGAAGACGAAACCGACAAACGTTGATGGTGGGTAGGCTCGTTAGGTTGGCAATTGAATGTTTCTAGCAACTGTGGCGAACGCCTCAGCTAAGCCCGCCAATTTATAAGTTCTAGTCATGCAGCATGATCGTATGAGCGAATTTTCGAAGCAGTCGATATTCGTACGTATAAGTGAAAAATTACCCAGAAATTCCTAAAATGATACAGTCTGAACACGAAGGTGAAGTCAGAATTGCGACGTCTCATTCCGTTATCAGATTAGAGTAGAATAACCATGAAGATTATTTCAAGTAACAACCACGTTTCTTCATCTTCAATGTGCTCCAGTTTGAGAACAGAACAAAATATCACACTTCTGACTTCACCATCGTGTTCACCGTAAAAAAAACCCTTATCAACGAATCTTGCCGATTTGAGGTTCACTTGGTATTTTGGGCTTTTCACAATCGTGTTTCTAACATCTAACAACCTTCGAGCGTGCAACATGACAAACAAGTTTCTTAATAAACTCGTAATGTGACATTCATCATCCATCAACTTCGTAGATGGGCAGAATCGGGCCACTCGAAGGGGGCTTTGGGGGAGTTTTAAGGGGTGTGAGAAAAATAACGAGTTAAAATCTCATTTTAAAGGGTTTTTTTTACGCTGAACACGACGATGAAGTCAGAATTGCGATATCTTATTCCATTCTCAAACTGGAGCGCTTTGAAGATGAATTCATCTTCAAAGTGCTCCAGTTTGTGAACGGATATCGCTTCTTAAGAAATGTGGTTGATACTTGGGATGTTCCTCATGAACATCAAGTCCTTCAATGGAGACATTTTACATAAAACCAGTTATTTCTTTGAAAATTCGCTCGTATAGCCATGCTGCATGGGTGTGAATTTTTTTGAAATGTATGGGTAACCCCCCTAAATACTCCTTAGAGTGGCCTGATTCTGCCCATCTACGAACTTAGCCTTTCGATTGTCAGGTCAGTTTTTTTCTCGCAAATTTTATCTCAATTCTATCGAGAGTTATCGTCTGGAGTGACACATGCATAATACATAATATAGGTCTGAAACGGATATTTGTATAATAGTCCTGGAGCCGAGGCCGAAAATGGGTGTTCATTTTAGGAGAAGGTTTGATATAAAATTATGAAAATCTAGTCAATTCTGAGTAAGAAAATCCAAGTCTGCCATTTCAAAGCGGTTGCTTTCAAAAATGGCAGCCATTTAAAAAGTGACGAAAACGCACAAACATGACCTGTCTTTAGGATGGATGGAACTTTTATAGATGATAGATTATGTCCAAACATAGATGTTTTCACCAGTCTGCCACTTTCAACCGGTTGAAAATGCGTGGCAGACTCAATTTCAAAAATTGCATTTTTCGGGTGTAAAATTTACAGTATTTGGGACGCCTCAAATTTTCACACATGATTATATATGCCCAAATAAGGAGTTTGAGACTTGTCTGCCAATCTAAAGCAGTTGAAAAGTAATGGCAGACTTGAATTGAAATATTGCCAAATTTGGTGATAAATTTCATCAGTTTTAGGAAGATTCAAATTTCAATACGTTAAAGTACCTGTGGTATGAGAGCAATAGACCATGGTCTGCCTTGCCTAGCCAGTTGCTTTCTACCGACAGACTGAAATGCAAAAATTGCCAAATTACTGATCAAAATTTTGTGATTTTAGGATGCTTCAAATTTCGGCTCAACATTGTTCTCCTGCAATAAGACTGAAAAAGAGTAGTCTGCCTTCAGTAACCCGTTGTTTAAGTTAGGCAGACTGAAATTGAAAAATTGCAATTTTCAAGGTCAAAATGAATGTATTTTGGGAAAGTTGTAATTTTGGCATGTGATACTAGCATGTTAGTGTAAACTTTTTGACGCAGTATGCCATCAATATTCCGCTGCCTTCTGGCGGCAGACTGAACTCAAACGTGGGAAAACAGAAATAATTTCAATTATTGACCATTTTTATGGTAAAAATGCATCTTCTTTAGGACGATTCAAATTTTGGCACATGATACTACATTGTAAGAAGAAACTTTGTGACATGGTCTGCCATCAATATCCAACTGATTTTTTCGGCAGACCAACAATATTAGGTATCTTACTTACATAATATGTTACAATTTGCCATCCCTCAACACCTTTATTAGCTGCAAGTAATTTTTTCTACATCCATTTTCCTTCATGTCCGACTGTAGAAAATATCTTTAATTTATAAATGAAACAAGGGAGAAGCAGAAAACAGAATGGGAAAACACTAAACTTCGCGTCGAAAACGGCCGTTAGGTGGGTCCCGGGTAGCCGCCCAGAATAAAACTGCCTTTTTTTCATCTTCCAGGTAAACTACAGTCTAGAAATTTTAACCGTCAGTCGGGGATAGACCACATTGCAATATTCACTCGGTTTCTCATCTGTAAAATTGTTTAAATAATACCTTTTTGTAATAATACAAATTAAATTTTGATGCTGAGCTATTGACTTGAAATTTTAAAAATAGGTCAGAACTGGATCACAATGCAATATTCACTCGGTTTTTTGTCTGTAAAATTGTTTAAATAATACCTATTTGTTTAAACAAATGAAATTTTGATGATGAGCTACATACTTGAAATTTTAAATATAGGTCAGAAATGGATGACATTTCAATATTCACTCGGTTTGTATGACATGGTATGAGTATGGTATGGTATATTATTGTATGTATGATTTGGTATAGTACAGTATGGTATGATAGGAAAGAAATTCGTATGGTATGGTATGAGTACGGTGAGAATATGGTATGGTGCCGATTTGCAACACAGTCTGGTATAGACAGAAGGGAGTTTATTTTTCTATGGCCATAGATTTAGGCAAGTTTAGTTATTTTCCATTGTACATTGGTAACATCAACCGAATCCAGAAATAACATTATTTTGTTTACTTTTCCAACAATTTTGATTATTTATTTATCGCCACATTGCATCCGACATTTGGACATTTCACCGCTGAACACGACGGCGAAGTCAGAATTGCAATCTCGCATTACGTCCTAAAATGGACGAAGCGATTAGGAAGAAGTTGAACGAAACGAAACCTATCCATATAAACTTCACGAATCTGAAGACATACGTAATCCCATTAAAATTTAATAAGTTAATATTAACTCACAAACAGTACCTTGAGCGGACGAGGCGAAATACATTGGCATGACTCTCGACTGCAAGCTGAGGTGGAAAGCCCATGTAAAGAAAAAGAAATAAAAAACATACCGTTCTATATGAATTTTTCGAGATATGAGATTTTCAAATTTTCAAAATTCGTTTTGAACCCCTTCCCCTTGACCTAGGGTTATGAAAAGTTTCGAGGACCATTGTGGGGTTGGTCGAAACCCATAAAAAAAATTTCGTAATTTTAACTCAACGCTAACTGGGCAAAGTGCCGCGGACGGCGTACGGCGGACGGACGGATTTTTTTTTATTCGATCTTGAAACGTAAACCAACAAATTTTGAGGGGGGGTTAAAATTTTTTTTTCTTTGGGCGATTCCAATGGTTCATTATCGAAGATAATAAACCAAAATGAAGTACGAGGTACGCGGTGTGGGTGTGACAGGGGGCGCAGAGACATAAAAGGTCTCGTCGTATGACGCACTAGTTGGCTCCTGCCAGCCGTATTACGTCATACGCTCGTGCGTCATAGGCTCTGACGTACTTGTTGGCCTCCTGCTAGCCGTCTTACGTCATACGCTCGTGCGTCATAGGCTATGACGCACTTGTTGGTCTCCTGCCAGCCGTCTTACGTCATACGCTCGTGCGTCATAGGCTCTGACGTGCTTGTTGGCCACCTGCCACCCGTCTTACGTCATACGCTTGTGCGTCATTGGCTCTGACGCACTAGTTATCCTGCCAGCCGTCTTACGTCATACGCTCGTGCGTCATAGGCTCTGACGTACTTGTTGGCCTCCTGCTAGCCGTCTTACGTCATACGCTCGTGCGTCATAGGCTATGACGCACTTGTTGGTCTCCTGCCAGCCGTCTTACGTCATACGCTCGTGCGTCATAGGCTCTGACGTACTTGTTGGCCACCTGCCAGCCGTCTTACGTCATACGCTTGTGCGTCATTGGCTCTGACGCACTAGTTATCCTGCCAGCCGTCTTACGTCATACGCTCGTGCGTCATAGGCTCTGACGTACTAGTTGGCCTCCTGCCAGCCGTCTTACGTCATACGCTCGTGCGTCATAGGATCTGACGTAATTTCCCGCCGGTCGCTTGTGTTCTGACGTGATCTGAGGGAAAGGGTGAATCAAGGGAACAAATTTTTCCCGTTTCAGTTTATGTGCCAAAGCAAAGACATGAAAATGTCAAAAAAATGTGTAAATAGGTACCTAAGCCCAACTGTAATGTCAATTTTCTGACAATGAGTTTTCGACTATAGTTTTCATACCTTTTTACTTAAGTACTTATTGAAATTTGAGACTGATAATGAGCTGTTTGCAAATAAAAAGTCTGATAACTTCATTAGGTACATCTTATTAATCTATTTTCAAGTTCCGATTCACAGTTGAATGTGTTTTATTTAGATGTCGTAAAATTCGAAAACGATGGAATGACGAAAAACCTGTCGACTACTGACTCAAGTGATACTGTCGACTTCTAACACATGTAGGTCGACTACTAGTGCAAAACCATGTCGACTACTGAAGAAAATGTTGGTCACTGGTATCGACTACTACCTAGAGCATTGGGATTTTTTACAAAACTTCTTTTTCCCTTTTCAAACCATGTTGAATAATATTTCCCGCTGCCAGGTCTTTTAGGAAAGGATCTTGGGTACACAATGAACAGGTTTGCAATGAGAAAAAAACCGAGTGAATATTGAAATGTCATCCATTTCTGACCTATATTTAAAATTTCAAGTATGTAGCTCATCATCAAAATTTCATTTGTTTAAACAAATAGGTATTATTTAAACAATTTTACAGACAAAAAACCGAGTGAATATTGCATTGTGATCCAGTTCTGACCTATTTTTAAAATTTCAAGTCAATAGCTCAGCATCAAAATTTAATTTGTATTATTACAAAAAGGTATTATTTAAACAATTTTACAGATGAGAAACCGAGTGAATATTGCAATGTGGTCTATCCCCGACTGACGGTTAAAATTTCTAGACTGTAGTTTACCTGGAAGATGAAAAAAAGGCAGTTTTATTCTGGGCGGCTACCCGGGACCCACCTAACGGCCGTTTTCGACGCGAAGTTTAGTGTTTTCCCATTCTGTTTTCTGCTTCTCCCTTGTTTCATTTATAAATTAAAGATATTTTCTACAGTCGGACATGAAGGAAAATGGATGTAGAAAAAATTACTTGCAGCTAATAAAGGTGTTGAGGGATGGCAAATTGTAACATATTATGTAAGTAAGATACCTAATATTGTTGGTCTGCCGAAAAAATCAGTTGGATATTGATGGCAGACCATGTCACAAAGTTTCTTCTTACAATGTAGTATCATGTGCCAAAATTTGAATCGTCCTAAAGAAGATGCATTTTTACCATAAAAATGGTCAATAATTGAAATTATTTCTGTTTTCCCACGTTTGAGTTCAGTCTGCCGCCAGAAGGCAGCGGAATATTGATGGCAGACTGCGTCAAAAAGTTTACACTAACATGCTAGTATCACATGCCAAAATTACAACTTTCCCAAAATACATTCATTTTGACCTTGAAAATTGCAATTTTTCAATTTCAGTCTGCCTAACTTAAACAACGGGTTACTGAAGGCAGACTACTCTTTTTCAGTCTTATTGCAGGAGAACAATGTTGAGCCGAAATTTGAAGCATCCTAAAATCACAAAATTTTGATCAGTAATTTGGCAATTTTTGCATTTCAGTCTGTCGGTAGAAAGCAACTGGCTAGGCAAGGCAGACCATGGTCTATTGCTCTCATACCACAGGTACTTTAACGTATTGAAATTTGAATCTTCCTAAAACTGATGAAATTTATCACCAAATTTGGCAATATTTCAATTCAAGTCTGCCATTACTTTTCAACTGCTTTAGATTGGCAGACAAGTCTCAAACTCCTTATTTGGGCATATATAATCATGTGTGAAAATTTGAGGCGTCCCAAATACTGTAAATTTTACACCCGAAAAATGCAATTTTTGAAATTGAGTCTGCCACGCATTTTCAACCGGTTGAAAGTGGCAGACTGGTGAAAACATCTATGTTTGGACATAATCTATCATCTATAAAAGTTCCATCCATCCTAAAGACAGGTCATGTTTGTGCGTTTTCGTCACTTTTTAAATGGCTGCCATTTTTGAAAGCAACCGCTTTGAAATGGCAGACTTGGATTTTCTTACTCAGAATTGACTAGATTTTCATAATTTTATATCAAACCTTCTCCTAAAATGAACACCCATTTTCGGCCTCGGCTCCAGGACTATAAAGATTTATTGGAAATTTGAGTTTTAAAAATTTTGGACCGAGAAAATAAGCTTCCATTTCCTCGAAAATTCGCTAAAAGCGTGAGCCGTGTCATGGAGAACTAAAATAATTCTTGAAATCGAGTCTTATTGAGACTACGGAAGCCAAATACTACAACTGTGGCCGGTAGACCGCAGAGGCATTTCACGTTGGTGGTTGACCCAAATTCATCGCATGTTGTGAATTGTTCGAAAAACCGAAAAGTCAACCGCAAGGAGACACGTGAAAAGTGAAACCGGTAAAGGCGATTTGGTAGTTTCCGGAAAAGGGCGTCTTGACAGTAGACAAGTTGAGGCGATTTAACGGTGTTTGAAAGGTCTAGGGCCAGACATCCAGGTCAAGGGAAAGGCTGACAAAACAAGCCCAAATAGTGGATTAGTGTCAGGGGTACGTTCTGGCCTTTACTGCTGAGGGACCATCAACCACCTCAATCGACTCCATATCCTTCTTGATAGTCGCAGATTTTATATTACTCGTGTCATTTCTATTCAATTATTCGTTTATTTGGTCGATTACATACGCAGAGCTGAACGGGAGCTTTCAATTAATTAAGAAAAATTACTCATATTAATTGATAAACAATTCATAGCCTGAGTCATAGTGTTCCAGAACGTATTGTGTCTTACGAAACAAGTTATTGGATGTTGCGTTCATAATTGTACTTGTGAATATATCTGTATGGTGCAAAATATGTAAATAAACGATTTACTATGAGGTGGAACGGGTTCAAAATAGTTAGTTCGCTATCTTTTGAATAATTTTTCGGTTGTTCCGGGCGATGTACGACATCCCAGATTTCCACCAAAGTACAGAAATGGAATCGGGAGCTTGAACACCAGCTATTTTTGAGTATAAAAAAATTGAATCTTCTCACAGGACCTTTCAAAATTGCTATTCATTTCTCGGGACTTCATCGGCGCAAGGGTCAATAACAATTAATGCTGGGTCTTAAGAATTTTTTAATTCATTTCTTCAAGTCAACTAATTGATCGCCTCAATGGGACGGTCACTATCACAACATAGGTTTTGTTTATTGCTTGACTTGCTAAGCTCCCAAACTTGAAGTCATCTTTTACCGGGAATCGAACCCGGCTCCCCCGGTGGCAAGCAAGTGACAATAATACGGGGTATGTTCACAATAACTATTACACCGCGTCGGAATCAAGAATCAAGAATCAAAAATAATTTTATTGGCAGAAATAAAGCATACAAAGTTTGTACAGGATGTTTAAGGCTTATACGATACCGGCCTGTCGGCTTACACCGCGTCTGATCATAACGATCATAACGATTCATATTTTTTATGAATGTTCAATCAAATTATGGCACCAGAGAAGGAAACAACGGTTTATTATCTTCCTTGTGCAGATCACCCTTCTGTCTATACCAGACTGTGTTGCAAATCGGCACCATACCATATTCTCACCGTACTCATACCACACCATACGAATTTCTTTCCTATCATACCATATTGTACTATACCAAATCATACATACAATAATATACCATACCATACTCATACCATGTCATACAAACCGAGTGAATATTGAAATGTCATCCATTTCTGACCTGTATTTAAAATTTCAAGTGTCTAGCTCATCATCAAAATTTAATTTGTTTAAACAAATAGGTATTATTTAGACAATTTTACAGACAAGAAACCGAGTGAATATTGCATTGTGATCCAGTTCTGACCTATTTTGGTTTATTATCTTCGATAATGAACCATTGGAATCGCCCAAAGAAAAAAAGATTTTTAGCCCCCCCCCCCCCCCCACAATTTGTGGTTTTACGTTTCAAGATAGGTACGTAGATTCAGAAAATCGAATAAAAAAAAATCCGTCCGTCCGCGGCACTTTGCCCAGTTAACGTTTAGCTAAAATAACGAAATTTTTGTCACGGGTTCAGACCAACCCCACAATGATCCTCGGAACCTATCATAACCCTTGGTCAAGGAGAAGGGGTTCAAAACGAATTTTGAAGTTTTGAAAATTCCAAAACTCGAAAAATTCGGATGTAACGGTATGTTTTTTATTTCACATTTACATAGAGTTTATTTTTTAGAATTTTTTAAGACCATCTGCAGTTTTTTACGACCAGCCGTTCGTTCACAATGAGGGCTCAAAGTTGGAGCAAATCAAAATTGTAACATGGGGGTGAATCATGCGGCAGCCTGTAAGGTTTAGATATAGTAGCACAGGGTTTTCAGGTATCAAGTTAATTAATTCATAATAATTAATAATAATTATCAATCATTATTAAAAATAATGCATAAACATTATTAATAATATTGTACATCCTCCAATATAATTATAATAATTATAATAATAATTATAATAATTATTGTACATCCTCCAAACCAATTCCATATGAACTACTAACTATCAACAGATAAAATTTTTTATTACTTTTTCTATTGTATATTTAACTTAACTTTTTGTGAACATTTTGTATTATTTTCTATAGTAATAGCATGTACAATAGCATGTACCATTGTATAATAACCTATCACGTATATTTTCCAATATCTGTCACCAATAACGCCATTTGTTTAACCAAACTATTTAAAGTAACTACATATAATTACATTTCCACAACAACTTTTTTCTCACCATAGAACTGTAATCAGAATTATGAAACTGTTTTTTAGGCCCTGAAGATGAAGAAATATATTCTTCGAAACGTTGGCACATAAATCAATTTTCATTTGACCGACCCTCGACATCCCTCAACATCATTCTTACTGACGGTCAAACTAAATCACACACACTCATTAATAACTAGGTAACAATGATTAATAACAATGTTCACTACTTGTTTTTCAACTTCCAAATGAGCTAGGGGTTCGAAATTTTAAATATAAGTCAGAACTTGATTAAAATGCAATATTCACTCGATTTCTTGTCATTAAAATTGTTTAAACAATACCTACTTGTTTAAAAAATTAAATTTTGATGATGAACTGGAGTCTTGAAATTTTAAACATGGGTCGCAGACGGAAGACATTGCAATATTCACTCAGTTTCTGGGCTGTGAAATTGTTTGAACAATACCTATTTGTTTAAAAAAATTAAATTTTGTTTCTAGAGTTTCATCTATCATTTCGTTAATTAGACTAGGGCGATCTGTACAAAGAAGATAATAAGACGCTGTGTCAAGAATTTGCAGAGTTTTCTAGTTCAGGGTTCTCTAAACACACTAGAAATAGTAGTTCCAATTTTTAGGATTTTGACTGGGAGTTGTGGCGTGCTCCTGTAATCTAGCTACCTGGAAGTCAGACATTGAGGACGATTCAGAGCTGGGGCTGTCTGGGCGAGTTGTCTGCGTTGACAACGTGTCCGCAGTGTACTGCACTGAAAGCAACTGATGACGTGGGAAAAATCCCACGTATCAGGACAACGCGTGAGGGGTGCACCGGTCTCGTAACTACCCAGCACGCGGCACGCCGGAGGTATCGGATTCAAACCCAGCTCCCGGCACGCCGAAATTATCAAATTATATCAAATTATCAAATTCAGTGGCAGATCCAGCGCAACAGATCTGTAAATCAATTGGCCAGGTGCACCCAAAACAGCTCGCCCTACCGAATCGGACAAATGTCTTTTTTTATCAAATTTTTCAAGTTTTAAATACCTACGTATATTGTTTATTTTTCAATATTTTAAGGAACATATAAAGCTAAATGGGGGTTCTTACAGTTTTCCATTTAAATCCTTTGTGTTTCTCCATATTATTATTAATAATGAATTATTATAAATAATTAATTATCATCCAATTATTAATTAATTCTACGTATATGTAAGGCAACACAATTTTTTTTTTGAAAAAATCGAATTAAAAACATCGATTCCCAATTTTCGGAGGGAAAAAACCGATTAAAAAAACTTTGCAAATTCTTGACACAACGGTTTATTATCTTCATTGTACAGATCACCCTTCTGTCTAGATCACTGACTGATAGATTAATTATTATTATGCATTATCATTAATTATTAATAAATATTATCAAGTAGTGTAAAGTATTAATATTTATTGTTGGTTATTAATTATTTTTATAAGTACTTCATTATAATAATTATTATTAAATATTATTTATTAACGAACTAAGTCGGCTGAAACAAATAAAACTAAGCATGACATTGGGGTAAAATTAGGTCTTATTAGTATAAGGTATTCGATCGCAAGACATGTTAACTTATAATAACTCATTTGTAGGGCAGTTTACAATAAAACTGGACTGTCTCAGGACCACAAAATTTCATCAAACTTTTAATGTTATTGTACTTCGCTCGAGGGATCGGGAGGAAACCTGCAATGAATCACAAACTCGAAAAATAAATGCTTGCATACGAGTCTGCAACACATTGGGACATTTTATGTCAATATTAATAACATCCAATCTTAATAAACCGTTCAGCCTATATCAAGTTTCTTGCGAAGTCGATATTCACGCTGTTTATCGGCATTTGTTTTTTTTTTTACAGTTACTGTTGAGGCAAAATTTCGTTTTAGCGTTGTTTTCCCTTTGTTAATCGGTTTGACGTTCATCTCGTCGTTCGCTCCATTGGTACGTATGAATTGTTCATACTTTTTGCGACGAGAAAGGAGTATCGACAACAAAGTTACAAAACTCTTCCGATTCCATATCAACCAATAAAATCACAACACTATTGGTTAGTAATTAATCACTTTAAAACCAATTACACAAATACACAAATAAAATATGTAAGATTCGGAGCACACATACAAGTTCACACTGATGGCTAAATCAAGACTAACAATAACAAAACATCGAATCCCAGTTTCCTATACGACCAACTTTGTTTGGATGTAGTATTATTTTAATGAAAACAGAAATGTAGGTAACCTCAAGCTCAAGCAATTGATCACAAAACAAGCGGCAGTGTTCACTATATCAATTTATAACATAAAAATATATATAAGTCCGACATAAATACCAAGAACAAATATGCAAGTAATGCGTTATAATTCGAGAGCTTTCGATCAAATGAAGAAAGATTTTTGGCCGATGAAAACTACAGAAGTTTCATTTCCTTAGCAACGGCTTGGTTGTAAGTGAAAATTATCGTAAAAGTTAGGTAACGCTTTTCGAGGACACTTTCGAGCAAAGACATAAAATGTCGAAATAAATTCTTGGGTACGTAAAACAACAAGATTCACGTGGACGATCCTAAATGTCATGCGCTAAATATGTATTTACGAGATTATCCAGTAAAACTTACGTTTTTAAGATTGAGTGGGAAGTTCGAAAAGCCGACTTTCCGACAGTTGACTTCTGTTGGGTCCCTTTATTACGTCAGTCAATATTGCAGGCGATAGAAAAATATGAGGCGACAGTGTTCGGACGATGAACTAATGATTTTATTGGGTTGAGTTTTGAATGGACACTTTTTTACATAAATTGAAACCAACGCTGAGGTCCAGTCCAGCACCATCTCGTGTTTGACGTTGACCACAATGAATGGGGATGGTAATCTTCTCCTTGACTTTACCATATCTTCGAAATCGTTAGGCATTTCCATTTCCTCCTTCATGTTCCATAATCCGACGTTTTTGTCACATTCTCCGTAAGAGTGTCCACGTACGGGAAATGTAACTTTCAGAAGTCCATGAAGTTGACTGGACGTAACATAATGTACGAACCTGAACATCGTATAGTTTTTAACACGTTCAGTACTGGCGTCATGACATCCATGACGGGGCCCAAACTCACTTACTCGTACTTACTTCGGACATCCAGTTTCACTTTGGAAATCCTTGAATGGGGTCAGTTCCTGATGAAACCCATTCAGTACATCCCCAGTTAGCCGCTAGAGTGCATTGTTTTCAAATCAAAGTTTTTATTTATTTTTTATTTTATATATATTTTTTTAGAATATTTATTGATTGAGACCATTACAATAGTATACCTCATTGACTAGGTGTACGGACTTTCATTGTTTACATTTATTTAAATCTGCAATCATGGTTGCAGATATCTATATGAAGGGTACAGGGGAAGAAGGGTACGACTCCAAAATTGGAAAATGTTCAGGAGAGCAAAAACTAACTTAACCACCTCATGATACGTTGCCAAGGTTTGAAAAAAAATTATCAACTATTCCAGACCATCATGGAATGAAATCGTTTTTCACTAGTACCGACCTACCACGTGAAACTACTCCCAGAAAGCCTCTAGAAGGCATTGAAACCTCAAAATCGACAAATAGTGGAATTATAGGTACCTACCCTTCTTCCCCTGTACCCTTCCAAACCCCGGAAAACAGACGACTCCAACGCCCACGACATTTTATGGACATTATTCAGTTTCAATTAAAAAGAATAAATAAATAAAATAATGATAAATATATACATATTATATTATGTTTGCCGGGGCCTTCGTTAACCAGGGTGTTGAGGTGGTTGGTATTTCGTCGTACGAACGAACTGCAGCAGTTGTTGAGGATTTCAGAGGGCGCTTTCAACTTGAGATCGTTATAAAGTGTCACGTGTTTCCAAACCTATTCCAAAACCAAAACTATTCCAAACCATCATGGAATGAAATCATTTTTCACTAGTACCGACCTACCACGTGAAACTACTCCCAGAAAGTCTCTAGAAGGTATTGAAACCCCAAAATCGACAAATAGTGGAATTATACCCTTCTTCCCTTGTACCCTTCATATGTATATATTTATTATTATTTTATTTATTTATTCTTTTTAATTGAAACTGAATAATGTCCATAACATGTCGTGGGCGTTGGAGGTTCTGTTTTCCGGGGTTTGGAAGCCTTCGTTAACCAGGGTCTTGAGGTGGTTGGTATTTCGTCGTACGAACGAACTGCAGCAGTTGTTGAGGATATCAGAGGGCGCTTCCAACTTGAGTATCATTCAGTATCTGTCGCTGTAAGATTCCGTTTTGCTGCTGCTCAATTCTTCGGAATTCTGATTTGGAGCAGGTTCCTCGTACGGCCAAAGCGTATGTCCAAATGGGTCGGATAACCGTTTTATATAATATAATCTTATTTTGGGTAGATAAGTGCTGACTTCCAAGGAAGTGTTTTCAAGAGCAAAGTTCATCATAACAAGTGGAATAAGTACATTGTATTTTATCGATTGTTTTGAGTAGTATTTTTCTTTCGTGCTCCCAAATGAACTTGTTTGCCGTTTTGGGTGTTTTGTAAGAAGCAAAATAACCAAGGTGATTTTCCGCGTATTTTCTCCCATTGCGGTTGCGTGTTGCCGGCCACCTGTTCGAAACCCCGGGCCTTTGTTTGAAAGATTGCTTTATAAATTTCCACATCGCGTTAGGATTTAAAATTCAATAATTTGTTTCCTACGATAACGCGATACATACCGATCTTCTCGATTTCGCACAATATTGCCGACTTGATATTTTTGATTGTTTACTGCTCATTGTCATCTTAGTTTTTGAAATTTGGATATTTTGTGCTTTTTGAAACTGACATTTTTCATTGATCTATTTTAGAGTTTGGTGTAGGTGATTAGTTTGATTTATGTATTTGTGATTCGACTCCTGAATATTTATGATCTGTGATTTGGTTTTTTGGTGTTTTCCCCAGAAGTAAATTGTGACAATTTATTGTGTGAGTACCTATTTTTGTTGGAAAATACACTTTTTCTAAATAGTTTGGATTTATTCTGAGAACAGCTACAGGAGGATAAACTGAAACGGTGGAACAAACCGTTTCAGTTTATCCTCCTGTAGCTGTTCTCAGAATAAATCGCTACAATACCAAATTAATACCTACCACCACTCATTGTTTCGTACTATATGGAGGGTTAGTATACCCTGAGCGTTACCGTGGACGGGCGTCATGACATACATTTTTTTTTTCTTGTGAAAATTTTATTGCACCAAGTTTACAACTTATTAGCAATTTACATTTGATATGCATTGTTAATTGATTGTTAAGAAGCTAAGATACGTAACATGGCTTCTAAAAGGCTTCAAGTTTTGTGCAGCTGATGCACTGGTATGGGTTCACTGATCACACTGAACACACTTCATTTCACAACACTTTTATCAATTTTGTTGATGTTTAAAGTTTTCTCGAGCTCCGATCTTCGTCGAGTGAGCCCGTTCGCGTCATAATCCTTAGGTTTTGAGCCATGATGTTGGTGATTTCTTAGTAGGGCGTTCAGCCTTAGTCTTGGTTTTCATCGAATGAGTTTATGTTTGACTTAATTCTTGTGATGGAGGTCGTGAGGTTCTGCAAGGTGAGAAGAATAGTGTTCATATCTGCGTCAGTTGGTTGAGGAGCCAATTGGACTCTTGCTGGTAGTAAAGCAGGCTGCATGGTGCCTGTTGCCGTGACCTGTGCGTACGAGCCTTGAGCATGGCCAAAGTGTCTGTTTGCCGCCATAATGGGGGCCTTTGGCGTAAAAGAATTCTTTCTATTCTTGATGATTCCTCCAGGAGCTTGACTCTGGCTTGGTTTATTGCCAGTATCAGAGGTGGATGCCTGGGCAGTCTTGTCAGTTGGATTATGCTTTTTGTCATACATGTCGCGCTCTAAAAACTTGGAAAATTGTGAGTTTTTCAATTATAATCGCCTATAAACGTGGTTTTAAGACATTTCGAACACGCTTATGAGAAAAAATTGAAAGAAGTTGGGCCAGCGTCGAACGTGTTAATCACAAAACATTTCTAGCTGTTCAGCTTCGTCCTCCAAAATGTTATTGATGAAGTGAAATAAGAATGAGACTTCATTAATTTGCCCGTTTTTTTTTGCAATACATTTATGGTAGACATAATAAAAAGACTGCCCCGTAGAAAGCACGTGAATATTGAATGAGTACATTGACGTTAGTAATACACCTACATCATCAGAACCTACATCATCAGGTTCTTTCCCCTTAAACTCGGACATATTCGGTTCTTTCCCCTTACAGCGAAAATTCGAAAGTGATTTTGGCGGACTAGAGTGGGTTTCTTCCCGTTTCTGACACCTTCATACGATGTAGTTTTTTTACCCTGAATCCAACAATACCAATATCTCAATTTCGAACAAAAATGACTTAGTACGTTCTTTCCCCTGACCCTTGGCTTTGTGGGGTATTCCGTACCACTACCATTTAACTTATAGAAGGTATTTATATTTAAAGTATCTACTAAAAAATTCGACCACCGTTGTCGGACACCCGCAAAGCCTGTTTCTCGATGGACTTTATTATAAATAATTCACACTCTTATTTTTCTCAGCGGTTTAGGTTGACCGAGTCATCATGACGGTGTAAGCACCTATTGGCTCTTTGGTTACGGCAATAAACGTAATAATAGGCGTACAATTATAATAGATTTTTATGCTGTTATAAAACTTCTTCGAAAGGCCGTTACAGTGTGAGGCTCCACAAAACTGTAGGTGAGTGTAGGTCGGTATGCACACGTAGGTACACTTTTGGTGTGTATAACTACCTGGTGTGGTACGTCTGTTTGGGGCAACATGCAGGTCTGAGGGGGTCGTTCTTGCAATACGTGTTTTCTATTTGGGCTACCTCAGTTTACCTCCGTATGCCGACATGACGTCGAAGGAAATTTATTGCCCTATTCTCTGACTACGGAAACCTAAGAAAAGTTTTTCCCCCTCGGAATCGTTTTCCTTTTGAAGTTCGTCGTTAAATTCCGACTCCCCCGCTCCGAACCCGCTCGCCTCCTTTTTCTTGAAAGGACTCGACACCAGGAGGAATCCCCCGGCCGGAGGTAAGTAGTGCCATAAAATTTTATGAAGGGGGTAGCTATTAACACCACGGCTAAGAAGAGTGCGGCGGAAAGGGGCAGGTAGCGGTGACGTGGCTGACACTGAGAAGGAATAAGGAATTTTCACGTTCCTTTATTTTGACGACCGCCGCTCCCTATCGGACCCTCTATCTCACCTTCTTTCGGTCATTAAATTCCAACTTGTTTTATAAGGAGACGACCCTGTATTTCTCTGCACACGCGCACGCACGCACGCGGTCACAGTAATGATTATTTAGAAAGACTTGGGTCCGCCATCTTGGATCCCGACCTCCCTCCTCGGAGCGATCGTTCTCTCAACCACTCCCTCTTTAATTTACATCAACTTCCAACCCAATCAATTCCTACGTTGCCAACCCTTGAAATCCGAGCTTCGTCTCTCCGCCGGTTCAATTCCAACTCAATTTGTCTTCACCTGAAGCGGCGGATTTATCCGTATCCCAACTTACTCAACGTTCCCACCCGTAACAACCACACCATCAAGTAGTTATGCACTATCGCCCTATTCAAGAGGCCAATTACTTCCATGTGGTGGATCAAAGCTAAACTGATTGAAATGAAATCAAATGAAAAATGGCTTTATTCCTCACTAATACAATAGATTTGTACAGACATAAGACATACTATAATATATGGGATATAGTGTGAGATGACAAATTATAGTGTCTTGCAAAAACAATAGAAACTTTGTTGTAGTGGAACTACCCCACTACATAGAACTAAGTTCCGTGCTGATTGGGGGAGCACCGCACAGAAAGAAATGGAACAAAGAAAGGAAGTACCACATCAAGTAATAGAAGCCTACTAATTGGCAATTAGCGACAAGACGGCGGGAGGAGCACTAAGGTACATATATGCTGGCAAATAATGATTCACACGACTCATACCCCCTAGTAATGATCCAGCTAAACACTTTTTTTATAAATTGATCTAATCAATTGTTTGGGATCGAACAAAGCAGGGGGTAATATTCTAAGGAGGTATGGTGAGCTGAAATAAATGTGTCGGCAGGTGCCTTTTAAGCGGGACAGAGGAACGGGAACCACAGCCTGGGTGGTATGACGAAATGTATATGTGCTATCGGGGCGATCATAGGGGAATTAATCGGTGTGCTTATGGTAATAGATTAGCACAGATTTAATATATAATTGACAGATTGAAAAAATGGGAACTATGGAAAACAACTGACTTGAGGAGAATCTTTTGGGTTTGTGAGCAATCATTTTCAAGGTGGACTTTTGGACCACTTTTAAGGGTTTTAAAACAGACGGAACGGCACTTCCCCAAGCCAGAATTCCAAAGGAAATTACACACTGTACTAAGGACTTATACAGAACGACAAGGAACTGGAGTTTAACACAATTTCGTAGATTATAAAAGATGTGATCGAACTTGACCAAGCGTCTCGTTAGGTATGAAATGTGCAAATCTCTCTATAATAGCGCATGAACAACCATTCAAAGCCGTTTGATGGCAGCAGTGGATTCTCAATTCATGGGGGAGGCTGTTTCTACTCGGAGAAGCACGAGGTATTTGGTTTTATCAACATTTAGACTGAGGGTGTTGGCAGTTAGCCAACCGAACAATGTCCTCATGTCCTTGTTGGCTAAAGAGAACACATCATTCCACGTTTCGCCTTTACAAAAGAGTGCTGTATCGTCAGCAAAGAGAAACACCTGGCCACTCAGTGGGAGCTCACCTATTCTGTTGATAAAGAAGAGAAACAAGAGAGGGCCAAGGGTACTGCCTTGAATTACCCAAAAATTTACATCCTCAACAGAACTATCGAGACCGTCAATGCAGACTATTTGCCGCCTATGCGCCAAAAAGCTCTGAAACCATTCATGCTCAACACCTGTTATGCCTGCCTTAGTGTGTCCAGAAGCTGCGACTTAGTAATGGAATCGAAGGCCTTGGCCATGTCGAATAGGACTAAAATGCCTTTGGTCCATCACCAAACGGAGGTGTTTGGTGAGGGAGAAAAGAGCCTCATCAACGCCCAGTCCATTCCGGAACCCAAATTGTTTGCTGGAGAGTATGTCATTCAACTCCAAACAGTCATTCAATTGCTGCTTGACCCATTTTTCGATTAGCTTAGATAAAACACTAGGGAACACTTAGTGAAATGGGACGATAGTTTCCAAGCTTGACTGCGTTTCCACCTTTAAACATGGGGATTACTCTTGCGATTTTGAGACAATCAACTGTGCAGGGAAGAACCATCGCATTTTAACCCTGAATGGATATAAAGTTTACTCCGTAGATGTACCATGTACAAATCTACCGCTATATCGATACCCTCATTCTAACAGGACGTATAATCAATTTTGTCCAAATTCTGTTTTTAATAGACCCTACAGTATTTCCTAACGCCCAATCGAATGGTGCTGTCGCCAAGAATTGGAAGAAATATCCAGTTTTCTAATAACCCGTATCAGTTTTGTTTGTATACTGCCTCCAATACCGCGTATCAGACCTCTCGTCAAGGAATCCAATACCGCGTATCAGAATTAAGATTATTTTGGCGTTCGAATAACACGTATCAGTTTCCATAGCTGCACTACAACAGATGAGACGAAGACTAAGACGAAGACTCAGAAAAAGAGAGAAGGGAGAAAATAATGAAGAATGAAGTGTTCACTGAACTAGAACAAGGCACACTGTCCTCAAGTTTGATTTCAATTTACTCAGACTTTTCAGTTTCAGTTTCATTGGAATGTTTCATTTTATTTGCATTGTAAGTACACCACTATTATTTAACGGTGGTGATTCGGTAATAAATTATTTACTTCAGTAATTAATTAATTTCAAAAGAAACACTTTTTTTTCATTTGAATTTCGTTGCAATAATCTCAAATTACCCACTAATCGCACCATTTTTGTGCTGCCAATACCGCGTATCAGAATTAGTTTTGGTTTCTAATACTTACCACATATGAGGGTGGTCGTGTTCAACAAGGATTTTTTTCTATTCCCATTATTGGAGAGGGAGAGACACTACTTGATTTTAAAACATTCAGAAAGACAACATTAACCCGGACTTGAACGTTGTTTGGTCTCCTTTGTAACCGCACAGGATTCTCCTATGGTTATGGGGTATTTTCCGGTAGCATAATCAAGAAGACTATAATATATTATATTTATTTGTATTGCATACTTGTATATACTACACGATTAGAGTAAAAAACGTGAAGATCGTATATCGATACCATCGTTCGAAGACCTCGCATCAGAAATAAGACAAATTTTCAGGAAAAATATCGTTCAAATGAGGTATCACTTGTCAGACTGTTTCATTTTTGGAATTTATGGGTAAGTTTCTACCCCTTAAAACTCCCCAAAACCCCCCTTGGAGGGGCCCGATTCTGGCCATCTACGAACTTAGCCTTTCAAATTTGAACTTTGTGGTGTGGGGATTCAGAATGGTCAGGGACGGATTTTAGTAAAAAATATTTTTGAAAAGTTGAATTTCAAACATTTTGGACTGAGAACTTCCTTCTCTTCAAAAATACGCTAAAAACTCATCTTGATATTCATGTAAGTTTCAAGTCGCTATAAACGTTAACAACTCCTTTGTAACCGCACAGGATTTTCCTATGGTTATGGGGTATTTTCCGGTAGAAATTCAACTTTTCAAAAACATTTTATACCAAAATCCGTCCCTGACGATTCTGAACTCACTGCCAAAAGACACCTCAAATAATATCGTCGGCGTACAAGGAAAACCCACTAAGTCCATTTTTGCTCAAAATGAGATTCAGCTTTATTTAGGCCTCTATTGTTACAAATGAGAATGTTTATGGGGTTGGGGACCATTTTAAACCTTGGAGAGCATCCATAGAGGCCTAAATAAAGCTGAATCTTATTTTGTGCAAAAATGGACTTGGTGGGGTTTCCTTGTACGCCGACGATATACATGTACACAAGTATGTGGCATTCTTGAGAAAGTTCAAATTTGAAAGGCTAAGTTCGTAGATGACCAGAATCGGGCCACTCAAAGGGGGGTTTTGGGTTTTGGTAGAAGAAAACTTGGAGATTTCACCAACAAAGAAAACCAGAACTGCCTATCCAAGATGTGACTCACGGTATTTACTCCCAGTTTCCCCTGTTTGAAAACACTGGTTTATTATCTTCTTTGTTCAGAAGCTAAATGATAGAGATGATGAATTAATTACAAATAAAATGTACCGATATAATTCTGGGGTTTTTAATACCACGGACCGACGTCGGCAATAATTTTTCAATAAAAGAAGTACCTACCAACAAACATTCGAAATTACCTTCATTTCCGTAGCACAAAACGTACCTCAGAACAAAAAAATCCACATCACAAAAACCATGTGATGTTCCAAACAGCTGTTCCTTAGTATGAACATTGGCCTGTATTTCAACCGTGTTTGATTTGGATTCTACATCAAATTTCATGAACTTTTTACTTCGACAACTTTTTTTTTTATTGCGCGCAACCTTCTTTTCAATTTTCATGCAATTTAATGCAATTTTCATGCATTTTGATCAAATTTTCAACGAAAAATCAACTTTTTAAAAGGAAAAATGCATTTTTAAGGGGCAAAACCAGCGTGTCTACTTGGAAACCTCTTCAGTAGGTACATTACTGAATCTTACGGAACCTTTTGTCCCTACCAGGAGTTCGGCCGGTACAAACAGAGAGCAGATGACTGTTTACCTTCTCCTCAATCTCTAATTTATCGTAGACGAAAATATCCAATGGAAGACCCATTATCTTGATGACCCATTACCAAGTAGGCACGCTGGTTTTGCCCCTTAAAAAATGCTTTTTCCTTTTAAAAAGTTGAGTTTTTGTTGAAAATTTGATCAAAATGCAAATCAGAAAGTTAGTGTCACTTGCGCATGGTTGCGCAGTTGCGCGGCGTGCTCAAATATGATATTTGAGATCCTTGCAAAAAAAATATGAAGATTCAAAAATATTTTTTTGTTTACTCTCTGGACGATTTTAGGAGGGAGGGGAACAACTCGTGGGACACCCAGTATAGGCTCAACCTTTGAGCCCTCATTGTGAACGAACGGATCGATGGTTTCAAAAATATCGAAAAAATAAACTCTAACTAAATGTCAACTAAAAACTATACTGTTCGATATGAATTTTTTGAGATATGAATTTTTCAAAATTTCAAAATTCGTTTTGAACCCCTTTCCTTTGACCCGGGGTTATGAAAAGCTTTGAGGATCATTGTGAGGTTGGTCCGAATCCTTAAACCAAATTTTGTAGTTTTTTTTTTTTTTTTTTTTTTTACTTGGGACAAACATATTTCACAGGGAGAAATTTTTTTTTTTGTTGAAAATTGTTTATTGCTCCAAGTTACAACTTATTAGCAACATTGTTTTGACTTATATTATAAGTGAAACTGTTCAAAACTTAGGTTCTTCACTGAGTTTTTTCTACATTAGGACGGACTTGCTTGTTTTCCAAAACTGCTTCACAAGGTGAGGTCAAGTGGTTTTGTTCGTTTAAGTCGTCTGGTGACATCACATGTATCAAGGAGGCGGACAGCTTCATCGTTGACGTGTGATTTAAGCCGATGTAGATGACGTACGGCTTGTCGCTTGATAGCTTCATTAACGGTTTCGATTTCGAGCTCATGGAGGAGACGCTCATTTCGAAAATACCATGGTGCATTGACAACATTTCTCAAGACAGTGTTTTGAAATCTTTGAATGATTTCTCGATTTGACTGAGCAGTACAGCCCCACAGCTGCGCTCCGTAAGTCCAAACAGGCTTAAGGACTTGGTTGTACAATGTGAGCTTGTTCTGGATAGACAACTTTGAGTGTCTACCCATTAGCCAGTACATTTTTCTGAGCTTCAAGATTAATTCTTTCTTTTTCTTCTTGACGTGGGCTCTCCATCGAAGCTTAGCATCAAGCGTCATACCAAGGTAGTTTGCTTCATTGGCATGAGGGATAACTTTGCCGTCGAGAAAAGCTGGAATGTAGCCGATTCTTTTGTTGGTGAAATCGACGTGCACCGACTTACTCTCGTTCAATCGGATTCTCCACTTGGCTGTCCATTGGTAAATGCGGGATATTGATTCATTCAATTTGGCGGTGGATTCAATGTTGGTACAGGGAGAAAATGAGAAGGGATGTATCTGCGTGTAGTGTAGATGATCATAATAACCAAGATACAGGCGGATTTGGCACCTTCTGCTTTTAAATTTTGTCTTGTAAAAACTGTAACATCCCACAACACCGGGTGTTGTTCGTAAACGTTAATAAATTTGACCGTGAATTTTTTTTTTTTTTTTCAGTTTTAAGGCAATAAAACACAGCAATTAACATTCAGATTGAAATACACTTCGAAATAACCGAAGTAGGAAATTACATTCAGCGTAAAATGAGACCGACGCCATCTCAAAGCCGTGAGAAGAAAAAAACAACTAATGGAGAACCGGCTGACTGGAAACTTCGAGGATCGTCGGATTGGCCGTTGGGGACCTGTGGCGTGGCCTCCGAGATCTCCAGGTCTGACTCCATTCGATTGTACCGTCCTGTGGTGGGGAACAGGGGAAAAAAATTAAGTTCATTCCGCAGCCGAATACGATCCGAAGGACATTTAGGGCCGGTTTCACCAATAAACCATGAACTCGGTTTATTGGAAACCTAATTCAACGTAACCGATGGATTGATCTGAGTTCGAAAAGTTTTGGGTTTCACCAAGTTGAACGAGGTTCAAGGATCGGCGTTCACATTGAACTAAGATCCGTGAAAACCAAGTGTTTCATTACTGATGTAAATCCTTGAAAACGGAATGTAACGTAACAAGTTAGGTTGTTGCTTTGAGCAAGAGATAAAGATAGAATAAAGTTACATTTGTAATTTTTGAGGTCTTGAACAAAGGCTGAAGTTTGGTTTTCTTATGAACCTTATTCCAATTTTGCAGACTATTATTTATTGAATTAGACACACCCCTTATATTTGAATCAATTATATAAATTTATTGATTGGTCATTCGACCAATGTAATTATCAATTAACTGTTGCCTCGCTACATTGTCTTGTGCCCGAGACATTGTTGAATGGATAATATTATGCGGGAGGGAAAAGTGAAGTTGAACCGAGTTCATCCCTGTTTACCGGCCCAAATCTAGCGTTCAATGCTGAACTCCCGGTTATCTGAGTTCAGGGTTTTTTCCCCCTTTATTGGCTTCAGGCATAGCCTATACGGCCGCATCATATTACAATAACATAACAAATTAAATGATATAAGATAAGAATGATTAAATTATATAAAATAAGAAGAAAAATAAGTGAATAGATATAATTAAGTAAAATGCACTCTCTTAACACAGAATGTGTTTTAGCTATGGACTAACTAGCCAAAATAGCTAACGAAATCTGGGACGACAACATGGATACCGATGAAACGGAACTAAGGATCTTGTAACCTGGTGTAACCTATGAGCAGTCAATATATCAGTCGAAAAAGATTCCACAATTATCACGTAGTAACGGTTTCGTTTACCCAGAGTTTCCCAGTATGGCTACGAGTGAAGTCAGTTTCGAATGTTGAGTCAAAAACAGTCAAAACAGCTACTCGTTGTTTACCATCTGTTATGAGGTTCTTTCAAATAATGTTGTAATCTCAATAAAACTGAAGACTGACTTTTAAAAGGCTATCGATGATACGGAACTAACCGTGTAACCTGGTGTAACCTATGCGATATTTTGTTATGACGCGGTGAATATTTAAGATTCTGATTTAGTGGGAGGAAAGTAGCGAAATTCTGATTTGGTGGGAGGAAGATTGAAGACGGGTTTGTGTGAAACGTGTGAGCTAAAACACATTCTGTGTTTCTATAATTTCGTCCGAAGTATGTAAATAGAGGTAACTGTGAAACAATAATTTTTAGTTCATAACTTAATAGCACTGTCGCGAACAAAGTTTACCACTGCATTTATTTATTTATTACGGGCAAGCCCAATTACACAAAGTTACAATTTTGAGTCAGCACACAGATCAGAAGACTTCAAAAAAAAATAAATAAATAATAAAATAGAAAAGAAAATCATACACTTCAAACGCTTTGAGTAAACTGACAAATGTAGCTGGGAAAAAATAATTAAATACTGGCACATACCAACTTAAGTTTGAAAAGAGAGGCCGGTGGTATTGGTAAGTCGTTGGAGAAAATGGCACTCCAAACAGATTGCGACTACGCGAGGATGGGCGAGGGGTCATCAGAGCTATGCAGGAGAGCAGGGCGGGACAGGAGAGATGGCTGTTGATGATTTTGTAAAACAACACCAAATCCGCCGTATTACGTCGCTTCTAAAGGGTGGAAAGCCTACACACTCCGCGAATGTGGCTATAGTCAACCTCACTTGATGGGATCCTCAACTTGAAGGCGATGTACCGAAGGAACTTGTTCTGAACTCTCTCCAAATTGTACCTGTTGACTGCGTAATAAGGCGACCATACGGGGGAAGCGTACTCCAGCACGGGTAGTACTAGGGCTTTGTACAAGGTAACAATGGCCTGACAGTTGGTAAATTCGCGGGTGTTCCTTATGAGGAAACCCAGGGCCCGCAACGCCCGCCCCACAGTAAGCCCTATGTGGTTGGAGAATGTCATCATCCCATCAAATACAACCCCCAGATCCGCTGTGGAGGGTTTGGTTTTCGTCATCATTCGAAGGCAACTGTTCTGTTGGACGTGGGTATTTGATGGCTAATCCCCAGAGGCAACTGGCATACGTCCACATCGGTCGAATCGTGGTTTGGTAAACAAACCGTTTTGACTGAAGACTCAGTGGGGATTCATTTCCGATCAGTTGCTTCAGAAACGTAATTCTGCTGTGAATCCGTTTAATTAGTGAGGATAAGTGGAGGTTCCATGTCAGTTTTGAGTCCAGCTCCAAACTTAGATATTTGAATGAGTTTATGAGTGGAATTACTTCGCCTCTTCTAATGTTTAGATCCTCTAATTTCTTTTTAGAGTGAACCCAACTACTCTGGACTTAGTGGGGTTTACTTTGATTTTCCATTTTAGGCACCAATCGTCCAACTGATGGAGCATCTGTTGCTAGTTAATTTGTGTTGACTGACGGAGTTGGAGTTAGACTGGGGAAAATCTGGCGAGTATGTGAGGTACAGTAATGGCCCCCATACACTTTCGTTAAGGCCCCTTTGCAGCACTCCGGCAGATAGGCCTCTGGTCGACGATGTAGAGCTATCGACTGCAACTGAGTAAGCCCTACTGCAAAGGTATGATCGCACGAGCCGGTAAAGCGTATCCGGAACTACGTTTTTGATCTTGGCAAACAGCCCCGGGTGCCAGACCCGGTCGAAGACTTTTTCCACATCTTCTCGTAGAAACACTCCAAGGCACACAGAGCACTCTTCAAATGTTTCCATTATCAAATCGGTCACGCGATGGAGTTGCTGCGGACACGAATGGTGTGCTCTAAAGCCAAATTGGGTTTTCATACACGGAAACAGCTGAATGAACAAGAGCGGTTTTGTGACGTCGAGTTTTTTGTTGTGAGATCCTTTTTGTGTCTACGAAAAGAAGGCAATTTCGAATATTTCTTGGTGGGTATTCAAAATATTTAAAGAAAACACAATTATGACACCTTCTAAAGCAAACAGTTTGTGGGTCGTAATTTAGGGCCTTCCGCCGCTCTAATGCGCATAAAATCACAGCCGTAAAACTTCGTTATGGTTCGTTTGTAAGGTTCATAAAAGGTCGCTTCTGTGTCACCGATGACAGACAACGGAGACGAACACAAACCCACTCGGACCCACCCGAAAGTGTCCTGTTGGGCCACTTGAGGCAGCACCTTTCAGGTGTGTAGGTAAGAGTTGGAAGAAACGAGTCACAAATCTACATCCGAAGTATTTATTCTAAATACTACGTAAGACCTGATAGTACCCACACTTCATCCCCTCAAATCGCTTTTGAAGATCTTGAGATTTCTAACGTCCTGCGACGAGCATCCAACGTCCAGAAGCGACTCAGAAATCGCAATCCAACTGCCGTATCATTCTGCAGTAGAAATCGCCTTTAACGACAACGGTTATAATGAACAATTGGTAATAACTAAACACCGGATTTCTATACAGTTCCATACCCATTTCGCTTCATGTAAAGCGAGCGAAAATTCTTCCTTTATCCAAATTGCCTTCTGTAGATGCTCTGGTTTAAATTTTATTCTGCATATTCTTGCATAATATTATTTGGGGGGAAAATCGTAATTCTGCATATTTGATGGATAGTCAATAACTTTTGACGATTTTTGGTGACGGCAAGAAAATAAAATAAGGTTCCTAAATACCAGGGGTATTCATGGTTTGAGTCGACTGTCGAGATCGTCGCAATCGAGCTGGTCGCAAACGGACTGAACCATGAACGCCCCCTTCGATGACCGTCGAGTTTCGAAGTGAAATCGTGGTTACAGCGCTCCGAGTGGATGAATGTAGTACTAGATCTGCTTTTTTTAAACTACTGTTATCTCAAGTATGCGATATCACATGACAACGCCCGTGTAAGTTTCCTTATCACACCGCTAGGAAGCGCTGCTGCAGTTCACGACCAAGCTCGACCATCGCTACTCGATTTTTACCAGACCTCCGACTCCGGAAAATCGACTCGACGGATCGAGTCGAGAATCCCAAGCCGCGCATGCGCACTCATCCCGTTTCCCATGGCAACCGCGACGTTTGCGACGTACGCGACGTTCGCGACATTCGCGACTCAAACCATGAATACCCCTACCAAAACCAGACAACCTTGAAATGTAGATATATTTTTGTAACTATTAATTACGAAAAATAGGCATATCTGGAAAGAAGATGAAATCCCCAGCCATACAGCATGACTTTTGAAGAAATAATCGGTTTTATGTAAAACGTCTACATTAAAGAACATGATGTCCATGAAGAACATCTCAAGTAACAACCACGTTTCTTCATCTTCAAAGTGCTCCGGTTTGAGAGTGGAATAAGATACCGCAATTCTGAGCAATCCCCGTCTTATTCGGCGTGTGAAAACCTTTAAAATGAGGTGTCACTTGACAGACCGTTTAATTTTTGGAATTTATGGGTAATTCCTCCCCCCCTCCCCGCCAACATCCGCAAAACTCCCCTTAGCTTTTCGATATTTCAACTCGAAACACGACGGTGAAGTCAGAATTGCGATATGGCAATCCGTCATCAGATTAGAGCAGATTAACCATGAAGATCATATCAAGTATCAACCACGTTTCTTCATCTTCAAAGTGCTCCAGTTTGAGAACGGAATGAGATATTGCAATTCTGGAGTCACCATCGTCTTCAGCATAAAGAAAACCCTTTAAAATGAGGTCTCACTTGTTAGAATGTTTCATTTTGGGGATTTATGAGGAATTTTTGTCCCTAAAACTCCCCAAAACCATACGTATAATTTTGGTGTCCTTTGGCAGTGGATTCAGGATGGTCTGAAACGGTTTCTGGTATGAACATTTCTCGAAAATTCGAGTTTTAAAAATTTTGGACCGAGAACAACAGCTACATTTTCTTCAAAAAAGATAGAAAATTATTTTAAAACAGTTGTGTTCCATTTGCAAGTTGTACTTTTAGTTCTATGCCGCAAAAATAGGTAATAGAATTTGAGCCAGATAAGTTTGATTATAATTGAAAGAAGTTTAAACAGAAAAGTTGAAAGATACTCATTTCCATCTGTGGATATTCCCACTCGTGTTACTTCCAAATAATAATATGGTGAAAGTAACATGAGTAGTCATTGTCACCGATTGTGAGATTTTGTTACGTACGAATAGTGTGAACGGTGCAAAAACTTAACAAAATCCTACTTACTTTCGGTTTATTACCTTCGATATGAAACTTTGGAATCGCCCAAGAAAAAAAAAATACCCCCCTCAAAATTTGCAGGTTTACGTTTCCAAATAATTTCTAAATTCCGAAAATTGAATTTAAAAAAAAAACCGTCCGTCCGCGGCACTTCGTCTAGTTAGCGCTGTGCTAAAATTACGAAATTTGGTTTATGGGTTCTGAGCGACCCCACAATGATCCTTGAAACTTTTCATAACCCTAGGTCAATGGGAAGGGGTTCAAAACGAATTTTGAAATTTTGAAAAATTTTCAATTGAACGGTATAGTTTTGGTTCACATTGATAATTTTCAAGACCAGCAGGAGCATTGAACACAACGGGGGCTCAAAGCAGGAGCAGACCAAAAGTCGGTCAATAGCCTGTCAGGTCAATGTTCATACTGACCCAGCGGATTTGATCACCACATGGTTGTCAGATATTGAGTTAATTAATAATAATTAATAATCTGTATTAATAATTATTAACACCTAACAATAATTATTGATATTTAATAATAATTAATGATAATTTACACTACTTGATATTGATAATTCATAATAATAATTAATCTATCATTTAGTGATCTAGACAGAGTGATCTGAACAACGAAGATAATGAACCGTTTTGTCAAGAATTTGCAGATTTATATCTATACTTAGCAACTTAACCCACTTTGGGGCAGCGAATAAATAGATGTCCATCACTCCAACCTCATTCTGTGTTGTACTGATGATGGCGTAACAGCCGGAACTCCGTCTACATCGGTCAACGTCATTCGAATTGACGTACAGACTGAGAGAATTACGATTGTATCAATTCAGGATCAGCGTACAGAACCTGTTGCAATAGCGTCCAAACGAGAACATTTTAGCGAACAGAATTTTAAATATTTTATTGGACGTATTTCATACCGACATCATTTTACCTCGGAAACTATTCAGTGTCGTACTCACAATAAACACACTGTATATTTCAGTTTTGAACGTTTTACTTATTTTGAATGCTGTTTTCTCTGCCTAGTTATATTTAAAATGCTGCCTAAATCACATACTTCAACATAAAACCCCCTTATTTCAGGGACAGTAGCAGCACTGCCGCCAACCATTTACTCAGACCACACAAATTCAGACGAGGCTAAAGTAGGTACGTAACAAAAATATCTCTTAACACATTTCGACTAAATTTAGAGTAGTAAAAATGCAAATGTGACTGTTTTGCGCATAAACGATTAACAAACAAATTCCGTCCATCAAATCGTTTCTTCTCGTGTATTTTAATCCATTTGGGACGCCCCTGAGACGGCGGGTTTCCAAATGAGGAGCTCCCGTGGTTTTGACAACCGAAAACGGAGAGAAAACTCAGCAAATTCTTGACACAACGGTTTATTATCTTCTTTGAGCAGATCACCCTAATCTAAAACTCTAGCTATTGTTTAACTCCTGTAAAACTCCTATTTTTTAAACAATTTTACAGACAAGAACCCTAGTGAATATGGCATTGTCATCCATCTGCGACCCATGTGTAAAATTTCAGCTCATCGGAAAGTTGAAGAAAAAACTTAGTTCAAGCTTGAACTAAACGTTTAAATTTCGTCATTTCAGGACAACGCTAACTGGGCAAAGTGCCATGGACTTGTTGAAACTTGAACTGTAATTTTTAACGGAAGTACCTAGTGTTTTTAACGTTTCAAAATTAATTTTGAACCTCTTCCCATTGATGTAGGGTTTTGAAAAGTTTCATGGATCATCGTGTGACTTGTCTGAACCAGTGAACCAAATTTCGTAATTTTTGTAGCCTGTCGATTGCCAAGACCGATTTTTTTTGTGCAAATTTGAACTTTTTATCTCAATTCTATCGAGAGTTATCGTCCAGAATGACACATACATAAATATATATACACATATAATTTTTGGTGTCTTTTGGCAGTGGATTCAGGATGGTCTGAAACGGATTTCGGTATGAAAAGTTTTCGAAAATTCTAGTTTTAAAAATTTTGAACCGAGAACAATAGCTACATTTTCTTCGAAAATTCGCACAAAATGAGATGCCAAAATACGAGTTTCTTCCTTTCTTTCTGAACTGATTTATTCAATTTCGATACATACTTTTGGACCTTTATTACTCACGAGGTATTAGACGTAAACAAGTACTATAGTGCAATGTTTTAAGTATTGTGTACATCATTCCAATACCAAATTTTAGAATTCTGAACATGACTTTTTTGTCCGCGTAGTTTTGGTTTTGGTTCAGCGACGGCGAAGGCCGTTTGCACGTCATTTCATGGGAATAAAGTGAAAGGGCATTAAAAAGTGAAGAATTTGTGTGTTGCGGCGAATGTGCGGCGAGGGAGCACTTAACTGATATGATGAAGTGGTGATGTGAAGCGGAAGAAGAAAATATTAGATATGAGTGTTGAGGGTTGGAGGGGGGAGGGAGGATGGAGGAGGCGTGAGTGTTGAGGGGGGAGGGAGGAGGTGTCGTGAGGGGGAGGGAGGAGGAGGGTAAAAAGGGACAAATGGCTCGGCGCCCCGGAATGCCACCCCAGGGAGCGATTCAGAGGCTCGCTCGTATAATTGCTGGCGGGTGAAAGCGGGGGGAAGGCGACGAAGAGGATTATGGCGAGGAGGTGTCTGTGTGGGCGAGAGGGGGAGAGGGAGAGTTTTGCTGGTGAAGCGTCGGAGCCTGTTGCACAACAGCAATCACAGCTTCAAACCAACTGATGGGAAGAGGGAGGAGGGAGGAGGGAGGACGAGGAGGGGGAAGAGGTGAAGAATTATGTAGTTATCCCCTTCGCGCCCTCAACCGCCTCGCAAAGCTACTCATCACCCCCGTCCTACGCGCTCCCCCCCACACACACACACACATTTCACGTACCGCCGAGGAGGAGGCGGATAAGTGGCGTCATCTCTCAACGACCTGTGGTGGCAGGAGGAGGAGGACGAGGAGGGCGGAAGGCGACCCACGTCTCTCCGTGACTAATTCGCATCCTCAGATCGCGCACAAGTCCAAATTATCAACTTTTCTTCAAAAAAATTTCCCTCTCAAAAATTCTCTGTGTTTCAAAATCATACAAACTTGAATTTTGCGGTCAAATTTTGAGGGGTTAAGCGCCACAGGACTCAAAACCCTGGAGCGTTTTCTTGAACGGGTTTTTGTATTTTTCTAAATGTACGACTTCGTCATTGTAGAAGCAACGTGGCGTATCTCAACATTTCCAATTTTACAGCTGAGACAAAAAAACTCTGCAAATTCGTGACACAACGGTTCATTATCTTCTTTGTACAGATCACCTTTCGGTCTCGATTACTGAAAGTTAGATTAATTATTATTATGAATTATAATTAATTATTATTATGAATTATTATCAAGTAGTGTAAATTATTAATATTTATTGTTGGTTATTGATCATGTTTATGCTTCATTATTAATAATTATTATTAAATATTGTTTGAACGGATAACGATAACGATAACGGATAACGATGAACGGATAACGAATAATCACGCGAAATGACCACCGGATAACAACTCTTTATTTTACACAAGAGAACGGATGACACTCGATATAATAAACGGTATTATAATTAAAGATAACAGTGCAACTTGGTAGTGATAACAATCGGTCCTTATCAACGAGCTGGGACGGGGGAACAGGTTGGACAGCCGAACAACGGCTCCCACCAGCCATCATGGTGAGCACTCTGTTGGGGCAAGTAATAACCACTACCTACCAGCCCAAACATCCTCCCCCCACAATGAGGCACTCATTCTAACAAATTTAAGAAACGGGCACTAACAGTCCTTTGGTAGCGGGCAGAGCTTGACTAACGGGCGGAGTTTCTCCCCATTACCAGACCGGACTCTAGCTACACAGGTTACACCATCTTTACCAGGAATCAGGTCCACTATCACACCCATGGGCCATGACAGAGGAGGAATATTGTCTTCCTTAATCAACACTACATCCCCCACTGTAGCAGGGCGATCAGGGGTATTCCACTTAGATCGGGTCTGGAGGTCTAACAGGTACTCAGAGTGCCACTTCTTCCAGAATTGACTTACCAGATTAGAAACAAACTTCCACTTAGGAGCTAATCGGGAGCTGAAGTCAAACACATTGCTCTCAGGTAAAGCAGTAAGCGAGCGTTGAACGAGAAAATGAGCAGGGGTAAGTACCAGTATGTCATCTGGTGAGGAGGATTGGTGAACTAACGGGCGGCTGTTAAGAATGGCCTCAATCCTAATGGCAACGGTGCTGAACGGGAACCGGGGAAACGGCTTCCGTTGGGGTTTAGGATTGGCAGCTACTACCTCCAAAACGGTAGAGAGCTCCTTAAGAACTTGCGAGTGGTAGTCCTTAGGCAAGAATTTAGGAACAGTGAAAACATGGGGTCCCTGTGAGCAGGGATAAGCGGCCCGCAGTCCAGCTTGAACAAGGAAGGGGTGGGGCTCTATCTCGTTAACTGGCGCTTCACTGGAGTATTTCATTTGATGCGCATAACGGCTGAATTGAACGGACTTTTTACAGACGGGAGGAGTGGCACCAGTAACCAGAGTTCCCAAGTCAGTCCCCCATAGACCAACCCCAGAGGAATGGGGAAGCAATTGGGAAAAAATGTCAGCTCCGAGAATAGCCTGAACATAGTGAGCAGTGTGAAACTGTGGGTCAGCAAGGTGGGGTTCCATGGATGTGATATTTGACCATAAAGCAGGGTTCCAACTACGGCTGGGCAACGGCGAAAGGGGGGTCTCCATAACGAGCGCTTCAAAAGGTATTACCCTACCAGAACGTGTGTGAAGCTGAGCAGTAACGGAACTGTGAATGGGGTTTGAAGAGCTCCCAATTCCCTGTAAACTGCCCTTCATGGGAATCAAACGGAGTCCTAACTTCTTCACTACTAACGGGGAAACAATATTGACTTCACTTCCTGAGTCACTCAAAGCTCCGAATTTAATTATTTCCCCTCTACAGGAGGAAAGGGGGACTACAGCAGTAGGGGTGACCCCAAAACGAGATAATTTTAAACAGGACTTATGGGTGACGTCAATTTTACTAACGGGTTGGGATGAGCCAGCTACGCCTAATTTGGATGACTCAATCCCAGGAAACAGGCCCCTGAAATTATTAAAACTAACCAAACGCTTAGTGCAGTGAGCTTTCCTGGACCTGGGTATCACACCAGTAGGTATCAGCGGTCCAGTACTAACTCGTATAACGCCGGTCCTAGGTGCTAACATGCGCCTAACATTACCTACAAGTTGACGTCGAACGGCTGAACTCTTAACGGTTAAAGACTTAACGGGTAACGGGCTCTTGGCAGTAGTGCTCACCAATGATACCTTGGAAGGAACCGGCTGAACGCCGTCGTACCTTCATAACGGGGCTGATGTCTCTATGTGGGGACAGGGGGACGAACTGCTGGAACAAAGGGACCTTTGGCTTGAACTCATGGGATAGTAGTTCATCATGGCCATCTCTTCTTCTTCTTGAACGGGTCTTGAAGCGGGTGAATTGTGCGTTGAAACGAAACTACCTGAGTTTGATCCAGGTGAAACCGGGCGATTAGAAACGGTTGGAAGCAGTAGGTGGAGCCAGGGATGATGCGGCTGCCCACAGTGGCATCTTCGATCTGAACGGCATGCTTCCACCCGGTGGAGTGTGGAGAAACAGTTCTGGCATGCCCGTAGCTTCTTAACGGTTTGTATGCGCTCAGGTACACTCAGTTCCTTGAACTCTGGGCAACGGAACAGGAAGTGATCCTTCCTACAATAATTGCATTTTACTGCACGACTGGGAGCAGGGTGAGCAGCACTACGAGCGGGTGACGGCTGTGGAGTGGAACTGGTGGCTGGAACGGCTGACAAGCGGAACGGTGAGGGTGAACGGGCCCTCTGAACAGTGGTTGGAGCTTGTTTATTCCCCTGCTTCTCCTCTGGGACTAGTCGAGCTATCCTTAGCTCCTTTCCAATAAACCGAAGCAGATCAGAGTGAGAGGGGATGGCATCCATTTGTTCCATCACCTCCCGGTTGAACTTCTCTTTGAGCTCAGCGGATAAGCGAAAAAACAGGGCTTCAAACAATAAGTAGTCCCGAAGATTGGGAGTGGGGAGGTCGAGCATTGATCCTACCCATGAACGAGCATCGTTGTGGAAATGTTCCAAGTCAGCAACGTTGGGCCTTTCCAAACGGGGTAAATGTATGCTCTGCGCAAATACTGAACGAGCCAAACGGTATTTTGAGGTATTTTCCGCTACCAGGGCGTCATAAGCCTGCTGATAGCTGCTACCGGCAAATGATGATCGGAGATCGGGAGAAAGCTTGCTCAACAGTTTCTCAAATTTAATTTCATCGGGTATGTGCTTCATGTTATGAACTGCACCATCAAACAGTTTCCTAAACTCCGCAAAGCGGGAGATTTGGCCTTCAAATAACGGGACGGTTGTGAGCAGCTGATTCATCATTTTAATCTGAGCGTAAGCGTGTTCATGACTGAGAACAACTTCGTCATCAACCTCTTTCTTAGCGCTAACTGGATTAATTTCAACGGGGAGGCGCTCAGCCAAACTTACAACAACAGAAGTTACCTGATTAAGCAGATTTTCCTCGATCTGCTGATCGAACTGAGCCTCCTCAACGGCATCGAGGAACATTCTTCCTCGACGGAAATCGTCCTTGATAAACTCCGCCAGTGCACTTACCGGTTGTCGTTTCAGAACTGCATTAGCCCTGATTGACCAACGTCTGATGTTTTTCAACAGGTCTTGCTGAGGGGCACTCAGCAGATCAAAAACGGCGGGATCAAGTTGAATAGACTTATTCTTGACGACATCATACGCAGATGAAACTGGATGAACCGATTGAACAACCGCATCGTCCGGCGGAAAATCCGGGTCCGATTGACGGGATCTACGCTTCATAATTCCTTTTGGCGGCATTATTGGACGGTAGAACGCGAAAAACGGGGAAAAACGACGGTAAAACGGTAAAACGGTAAATGGAAAAAACCCGATGTAAACAAAGTCGCGAGGTAAACTAGGTTAAATTCGGACACGCTCGACATTAACCACAATCCGCGGGTTTACGGCACCAAAATGTTTGAACGGATAACGAATAATCACGCGAAATGACCACCGGATAACAACTCTTTATTTTACACAAGAGAACGGATGACACTCGATATAATAAACGGTATTATAATTAAAGATAACAGTGCAACTTGGTAGTGATAACAATCGGTCCTTATCAACGAGCTGGGACGGGGGAACAGGTTGGACAGCCGAACAACGGCTCCCACCAGCCATCATGGTGAGCACTCTGTTGGGGCAAGTAATAACCACTACCTACCAGCCCAAACAAATATTATTCATTAACTCGATATTTGAAAACCGGTAAAACCTGTAAAACTCGGTATTTCAGGATACTTCATTGACGCTATGACCGCTTTCTGTTGGAGTAATATTAAAACTGATGTTATCATTGGATCCAGCGCGAAAAATTGAATGTAAAAGGCTCAAAACCTCAAAACGGGAAAAAATTGAGTTATGCCTTGTTGCTCCTACAACGACAACTTACAGATTCTCGAGGGCTTAGGGCCGATTTCACCAAAAACTCACTAATCTTGATCTAACCAATCATCGTAATCGTGATTAACGTCGTTTCCGAAAATAACGTTACTCTCATCACAATCGGCTTCACTAAACACTATTAACCCCAGTTGGAATGTAATAAGGTTTCAACGCAAGAAGGTTATTCAAGTTATATTCGTCGGCGATTATTTCGCAGAAAAACGCTTAATTCCTTTTTTGTAGAAAGCGCTTTAGTATGAATTTGAAAAAACTCTGCAAATTCTTGACACAACGGTTTATCATCTTCTTTGTACAGATCACCCTTCTGTCTAGATTACTGAATGATAGATTAATTATTATTATGAATTATCATTAAATATTAATAATAATTATTATTATCGAGTAATGTAAATTATTAATATTTATTGTTGGTCATTAATAATTTTTCTGCTTCATTTTTTATTATTATTAAATATTATTTATTACCTTGATATTTGAAAACCATGTGATGTTTGAATCAGCTGAGCCATTTTGGAAATGGACCCGACAGGCTGCCTCACGATTCACTCTCATGTTGACGATTTTTGATCTGCTCCAACTTTGAGCCGTCAATGTGAACGAACGGCTGGTCGTACAAAGCTGTGGATGGTCTTCAAAAATTCCAAGGAATATACTCTATCTAAATATGAAATAAAAAACATACCGTTTGATGGGAATTTTTCGAGTTTTGAAAGGTTCGAGGATCATTGTGGGGTTGGTCCTTTAGGCGATTCAAATGGTTCATTATCTTCTAAAAGTGGTCGTTTCCAAGACCATTACCATTATCTTCCAATGGTTCATTACCAAAAGTGGTCGTTTTCAAGACAAGGTTTCTCAGTAAATTTGAAAAATTGTTATTCATTTGCCCACCATTTTTTTTTTTAAATTAAATTTCATATCCACTAGTTAAGGACCACCCTGTATACACATATAATTTTTGGTGTCTTTTGGCAGTGAATTCAGAGTGGTTTGGAACGGATTAAAGTATGAAATATTTCGAAAATTCGAGTTTTAAAAATTTTGCACCGAGAACAATAGCTTCCTTTTCATCGAAAGTTCGCTAATTGAATTATTTGGTACTTCATCACAAAATTAAATAATATACATCTAGTAAGAATCCGTTGTACAACGAGGTGCTCTCGTAATCAAAAGGAGTAAACATTTCTCCGTAACAGACCGAAGAGCTTCTCATTCACTGACCTACGGGTTTCACAATAAAAAGCATCATAAACATTTCTGATGGGCAATAAATTCCTCGCATTATCTCAATTACCCGCGATTATGGGACAGTTATAATTCATCTTTTGCTATCGAGCTCAAGTTCAGATGTGAAGGTCGGTTCATCGGATCACAAAACGCCTCATGAATGAATTTTTATTTTATATATTTATTTTTTTTAAATACGAATGCTGTTTGAATGAGAGGAACCGAGCAAATGTTGGTGGAATCAACCACAGCGTTCGTACTATGCAGCATCACCTAGTGAACGAATTTTCGAAATAACTACCGGTGAGGTTGTGGTCGTACATTAGTCGTCAGCAGGGGCGTAGCGTCAGGGGCAGCGCAGGAACCGGCGCTTCCCCACAAGAAATTAAGAATGTAGGTAGAAGTTGAATGATGAACAAATTTATTACGAATAACAAAATATTTAATCAAAAGTAAAACAATCAATTGAATCGTGTCACAAAGAAAGGGCATGAGTCACAAAAATGGGAAAATGAGTTTTTGATCTTTTCAAGGTCTGAGACGTACGTTGAATCGATTTATAATGAAAGGGCATCAGTTCGACGCTTTGTTTGCGTAGTTCTCGGGCTGGAAAGTTGCCGATTAGGAAAAGAAAAATTGACGATCTGAAGAAACTTTCACAGTATATTTCTGAGAGGTATCGCCAATTTTTCAAACACCTTTGTTCATGGCCTACTGTGCTAGAAGATCCTAACAACGATGAAGACGACTGATGTAGAACAACTTTTTGTAATGCAAAGATTGGAGAAATCAGTTATCAGCCGCAAAAAGGAATGATATCCATTTTGCCGCCAGCCACATATATAGGATGCTCGGTGCTTCGCACCTCGCTGTTGAGTATGCATATAGAAACCTGATCCTCCTACCCCTAACCTCCACCGTCAATGTTTTCCTGATCCCTGTCTCCTTCCCACAACCCCCTCTCACCCTTAGTCACCCTCGGTTTCACCTAATATGTTTCCTCTGTTACACCAGCAGGGAGCTTTACGCTTCTTTCAATGCTGTTGGCGGGAGCTTTTTGCCAGATGAACAAGCCTGAATTAAAGCATTACTATATTATAAGTATTACTGGTGGTCACGAGTAATCAGTAGTGGTACACCTATAATGAAGTAATGCTTCAATTCAGGCTTGTTTATGTGGCAAAAAGCTCCCGCCAACAGCATTGAAAGAAGCGTAAAGCTCCCTGCTGGTGTAACAGAGGAAACATATTCGGTGAAACCGAGGGTGACTAAGGGTGAGAGGGGGTTGTGGGAAGGAGACAGGGATCAGGAAAACATTGACGGTGGAGGTTAGGGGTAGGAGGATCAGGTTTCTATATGCATACTCAACAGCGAGGTGCGAAGCACCGAGCATCCTATATATGTGGCTGGCGGCAAAATGGATATCATTCCTTTTTGCGGCTGAGGTTTTTTGGCGGGCCAGTTTTTACAACGGAGTTGTTTTTGGGGGGATATCACATCTTTTTGCATGGCTAGTTTTCGAGTGGTACTTATACAATACGGTTCAACAACTTATACAATACAAAAGTACCTACGAGGTAACTAGTAAATGTTTTCCTAAATGAAGTTTTATCCTAGTCAAAATTTAGTAAAAAATTAGTACGCCTACTAATTTGCCTTTTTGTTTCTGGTTTTTGTGACAAGAATAATTATTTTTTGGAAATTATTGTTTGTTATCTGAAATGTGTTTGAAAAATAAGTAGTTTTAAAATTTTTGCGAATTGGTTAAATATTAGTTTTAAAATTTTCGATTAATTAAAACAATCAACAATTTAAAAACAATTATTAAAATTTATTACAATTATTCTTATTATTAAATTTAAAAAAATAGAAAGAATTAGAAATTTGAATAAATCTGAATTAGAAATTTTTTGAAAATTGGTTGCACTTTTTCTTGGGGATTGTGCAAATTTTTGTTGTTGAGAATCATTACAATAATTGTAATTATTGGTGTCGAAGAGAAAGAGGAAAGAGAAAGTTTGCAACTGGTAAAACGCACGTTTTTATACCAAAAATCGCGAATAACTCGAGAACCGTTGGGAAAAGTGCCAAAGTGCGCTACCCTCATTCGAAAGCCCATAAAATTTCCTATCGATCCTTAAACAGGCGCCACTCTACGACAATTTTTCTGACCACCGTTCAACTTTGATGTTTTCGGAAATTAGCCAAATCAGTAGATGTGGAATTTATTCACGTATTTTTGGCTGTGGATTAGTCAAATCGATTGAGATTTAGTTCAAAATTATTGAGCATATTCTAGACAACCTAGCGGACATTTTAAGACCAACCGCACCAATTTTCATCAATATTTGCGGCAGTTGTAGTTGAAAATAGAAAAATCACCATAACTCCTTTATTTTTCCTCTTAGGAAGCATTTTTTGATCTCAAATTGAACAGTTTGAAAAGCTGAACACAACTAAAAAAGAAAATCTGAAAAAGCTTCAATTTTGAAGGAGTTATGACCATTTGAAATTCCTAAAAAACACTATTTCCCCCCTAATTGGGGGGGAAATGGGGGGAGGGAGAAAAAATGGTCAAAAGGCACTCCCTTGGAGCATAACAAACGTGTGTGCAAAATTTCAGCTCGATCCGATTTGTCTGCTGGGCTGTAGCCCCGTCAATGAACAACAACGAGAAGAAGAAGAAGAAGAAGAAGAAGAAGAAGAAGAAGAAGAAGAACACGAAAAACGTGAAAAATAGTGGTTTTAAAATTGTTATACCCCCGACACCTGATGTTCCCAAGAGCTGAAATTTGTTTTACGTCCTCACGTGCCCCTGGAGAGTTGGTGTACAAAAAATCAACTCTCGAGACACTCAGGGGACCGAGCTACGGGATGGTGAAAACCCGAACTTGTTCCGTCGCGTAATCAGTGTCTCAGTCGCTTCGGTTTTCAGGGCTTCGGTTTTCTTGGCGGGCGGGACGCTCCCGCGTCCCTAGATACTGAATTTTTTTTTGTTCGAATTTTCCAAACTTTGTAATTTTGTAATTACCATCCCAATTTGTAATTTTCATTAAAAATTAGGTATTGTATGAACATATCAGTTTAATTACCAAAAAAGACCCAAATATCGCCAGAAAAAAAGGTTTCACAAAAAAGGGCATAAGTCCACGAGTTTTGAAATTGAAAAAAAATATACCTCATTGTTTAAACTTGCTAAAAACTTGATGGAAACTTCATACTCACACGTTGTAGCAATTTATGTCCATTCCAACCACATGCTTCAAAAACCATAGACAGTATGTAGTTATTTTCGATTTCCCAAAAACTTGCTCCCAGGACTGATGCCCATTCTTTGCGAAGCGATTCAATTGAAAATCACCTACAGCTTCCTACCTACCCATGGAAGAAATTCTTCTTCCATGCTACCTCCTTTTGATAGTGGATTTCAATCAAGAATCCATGGCTTAAGCCAAGTCATCTATGAAAAAGAAGAAGAAGAAGGCCGGAACCGCAAAGTTATTATTATTACAAATTATGGGTGCGGCACCCCCAAGTTCAGAGAAACGCTACGCTCCTGGTCGTCAGAAATCTATTGGTGACCGTTCACGGGGGAAAAAGGCCTGTTTTGCCAATAACTTTCAACTATGTAACTACATTACAGCATCCGGTAATTAACCCAGAGATACCTATTTTCATTTATTAACTCATGCAACATCAAGTTTTGGATAGATACCTATTATTTGTGAATTATATGGCTGTATTTCATAAAATGTCAATAAAAAAATAAGGGACAAGCGAAGGTTTGGAATTTCAACATTTATTTGCTCTTCTAAAATTCTAAATTATTTAGGTGTATTTGTAGGAATCACTCTAAAGGCACTGTGATGAGCCATCACGCACGAATTTAATTTCTATCCTCAAAAATGAGTTTTTAAAATTTCGTAGACCACGAAAATCTCTTCCTTTCCGCTTCTTTTTAGCGAATTTACAAAGAAAATGAAGCTATTGTTCTATAATTTTCAAGTCCCGTACTTCTGGCTGACGGTTGCATACCCAAGCTGTATTGTTTATTTGTATTAATGTATTTCTATTCCTGATTTTAATGAAGATAAACTTCTTTCTTCTTCTTCTTCTTCTTCTATTGTTCTCGACCCAAAATTTTTACAACCCGAATTTCCTCCTACGCGTTTTTATATCAAAATCAGATTCAGAACATCCTGAATTCACTGCCAAAAGACACAAAATATCAATTAATTATAAAACCAGTATAATACAGACATTTTGCAAGAAAAAAAAAAGTTATTTCTTCGAAAATTCGCTCTTATAGCCACGCTGCGTGACTGCGTGATTTTTTATATATTTTTTGATTTATTTACTACGTGACTGTGTGGATTTTTTATATATTTTTTGATTTATTTACGTTCCGACAGTAGGTCCGGTACTTTCTTGCTCCCAACGTACGTAGCATTTTCGGTCGTCAAACATTGTTGTCAATTGGTTCAGTCCTGTAGTAGTACCAACTATACGCACTGTTGTGCTCCGAAAGAACCTTCTCTCCCTTCATGTGGTCTAGCGTCAGTAGTATTCAGTGGTTGGTGCAGCGTTCTCCGTAATCTTGGAAGAGCAGTGTTTAGCTGTGAAGAAAGTGTCCGTGGAGTTTATCTTGATACGATGTTGTGGAGTTTAAAATGTTATTAAGGTGGTCGTGACGAGACGGCGGTCCAAGGGTAGAGAAGGAGAGACGGGGACTTAATGGTGAGAAATGGCGGCGGTGATGCGGTGCGATGTGGCGGCTCTTAGGTGGCGTGTGGAGGGTTCCTTCCAAGGTTCTGTCTGGTTTTATGACGCTGTTAGTTTTATTGGAGGCCGAAGTTGTAACTCTCTCACGAACTCGAGAGAAATAAATGAATGAATTCACTCGGGGTCCGTATCCGAGGATACTCGCTCGGCCGTACCGACCAAATCCGTTCGAAATTACATTAACATACAGGCCCCCCCCCCCCCCCCCATCAACAGCCACCAGAACTGATGGCCACCTCGGCGAAGCTACACCGGTTTCCACAGAGTTCCCTGTTCACCTTCGCGCCTCCCACACTTCGCCCTCGAGGGAACAAGGGAAAACACGTCCAATCGAAGTCACAACGCAGCAATACACTTTATTAGACTCGTCAACTTCCAAAATCGTCAGTACTGTGCTTGAGAAGAACCAACGTTGATTAATCAAATGATCCAAAATTGGCTAATTTGAGTGAATTGGAAATGAAATAGGCCATCTGTGATAGTTAACCCTTAATATCCCAACTTTTTCCCACCAGTCAAAAGTTCGGGTTTTTTATTTTGCTCTTCATTTTTCCACCCAAATAGATTCTTTCAGCACGCCGAATTATAATTTACCCCTTATTTTTCAAAATGTAGACAATTTAAAAATGGTAGCCCTGAGGATACTGGTGTCCCAATGAGGTTTCCATAAAGATACAACGGGATACTGGCGTGCCTATGAGGTTTCCATAAAGATACCATGTGATACTGGCGTTGCAAGGAGCCTTCCTGAAAGATATATCTGTAGCTATTTGTATATAGCTACAGATACATAGGACACAGACGTCGCAAGAGGTTTCTTGAAAGATACCGTAGGATACCGACTTTGCAAGAAACGTGGTCCGCGCCGAGTTTACGTGTGGTCCGCGGGCTGTTTCAGAGTAAGTCTTATAATTCACGGTTTTCTTCATCAATACGAGTATAACAATGTTTTTACTGGCTATATAATGAGACATTCATCCTCGGAGATACGTTTGTTATGAAAGTATGCCACATGAGTAATGCTGTTTTTATTTCTGATGTTAGGCGTGGAGTGATCTTGCCAGTAAAATGCAAAACCAAGGAAGTCACTGAGAGACTTAGTGTCATATTTTGTAAGCGTTTTACAATAGATTTATAATGTTTCTATAACTATATTAAGACTATAACTATGTTTTTTTTTCTAATTACTTACTCTTAATACAATGTATATTAAAGGATTTAAAATATATTTCTCTAGTTCTCAATTTAATTTGCCTAGTTATAAAATCATGTGGTCCGCAGACGTTTTCTTATAGATCTTGTGGTCCTCGAGGGAAAAAGGTTGGGAACCACTGATGTAGAGGGTTGAGGAGAGTCAACGATGTCAATCAATCAATCAATTATTTATTCCACAATGTATACCTCAAGGGTTGTGGGGGCCAAGGAAGTATAGTTAGCTGTAATTTTCATGGGTCGCTTCGGCTTGTTCAGGGTACTTAGGGGGATGAAGCCCTAGTCCAGCAGAGTGGGTGCGTTGTCCCTCAGGATTCTTCTTCGTAACCTTCGCTAACCATGAGGCGCTGGTCCAGCAATGAGCGCAATTTCTGGGTTTGGATGGTCAGTGGCTCTTGTCTGCAGGACTCCATAGCACTTCCTGATTCTCTCCTGCACCGTCCCAACTCCCAAGTCGTTGTGGAGCACATCGTTCCTTACAAACCAAGGGACGCCACAAATTAGCCAAAATATCTTGTTTTGCTTTTGGATTTGAATTTTGTTCACTGAGGTGGCACATGCCGAGCCCCAGAGTTCGCCTCCAACGATGTCGTTCACCAAGAAAGAAGTTTGGGGAGACTGACTCCTTACTTGTTCTTGTAAATCTTGTTGGCGAGTGTTGTCGAGCCTCAAGAAACTCTGAAACCTCTAGAACTAGAATGCCATTGGCCACGTCTATTTCTTCCTCAGGGATGTTCATCTCTCCGCAAATAGTGAAAAAATCATTGATGCGCTCTTCCACCTTTTCATCTTCTTCGTCGTTTTGGGAATCACCGATAATATTTTCGCCCCTCTGGAGGAATACTGAAACCAAGTTGAGAAGAGGAAATGAATTAGGTACTAGCGAATTTTGTGAGAAATTAGGCGGTCTGAGTCAATTTGGAAGAATTAGCCTAGTAAAGTAAGATTGTTTGCTGCGACACCTGAAACCCATGGTACCCTGGAGGACACTCAGCCTCGACACACTCATCCCATGGTATCCTGTGGGATTTTTCCCAGTTTTCGGAAAAATATGAGAATAAAACTAGAATCCTACGATATCAATCGATTCAGTTGGACATTTACTGACTGGAAACCTGAAACTTTCATGAGAAACGTACAATAATAATTCAGTAAAGAGATAGGAACTTACCGCTTCGCGGGAGTGTGACATAGTAGGAGGTTGCTGGTTTTAACACTGCCCTCAAGGTAATTTCCAGAGTCCAACAGCATGTGTGGTGCATCACGAAGTAACATTCAGCTATCCTTTTTTTTTGGGTTTGTGGTATTTGGGGCAGGAATAGGTGAGGTATCCAGAAAGATAACCTGCGGCATTAAGGGTTAACGAATCAAATTACAGTGAATTGGAAATGGGATAGGCCACCTATGTTAGTACTCTTGTATATCATGAAGAGGGTGCTTTCAGTGCTTTTACTGTGTGCATTCGTTCGAGGAGGTGACCAGATGAAACACCAGGGGCCTATTTCATAAAACTACAATTACAAGTGTACAAGTCTACAGGCAACAGGAACCTGTAATGCTCAGTGTAAAAGTACAAGTGTTTCATAAAAATATTCTACACTTGTAAGAAAGAAGACAATGTACAGGAGATTTTTTACAGGAGAGGTTACGTAAGGCAGGTTATGTTTATGTAGGTGGATAATCAAGAACAAAAAGTTACAAGCAGTCATGACAACAAGGAATAAATAAATTTGGAAGGTTTCGAACGGTTAGCGTAGCGTATCATTACAATCGTCTTCCACAATGAGTACGAAAAAGGAGGCCCTTATTGAAATTTTTAAGTTAATGAGAGGGAGGAAGGAAGTGTTGATGGGAGCGTTCTCATCAACAGTGGCGAATGATGAGGAGAAGAAACTAAGGATTAAAAAACTTGAACTATCCATAGAAATCATGCAGAGAGAAAAGTACATTAAAGATTTGGAGATCCTTAAATTGGAAAGGGATTTGTTGATCCCTGAATGCTCTCCATATACTCAGCACTTTCCTCGGATTGTAGTGGAGTGTGTACAAGATGTGTGTACGGACCAAAACCCAAGTACTATTTTGTGATCTCTTTGACCATTAAAAGAATTATACTCTCGTGAAAGGTTGTGATTTTTAAAAATTGTAATTAAAGAAAGAAAGACTGAAATTTGAAATTTCATAACTGTTTAATACCCAACAAAAATTATCCCATTCAGGTTGTGATTTTTGAAAATTGTAATTAAAGAAAGAAAGACTGAAATTTGAAATTTCATAACAGTTTAATACCCAACAAAAATTATCCCATTCAGTTACTTATAGAAAATAGTTGATTAATTCATTAACCTCCATATACCTAATGGAATGAAATCAACCAACGCAACGGGCGAAAAATAAGGCGATATAACGGGTAATGGTAACTGAGGACGATGAATGTGAAAATAAACTTGATGACGCTATCCTGTAACTTAAAACCCCTCAGTCTACAGTACTCAAAAGGTAGGTTAAAAATTTCGTCAGTTTTTACAGTTGTAAACTTGTCACTTGTAGAAAATGATTGAGAAACGCCTGTACAGTTGTCATAAGTTACCTGTAAACCTGTAATATTTAATATGTAATATAACTTACAAGTCTACTGGTGTAGCTTTATGAAACGTCTGTACTTATTTTTCGCCTGTAAATTGTGAAAAAATGCCTGTAAAATAAGACTTGTAGTTTTATGAAATAGGCCCCAGGTGACCAGAGGCTCGTAGGAACTCGGGAAAAAAATTACTCAATTGAATTTAGTCGAGGGAATCCTTGACTTTGAAATGGTCGACGGCGATGGTGATGATGGTGGATTCCTCCTGGCGGCTCCGTTATCGGCGTCCGCCCATCTGTGAGGTCATCTGTCACCGGTTCAGTCACAACAATCTGACAGGTTTACATTGGGACGATTCGAGGACGATAAGAAAACGCCCTTTCAACTCGACCGATAACGCTGCGCACCGCGAGTGCCCAATCACCTTTGGAGTTGATCCTTCAAAATTCAAAATGGAGCTCTCAAGTGGGCAGCTTCATAACAAACCTATCAAAAAAGATTATTAAAATCACCAACGTTTGGAAAATGAAAAAATCACGACGCGCTCCCAGCATTTGGCAGCAGATTCAAAAATCGTCTCCTTTTTTATGACCTATAAAATTGTATACCTTAATAAATCCCAACAAACAAATAATGATTTCAACAATCCTAAGAGTCTCGTACCACGACCTTAACAAATACTTCGGTCAACAGCTTGTTGCTTGTTATTATTATTTTGGTGTTATGGATCCGGTAATGGTCGTTTGTAATCGACGATGAGCTTGGATGAGAGGAATGTCTATCATCAATCTTTTACAGTTCGAAGAATGTCCTAAACCAATCTACCCTCTAAGCAATGTACAAGGGTTTAGTACAATCGACTTTGTCATTCGAATTTCAGCTGGGGGGGGGGGGGCATAAGACTGTGCTTTATCCTCTGTTCGTAAGGAAATCTTAAAATTTTAAAAATTCATATAATTAACATAATTTAAATAATTAAAAATCATTGCAAAGAAACTCCACTTCCGAGGTTTTCTCTGTAAGCTTACCAGAAGCATGAAAACTGGTTTGGCAGTGCGAGAGACCTCCCTTATCATGTAAGGTTGAAAACACATGCTGCGTAACCATTTCCTCGTTTTAATTTGGAATGCTCCAAAAATTTGGTTTCGTTCAAGCTCCCCGTCGTTTTGAGAATTGTCCCCACTGTCCTCAGGTGTAATTGGTGAATTGTAATCTCCAAAATCGCTTATCTGCCCCATGAAGGAAAAGTAGTTTTGATGCGAGTTCCTCGTAGAGGCGATTTCTCAGGGAGGTTAAAATTCTTCTCAATGGCACATTTTGAACCTATTACGTTTAGTTGAGTGACTAAAAAAAGTGAAACTCAAAGTCAAAAGAACAAAGAATAAACATCAATGTGCGAGATAAAAAACATCTAAGAGAACACAGCGATGTTTCCAAACATCGATACTTCGATACCCAACCCTAGTTTCCAGGAGATTCCAAGCGCCAAAATTGTAACAAACCTCCCAAAATTAGTACGTGTAGAAATTGGGTAGCTCCTTAAAGCTTCATGTTTTGATCGTTTTTCGCACGTTTTTTCGCCTACACCTAAATTCGGGCGACGGGTTTTTTGAAATTTCACCTAGAACTTAAATCTGGAATAATCAAAATAGCTTCCATTTGGAAGAAGAGTGAATCCGAAAAAATTTCATTTTTGAGTTAAACACAGTGACAACCATAAAAAGAAGTGTTTTTTCTCTGGAGAAGATCGCCATGCCAATAGTTTTTGCTAGAGAGGACTTGTGTTACCTACTCTTCCACCGGCCCCATTTTACATTACTCGTACGTACATTGTCGGTGCAGTATAGCCACTTCTTCAGTTGTGCCATTCTCCCATGCTGGTTGTGCGTTGTCCGTCCAATAGGACGGAAGACTGCCACAATGTGAAATCTCCACGATATTTTTGTGTGATTAGTCATTATTCTCCAAAATAAACCCGTTTTATTGTATACCAAAACGCCACATTCATGAAAGTGTCGTTTTTCGGTACTTTATGGAAAAACGGCATGTTTTTCCAGAATCCCAGTCAGTAAAATACCCAAATCTACAGAGGTTTGTCGAAGAGCCTCATGCTGAGCTGAAATCTCCTCACTTCAATTTTTTCTGACTTTTAGAAGAGCCTGGACAGCTGAGATAGTAACGGAAAAAACTTTGATGGCGATTTCCCTACGCATTTGTGAAAGGACGCGTAACTTAGGGTGGGCCTTTAGCAGTTAGTCAACGAGACATTAATTAGTTAACGTAGGATTAGTACTTGGACGATTTGTAAGTCCCGCGAGTTGTGTCCCACCCATCCTCCGTTAAGTGTTCCCGCCGGCGAGTAGCGTCGGCGCATAGGTTTCCCCTTCGTAGGAGATAGTTATTTATTTATTTAGTAAGTGCACAGGTGCCCAATTTATATCATTAATATGCGAGGAGATATAAACTTTGATGGCGAACTTCACAGGATCAACAGGTCACCACGAAGTAGAAAATATCCTGCAGGAGTTGTTTGATCTCCAAGGACCACTAAATCATATACACAGATTGTGGCACTCTTCTTCCAAATGGACTCCTATTAGGAGTTATTATTCGAAAAAAAAACAAAGTTGGAGTCGGACATTTGACATTTTAATGAAAGTTCGATTTCGGATTTAGTATCTACGTATGAAATCATGGGGAGTTGCCATTTGAACTTTGAATTTCTCGTGGGTCACCCGGTGTATTCAGGTTTCCGAAATCCGTGAGAAACGAATCGGGACGCGAAATCTTTACTGGCGTTAACATCGACAATTGTGGCAAGTTCGGGAATATATTCAACGTTCGTAAATCAAAGAAGAACGTCACGAATTGCGTAAGTTTTACTGGTATCATCACTGACGCCACTGACCCCAATATGAACTCGAGGCACGTTGAAAGTTCGGAAATATATTCAGCATTTCAAAATCCGCGATGGACTTAACGAAAGGCGTCATTACCGCAGGCATCATTTCTAACATTAGTGGTCTCAAGAACGACATGAGGTAACATTCGAACTTCAAACATTTTTTTTAAATTATTTTTATTTGGCATAAGATTGCTCCATACAGCTATTAAACACATTTACATATGTACATGAGTTACGTCTTATTGACTAAACATCATACCCAATGATATTCAAAAAACGGTTCTCTTTTGGATTGGTATCCGGCTCGACTATTATTGTTGCATAATTAAATGGGCAGAGTAATAGCTCACTAAGTTCAGCAAATAATGTCTCCCGCTACTTATCAAATTTTTTTGTAACACGTGCCCCAAGTTGTCAACTTCACCGCACACATTGTACCGGTCCGACTGTTCCTGTCCAATCTTATGGAGATATGCTTTGCATTTGCCATGGCCTTGATATAGTTGAGTAGATTCTCTGGTCTTATCCGCTGTCTCAGATCTCCATGGTATACCAGTAATAATTGGGAACATAGATCTATAAGTTCCTCCTGCAGGATAATGATTTTGGTACTTCTGCCATCTTCTCGTCATTGCTTTTTTTGATGTGGGCGTACATATCCGTGTACAACAATGTATTGCATTCGTCCTGACTGTGGCATCCCAATTTCGCTGCCCGATCAACCTTTTCATTGCCCTTGACCCCGATGAGCGCCTTCGCTGAACCAAATTTCACCCTCACACCCTTGCTACTCAGCCCTGAAGATGCGTCGCTTCAATTGAATAAGTAGGGATGAGGACTTAGGTAAGGCTTTTGGATTTTGAAGGTTCTGTAGTACGCTCCTGGAATCCGAGACAATCAGCACATTTGTGGGTGGAATCTCCATTTGCTCGACGTACTCACAGGCTTTATCAATGGGCTTTATCAATCGCGCAACCGGCGGCACCATTACATTTCGAGCCATCTGTGTATATGATTTAGTGGTCCTTGGCGATCATACAACTCCTGCAGGATATTTTCTACTTCGTGGTAGATAATCTATATGATGCATGGGTTTCTGATGATATAGATGCTACAAATTTTCAAGGAAAATTTCGGTGAGCCTGTGGAGCTACTTTCTTCTGCCAATATCTTTCCGATTCATGAACTTACTTGGCACTTGAATGTCCGTCAAGACAGAGACATTCACATTATACGGTATCGTCGCACAATAATCAACTTGACGTGCTTCAAATACAGTCCAAAAAAATATCATTATCTGCGATCCAAAATCCACGAACATCGCCAAACACCTGTTGGTTAATTTGAGATGTGGTTAATTTGAAAATAAATATTAGCGTCAAAATTTCGAGGAGAACGTCGCAAAATACGCATAATTTCCTTGCGACAAACTCCCACCACCGGCGAAATGAATTTAGAATGATTTTCTCACTCTCCAAAAATCTGATGGTTTTCTCCGTCTGTGGGTTACGACCTATTGTTAAATTTTAAGGCTAATGAAGATAAGGGAATGCCAAATGAATGAAATTGCATAACATAGTTTAGCCATGGGTATGTCTTATGGCTGCGGGTCGTTCCAAAATTGGCGTGATACAAAAAATTGTTACGTTTTTGGTGCAATTTCCGTGGTCGAGGTAACTTTAAGTTTGGCATGTAGCCTCCTTAGGACTTACACCGTAAGCAGAATAGGGACAGGATCAGCTGAGGGACTCCTACAGCTAACCTTGGATACATGGTCATAATATGACATACCTATTATATTTTCCCTAGTAAGGGAGAAATTTTATTATAAATTGAAGGTATACCCCAATAGAACCTCTAAAGTATGAATTTGAGGGCAAAGAGACAAAGACATGGTTGAAGACAAATCGTTGTTCTCATTGATGCTACCTCCATAGATTCCTTACGCTTATGCATACTACTTCCATGCTTATGCTCTTTCAAAATCCTGATGTATTCGATAACTGATTAATCAGTAACAATAATCGATTAATAAAAAATAATCGGTAGCTATACATTGATTAAAATTAATCGATTAATCGGACCCAAAAAATCGATTATTTATTTGCATCCCTACTTAAAGGGACCGATAGAAAATCGTCATCGTGACTGTGAATCGGCGGCACGTTGGGCCAATTTAGTCGAAAGCCTCATTAATAATAATAATAAATAGCATTTGTGGATTGATAGCAACCTTGCTTCCATTGATTATGGGCATCCACCATCATTCGCTTCCATCCAACACCAAATTCAAACATTTCAAGGGGTTGCTCGATGCCTCGAGGGACACAATGTTAACAAGGGCGTATTCAACCTTAACAAGTTTGATGTTGAGGGATGTCGAGGGTCGGTCAAATGAAAATTGATTTATGTGCCAACGTTTCGAAGAATATATTTCTTCATCTTCAGGGCCTAAAAAACAGTTTCATAATTCTGATTACAGTTCTATGGTGAGAAAAAAAATAGAACTGTAATCAGAATTATGAAAATGTTTTTTAGGCCCTGAAGATGAAGAAATATATTCTTCGAAACGTTGGCACATAAATCAATTTTCATTTGACCGACCCTCGACATCCCTCAACATCATTCTTACTGACGGTCAACCTAAACCACACACACTCTTAACAAGTTTAATTGAAATCAAAGTTGTACTTTTTGATACACTAAAAAATCCGATGCGCGAGGGATTTTTCTGTTTTTGAATAAATTTTCTAGGTTCTACTGAATTTCCATCCGTTAAATTTATATGTAGTGTTAACGAGGACCTTTCTAACCTAATTGACAAGCTTAATTGAATGGGTGAGTTTGAGAGTTTAAGATTCCGAAAATTGAAAAATCCCCAGTCATGCAGCATGACTATAAGAGCGTATTTTCGAAGAAATAATTGTTTTTATGTAAAACTTCTCTATTAAAGAACATGATGTCCATGAAGAAGATCTCAAGTAACAACCACGTTTCTTCATCTTCAAAGTGCTCCAGTTTGAGAGCGGAATAAGATATAGTAATTCTGACATCCCCATCTTATTCAGCGTGTAAAAATGAGGTGTCACTTGTCAGACTTTCATTTTTTGAGGGAACCAACCCCCCCTCCCCCTCCCTTACACACCCCAAACCCCCCTCAGCTTTTCGATATTTCAACTCTAAACACGACGGTGAAGTCAGAATTGCGATATCGCATTCCGTCATCGGATTCGAGCTGATTAACCATGTAGTTCATATCAAGTAACAACCACGTTTCTTCATCTTCAATGTGCTCCAGTTTGAGA